>VXBP01004539.1:0-10448 GCA_013400115.1 Rhinopomastus cyanomelas
CAGCGCTAGCTCTGTTAGCAGTTCCCCTACATTTGAGGATGCCTTAAAATCAATTCATATTCATTCAAACTAAATAAATTAATTGTATGCAAAATAAACTCATTTTCATTGTATCCAAGAATAAGATCTTCCATCTTATTTCTTCATAATAAAATATTACTGAAACTATTAAGATTTTTTTTAATTCTTTTTAATTTTAAAAAAAATAAGGCTTGAACAAGAATTGGTATTTGAACAAGTGTTCAAATTTCTTCAGAAAATTATAACCAATGTTGCAAGTTAGTGCCTTGCAATTGGAAGAGGTTAACATTTCCATAATACTCCTGGCTTCGACAACACAGATTATGACTGCAGACTGTTGTCCCTGATAAGGTTATATAATCATAAAAGTTAAATTAGACAAAAGATACTGTGGAGAATGCAGTGGGGCATGCTGCCTGAGGGATTGTACATCTTGTTGTTAATAGTTATGATTGCATCTTCAGCATTACTACTTTTATATACTGTTTATTATTTTTAAGACTAATTGTGAGACTTTACTGATATGATTGATGTTTCTGTCTTCGGGATCTCTGTCATACATGGGCTGCTCTGTGAGTTTTCATTGTTTCATTGTTTCTGGAGACATTTTCTCTTTAGTCGCTGTCACTGATCTAAGGATGGATTTTTCTTACTCCTTTCTAAGGACTGATTTTTCTTCTTTTATATGTTGCTTTTAAGCATGCTAATGATGTGTGTATTTTATTGCCATTTATATGAAGTGTACTATAGCTGGTAACTAATCCAGAAATGTATTATGGAATTAGGTAACATTCAAGAGAATTTTAATCAAGCAACTTTCTAAATACCATTTCAGGAATAAATATACATATTGTAAAATGCTAAAATATACATCTAAAATTTGCATAGATAATATACATCCATCACCAATATAATGTTATAATGTTAATATACTTATTCATATGTTGTATTCACAAGTGTCATTTACTGTACTTTTTTAACTGAGTTGAATAAATCTGTGTAGCACTGTTTTAGTAGGTTGAAACTGTCAAACATGACTGTTTATCAGAATGTCCTGGTTTAAATTTCCCAGGGTCTTTAAAAAGCAACAGAAAACTGAGGATAAATTTATAGTAAAGAAAAGAATAACAAGTTTTATTAACACAGAACAAGAAACAGTTAAAAGAAAAGTGAAGAGAAAAATAACAACTGTAAACTGCCAATAAATCACCAGCAAAGCGGCTTTTGGTGCCCCCCCCTTGTCCTGGCACAGAATACACCATTGCCACAAACCCTGATCCAGCCATCCCCCAACCCAGGGCTGAGAGATAGAGAAAGAGAGAAAGATGGAAATGGATTATATTTCACCTGGTCCTCTTGGGAGGAGAGCAGAAAGAGAGAGAGAGAACTGCCACTCTGTACTGAAGCAGAAGTGAAAGAGGGCCTTCTACTGTCTCATGAGTCACTTGTTTATAGTGTCATGGAAAGAGATATCCATTGGGTGTCATGTGTCACATGAGTCATGTGATATCAAGACAGGCTCTTTTCACTTGCTCCCTGTGATAGGACAAGGAGCAATGGGTGTAAGTTGCAGCAGAGGAGCTTCCGCCTCAACACAAGGGGGAACTTCTTTGCTGTGAGGGTCACAGAGCATTGGAACAGACTCCCCAGGGAGGTCGTGGAGTCTCCTTCTCTGGGGACTTTCAAGGCCCGCCTGGATGCGTTCCTCTGTGATCTGTGTTAGATAGTTTTGTCCTGCTGCGGCAGGGGGGTTGGACTTGATGATCTCTTGGGTCCCTTCCAACCCCTAACATCCTATAATCCTATGATCCTATGATCAGGGGTCACCACAACATAGAGCAACTGATATTCACCAGAAGGAAATGTTCTGTGCAAGCCAGATTTTAAAAATGAGGAAGGGTTAAAAGTATATCTAATTTATTATTTCCTTTAAAGATTATCCCTTCTATTGCTTTGACCTTTGCATACCAGTTTTCTTGTGTTGCACTGAAAAGGAATGTTAGAAGAATATTCTCACTATCATGTCTCTTTAAAAATATTTTAAGTCAAAGATACCTGTCACTGCAAAGTGAAGTGAATTTTCCTTCAAGTAACAACACAAGTTAGGGAAAACAAATGCTTTAAAGAATTTTAGTCAACCACCACTAATATTTCCACTGACAACTTCCTCCCAGTTTAAGGGAATTGTGTTTACTGTTCTTCAGAGAGCAACCAATTAGCATAAGTTTAATTATGTAGGGTAACATTACTCTTTGAGACCTGATTTAGCATTTTGACAAGCAAGTTTTACTTATGGTGTTCAGTGTAGCAAAGGCTAAAATAGTTCTGTTGGCTTAAGCAAATTAATTTGAGAAACTACTATTAGGAAAGCAGCCTTAATGTTGAAAGTGTTCCACTACTTTTCAGTGTGGTGTTTTTCTTCTTTTTCCAGTACAATCTAATATGCTTTATACTCTAATTTCAATAAGGTGCACTAAGCTGTACATGTTACAATTTAATGTATCTTTATCAATATGTCATAATACATATCCTTCTTAAAGCATGGAGTTCTTGTCTGGAATAGAATTTTGAGTATGTACTTGTTTAATGTTATGTTTGTATCTGTGTACAGAAAGCATAGAAACAATGTTGGACCAAGCAAACCTATTTCTCAGCCGCGAAGAAACATTGTAGGCTGCAGAATACAACATGGCTGGAAAGAAGGGAGTGGACCTGTAACACAATGGAAGGGCACAGTTCTTGATCAAGTTCCTGTAAATCCCTCTCTCTACCTTATAAAGTATGATGGATTTGATTGTGTGTATGGACTAGAACTACACAAAGATGAAAGGGTTTCAGCACTTGAAGTTCTTCCAGACAGAGTTGGTAAGAGGTTTTTTCTTATATGTGCATATGTTGTCGGGGCATTTAAATTTCATTAAATTACTTTTCATCACATGGCAGATAAGCTAAATGCTCTATTTAATTTTTCTTTACTTCACAAAGATTTGATGATACCACAGAGCATAGTGCTGTCATTTGTCTTTAAATGGTATGTAGTAAATTCTGTATTGTTTCTTGTTCACAGTCTTATCCCTAGCAAGCTTCTTAATGTACATGTAACATAATTCTATTAAAATTTAAACTCTGAGTCACTTGAGAAATGTCCTGGCTATGTTGCCCTGCGTTTGTTTGACAGCAATTATGTGTTTTATGGGGTTTTTTTAATGTGTTTTCCCTAGGTATTAATACAAACAGAGTGCAAAATGCATTTTCGAAACAAAAAGCTTGACTAGTAACAAGACTTTATTGCTTTTCATAATTTGTACTGAATTGTTAAACAGCAGGTTTTTCCAAACTGTAACGGTGAAAGTTTACCCTAGTAATTACTTCTTTCTAAATGCAATAAGTTCTTGCTTTTCCTGACTGCAAAGAGATCAGTAGTGGTCTCTAGAATGGGATTAAGGGGAACCAAACCAAACACCTTATTAATAACTTAATACAGCTGCTCTGTGATTTAACCTCTCTTCCTCTCCTACCCCAACAATGCAAATATTTTAAATACACTCTTTTTTGCTGTGGTCTATACTGGTGTCCTTTTACCTTGCATTATGATAGTTTTATCAATTGGGGTTAAGGGGATGTAAAATGATGAAAAATGGTAGTGTTAACATGTTAAAATAATTCTTCGAGTTCTGCGGTTCTTTGGTATTCAACTCCCTAGAATGGACAGTATTTGTTTTGTATGCAAATTTACTAACTTTCAAACACATTGATTCATAAATCTGGATAAAGATTATTTTTTACAAATACTTATTTCTGGACTTTCAAATGAACATACTTATGAACTGCTACCATTTCAGCTTCATCTCGAATAAGTGATGCCCACCTGGCAGACACAATGATTGGCAAAGCTGTGGAACATATGTTTGAGACAGAGGATGGCTCAAAAGATGAATGGAGGGGAATGATCTTGGCTCGAGCTCCCATTATGAACACATGGTTTTATATTACCTATGAAAAAGATCCTGTCTTGTACATGTACCAACTCTTAGATGACTATAAAGAAGGTGACCTTCGCATTATGCCTGATTCCAGTAAGTAGGCCAATTGCTTTTTTCTTCTGAAAAACAGTATCTCTCTTTGTATTAGTCTTGGTTTATGTATGGAAAAAAGAGTTGACACACAATGATCTCTTTAAGTATCAAAACTAACAAAGATTACAGCATTAAATATATATGCATTAAACAACTTCAGTGAAATATGTAATATATAGTTGTATAGTTTTTTACATAATAATTTCTAATCCTGATAAAGATATGCATACTATTGTGGAAAAGATTACATTTAGATTTTTTTAATAGAAACTGCCAAAACAGAAGCCTCCCACTATTATTTCCTTATAAAAGTATCACAGTATCACAGTATTACCAAGGTCAGAAGAGACATCTCAAGGAATTGTATTTCTAAAGCAATTATTATATGAATACTGTTTTGGGTCTAACTATAATATATTAATTTAGTTTGAGTAGACATGTCTAAACACATAAACAGGAGGAAAAAATGCCAATAGGTTCAGAGGGATGTTTTTTCTTCCTTTCTTGAAGTGAAAGCTACTGGGTTTTTTCCTATAAATCCAGAACAATTTTCCAAAAATCAGTGTTGTTCAAGAGGTTTAGGTAGCTACTACAATAAAAACAGAAAAACTTTTCTCAATAATGTTGTACTCCCATTTCTCTCCTGCATCTCCAAAGCACTTCTCTGGCAGAGAGGCAATTTTGACTTTAAAGGAAATTATTACTTAGGTAACTAGTGTTTGGCTATGCAATGCAATACGGAAATATTTAAAATCCATTCGTTGAGTTTCTGAGACTGTCTTCCTTAATATCTAGCAGTGATAACAAGTAGTCTCATGGCTGAGCAAACAAGTAGCACTTATTTGCATAATCTTTCTAGTAATCTTAGGGGGTTTGATATTTTCTTTCCAGATTAACAAAAAGTAACTTATCTGTGCCTTGAGGAGTGATCCACAAATTATAATGGAAAATGTGACCTTCATATTCCTAAAGAAACAAATAAAGCATGATCTTTCAGAGTTGTCACCTCTAAATACTTAGCAATTTATTTTCTTTTTCCGTTTTTCCAAAGTTCTGCTTTGATTTCTTCTATCTTAGAAAAATAAGATAAGGGCATATGCATTCCATATTTAAGAATTAAGTTTTAATGTGCTTTTTTTTCTACTACTTATCTCTGTTCCTCTGTTTCTAAGACACTCTGAACTATTTTCTACCTTCCCTGAATCTGATTTTTTTACATGCAATGTGAATTGTGTCCTTAAGGATGTATGATAATACTGTGATACTGTGATACTGTGATGTAGAGTTTGCTAGAAAAGCAAATAATATATACTTCTCAACAATATCCATTTTAGTGTGAATCAAATCCCCTTTTAACAGCATTATTGATTAAGGAGGTTACACTTAGCTTGGAAAATGTGGTTTTATTGCAATGGTGTGTTTGCACTTCCATTTTGGATAAAGTGTTTGGGGTGAGGGAGTTCTAACACACCTGCTTTTTCTGAGACTCACTCAAGGCCTTGTTCTGCTAGGGACTTCAATTATCTACAAACGTTCTGTAATTTGTGTGTAAACCTTCATGTCAAAAGATTTACTTTTCTAACCAATTGTACTATTTTTTACTTCATAAATGTGAAGACGGTTTTACCCAAAAAAAATACTAATTCTGTGACTATATTTTCTAGAAGCATAGCAATAGTCAGGTGCTTGTCTGAGCAACTCAATTTGTTTTAAATATACTCTGCTTTTTAAATCTGTGATTGTTTCTTAAGTTTTAAAGAAGGGTCTGCAGATTTTTATAATGGAAAAAAATCTGTAAATGTCTACATTGTATTTTCATATTACAGATGATTCACCTCCTGCAGAACGGGAACCAGGTGAAGTTGTGGACAGCCTGGTAGGCAAACAAGTGGAATATGCCAAAGAAGATGGCTCAAAAAGGACTGGCATGGTCATTCATCAAGTTGAAGCCAAACCATCTGTCTATTTCATCAAATTTGATGATGATTTCCATATTTATGTCTATGACTTGGTGAAGACATCCTAGACATCAAAACGAACTTCTGCCAAATTTGTGGAACTATTAAATGTAAAATTTGTAGACACAAAGACTTGACTGTTTTTCTGTTAAATGAAAGTTTAAATGTCCTGGCAAACCCACATTCTCTGACAGCAAAACTGGTTTGTTCTGCGTAATATAAATTTAAGAGACCATGGCACATTTTGTGTAAGAGAAATTGTTTTCTTGAAGGAAGTTGATTTATTTGGATGGGAGTGAGTTAAAAGCAAAGAACAGCTGCAAATTCAAACTGTGTAAACTTAATCTAGTATTGCAATCTAGATTTTTTCATAGAATTTAATGTTTTCTCCAACCTTACACTCATCTGTTCAACTGCCATATGCAAGTATAGTTTACTATTTTCAATATACCTTTTTTTTCAGCATTAAATTTAGTTTCTTGGCTACTGACAACTCTTGTTTTCTAGGATGTGACAAAGGTGAGTCTCCTGAAGGGTTTAAACAGTTATGTAGTAGTAAGGAGTGCCTAACCCATCAATCTACTGTGTTTCTACTCATTATTTCAAATTAAGCTTTTTAAGAAACTGCAATACATGGAAATACTTCTGCATTTTTGCTAGTCACAGAGCAGTAGGATATCAAGTGTTTGACTTACATACCTTTCAGTGAAAAGGCTTTAAACTATAAAAATATATTTGATGTGTATAACTGGTTAATTAGCAAATACAGGTTAAGGGCCTGTGTTTACAAGTTGTAGGAACCAGTAAAATGCACACAGCAAATCTGCCTTTAATCCTAAATGTTTTATTCTGTTTTGTTATACACATTCCTTTGCAGAACCCAAGTGCTTGGTGCCACAAGTTTGTTTACCTATTACTTAAGAAAACTGTAGACTACGCATTGGCAATCAGTAGTCTCTCATTTACTACCAGAACCTAGTAATTTGGATGGTCACGTGTGGACTTAGAAACCTAATAGTAATTAACATTTTACAAGGTAAATTAAAATTGATAGAAGTGGGGGATCTTTTTACACTGAAAACCTCCTTTAGAGAAGCAGCATTTGTTACTTTCTGCTTAGTCTGCTGTATTCCTTTGATTTGTTTGAGGTTTTACTCTTGATTTTAACTGTTTTAAGAAGGCATTCCCTCAATGTATTCTTTATCTGGCTTTTCCATGTAAGGAGTGTCTAGACAAATATACATTTCAAACCTGTTGTTGCCTTTTGTGATATACTTGTTTTGAGGTATGCTGTTAACATGAATTTCATTCTATGAACACCAGAGTTCTGCATGCCAATGGTATACTCTCTAATAGGAACTATAGACAGTCTCAGTGGTCAGCCATCTGCTGGATGTAAATAGCAGACCAAGACCAGAGAATCTTTTCAATTCTAATCTTGCAAAGTAATTGTAAATCAATATTAGGATATTTGTCGTTTTTTAAGTGTAGCAACTTTTAAAAACACCAGAATTGTAACAAGGATCAGCACAACAAGAAAATTGTCTTGTTAAAGCAGAGCTCTACAAGCTTCAAAACACTGCTTCACAGAAATACAGTGTGTGAAGAATGTGAATACAGTCAATGTTATTGATGGAAAGAAGGAATAAATAGATATCCAACTCTATGCTGTTAGTGGAAGGATGCAGAAGATGTACTGTTAGTCAGAGATCAGAAGTCTGACCTCTGTTCTGGGTATTCTTGATATCAAAGACTCAGTGGTTTAAGTTCCTTTCTGTGCATTGTTTTGGCCTTAAAGCTTGTGCCTCATTATGTTGTTAAATGATATTACTGTACAAATATGATATCTTAATTCTTTGTCTCTTGCTACTATATTGCATTATGTCCTATATTTCATCATGGGCAACCAAAGGTAGGCAATTGTCTTTCAGTTCACAGCTTTTCAATTCAGTCTTTAAGCACTGTCAGTAAATTTTCATTGTGTTTTGAACAAAGTGAGCAGATTTGCAACACAGTGTTTTCATCCTGCAGATCTGTTATGTGTTTTCTATTGACTCTTAAGAGTCCTGCATGTAATTCTCAAAGCTGAGCCTGGCTCCATGAGCCCAAGTTGATGTTTGTGGCACAAGAATGAGTGTATTGATTACACACAAAATACATCAGCAACTTAATACAATGAATGTTGAGCTTTACATGTAAGGAATACAAGGATTGTTTTGAAATATTTGAGGTTTAGGTCTACTGGAACATTTTTAGTATTAGGCTTGCATTTGTGGTTTCTAAGTAAGCCACTTGAATACACCACATATACACTGTCAAAATTCATTGTTGTTTTTAATTCCCTGTTGTCTGTTTCATGTTGGGGGTTTTTTGAGTTTTCTTAGGTTGTGGGGGGATGTTCTTATTTTTCTGAATGGTTTTTTTTAATAGATTAAGCAACCTTCTTGAGACTTGAAACAAATTCAAATCCTTGATATATATTCTTTGGGCTTTATTTTAGGCTTGTGTTTCATATCTGCATGCAGTACTTCATTACCCTAGTAACTACATGTTGGCCTCTTGTTCTAGAGGCTCAACATTACTTTCCAAATTTATCATAGGTCTTGTGATGGCGCAAGCCATGGATTCTTGTACAAAAGTTATTGGTCTCTCTCATTTACCTCCTGTAGTATTGTTGTATATTGTGTGTGTGCATGATGTCAGGCTGCCATGTAAAACTTTTTAAAAGAAAAAACAAAAGACCAAAAAAACTTTAAATGCAGACCATCCTTTTTTGCATGCTTATAGGATTAGAACATTCAATGTTACAAACTGAAGTTGCATGTTATAGTGTTTAAGTTTAGGTTTTGTTCTGGTTTTATTTTGTGTTCAGTTTTTTGTGATTTTGCTTAATGTGCTGTTTGAATGGTTGTTAGTAGGATTAAATGCACTGATGAGGCAAACAGTGCCAACGGAAAGTAATTTTCCAGTTGTATGCGTTATTCAGCATTTGAAGGGACTGTGTATTCTGTTTAAGAATAAATAAAACCATAATTGACAAAACAAAACACTACATTTTTTCTTTTGTGTGCCAAAGTTGGACTACATAAAGACTGGAATACTTTGGGAAATGTCCTATCAATTGCAATACATATAAGCCTTCTATAAATTTTAACTACAAGCAGAGGCTTCATCATCAGATAGAATAGATTACAGTTGCTTCAGGGAAAAAAATACAGTATACGCAGTTTCTGGTTCCTTGAAAATTCTATGCTTTTTGTATTTTACATCATTAGTGCAATTTGAATGGTTCTTGGTATGTGTATAGATTAAAGTCTTCGTGTTCACATTTTAAAATTAGGTAATGATTTTCTATTTAGAGGTCAGTTTAATTATTTTTATTTTATTTCTCTGCATTTAGAAGTATGAACACTTCAAATCTGTTACTTAATTTTGTAAGTAATTTTTATAATTTTGATGTAACTCTATCCTTAAAACATAAAATAAATCATTTATGTGCAACTCATGACTGTAAATTTTATTATTATGAGCAAAATGTAGTGATGTGATTGGAATTTGACTGAGGTCAATGCTTACATTCACCAAAAGCAGAAAAATTCCTCCTCAGGGTTGTGAGGGAAATAATGTTTTCACAGCACAATAATTGAACATAGCCTGATAAGGAGAAAAGAGATGGGTCTAAAGGCTTGTGACTTAACTTGTGGATAAAAGTGTTCTACCATTTATCTTATGTCACCAAAACCCAAGCCAATGAATACTGTGAAAGGAGATAACCAAACAAACTAGAAGGGGCCAGTGGCAGAAACTTAGAAAAATTAATAATTAGGTGCTTTGGATAGGCTGTAAACCCTGGAGTACTCAAGGAATGAGGAAAAAGGGGAGGGAGCTTTGCCCAAGTTGAGGGAAATATAAGTCACTAATAAATCTCTGACTGGTATGACACCTGCTCTTGCAAGAACATAAATAAACTGTGCTTCACTGAGAAGTCTGTCTGGACTCAGTTTATTGGCAAATTAACATTTCTCACAGTGGTGACCTTACAGTGCTGAGTCAATGGTTGGACATGATGATCTTAAAGGTCTCTTCCACCTATATAGATGCTGTGATTCTGTTGGAAGGAGTGCACTCTGTGATTTCAGATGATGCAAAACTGGGAGTAATGGCAGAGGGTCTTGCTGCCATGCAGAGGATATGGCAGGAACCTCATGAAGTTCAATGAATTACTGCACATGAATATGCACACAGCATGGGGAAGAAGAGGAGGAGTTAGAAATCTGTGTCCAATCAGGCAATTATGATTTGGTAGCAATTACGGAGACCTGGTGGGACAGCTGGCATGACTGGAATGTGGTCATGAGTGGCCATGTCCTTTTTAGGAGGGACAGGTCAGCAA
>VXBP01004560.1:0-62117 GCA_013400115.1 Rhinopomastus cyanomelas
CTTTGGCAGGTTCATTTTTATCCCCTTCCCCCATCAGACCTAGTTTAAAGCCCTATCAAGGAGTCCAGCCAGCTCATATGCAAGGATACCACATACACTTAAACTTCTAAATCCAGTTATCAACACTTAAGTGGTAATTTCAACAATAAAGAAAGATTATCCTTAGTCTCCAACTTTAAAAAGAAATGTAAGACACGCAGATAGAAAGACAAGCACAGGCCTCACCAGGTCTAACCCTGAAGTGGCATAATCAACAAAAGATGGGCAGTCACAATCATGTATGCCCATTTCCTTAAAACAAGTAGGCAAAGCAAGCCACTTACAAAAAATAAATTTAAAGGACTTTTTAAACGGTTGATTTTCAATCACATCTAAAAATAATGAAACTGGGTAGTATCTATGAGAGCCTACTCTGAGAGTTGATGTAACCCACGTGTGTGCCATCTCACAGCCTGTAGGCATCAGCGTCTGTTGGGGCTGCATGCGGGGCCCTCTCCCATCTCTTCTGAGAACAGAAAGCACAGAGCAGCCCCAGCAATTACCTGTTCATTACATGTGATTAATCTGACTCCTTATCACCAGGAACAATTTTGGACTGTGGGATGCCCTCAAGTAGTTAGAATGCTGCCAAAGAGCCAAAGGTGCTGTAAGATTCCCCTTGCTTTTCCTCTGCTTCCTAAGCAGGCTACCTGCCTTGCTTCATGGTGAGAGGGAGCTGTTATAGAGCTGGGCCCCTCAGTTCAAGGGCACAAAACTGCTGGACAGAGTCTAGCGCAGAGCCACAAAGATGGAGTGGAACATGTCCCTGGTGAGGAAAGGCTGAAGGAGCTGGGTCTCTTGAGCTTGGAAAAAGGAGACTTGAGGGGTGACCCCATTAATGTTGATAAATATGGAAAAGGTGGGGGTTGGGAGGATGGAGCCAGGCTCTTAGTGTCATCTAATGACAGGACAAGGGGCAATGGATGTCAGCTGGAACATGGGAAGTTCCACATCAATATAAGAAGGAACTTCTTCACAGTGAGGGTGACAGAGCCTTGAAGGGGCTGCCCAGGGAGGCTGTGGATTCTCCTTCTCGGGAGATGTTTAAAACCCACCTGGACATATTCCTGTGTGACTTGATCTAAAGGACCCTCCTGTGGCAAGGGGATTGGACTAGACAATCTTTTGAGGTCCCTTTCAGTCCCTAATGTTGTGATTATTGCAGACCACAGCAAAGACACAGGGATGTACTTCTTAGATCTGTTCTTCCCTGCTTTTGCATTCTGACAGGCAGCATGGTTAAGATGCGTTGGCTGAATCATTTAATCAGCAGGAGCTAAACCAGCCACAAGCCTCATTACATGACTGCTCTCATAATTCACAAGATACCTACCGAGCAAGCTAAAAGTCTGTTGAGAAGCACAGCTCAGACCTTTGCTGGCTTAGATTCTTATACAAAGCAACAGAAAAGCTCAAGCACTAGCAACAGCCGATTTTAATATGAAAACACTCCTGATAATACACAGACAGGGAGTACCAAATACGTGAAGTTCTGCATGAACTCCTAATCCTGTCATATAAAAATATTCAAAAATAAAAACCAGACAACAAAAACCAGGAACTTTGACACACATTTCTTATGTCCGCAATCATTAACTTACTGTTTAATAGTAACAAGCGCTCTCTGGTGCAACTATGGCAGTTTACTCTGGAGAAAATCCGCTGTGCAGACAGTGGATTCAGAATCTTCATTGTTAAATAAACGGCAAGATACCCTCAATTACTAAACCCCTCTCACCACCTTTACAGTAATATTCTTGCCAGTATTAGTGGACAAACAAAGTTAGAAAGCCTTTGATTCTCTGGGGCAGATGTAGCCTTAATAACAACAGGGGAAAAAAGGTAATTAGTCCAGCCATTTGCTTTCAAATTTAGTGTGTTTATGACACTAGTAGGACTTTGTCTCACAATTTGCAAAAATAACGCAGTAACAGAAGCATTATTTACTTGTACGTTTCACACTTTCCCCTCATTAATGCAAAAATATACCAACATGGAACAAGTCTGGTTATATGTTTATTAAATTCAACAAAGTTGTAGAAAGGAAATGTTTTTGCTGCTGTAGTGCTTAGGTACCCTGGTCTACCAAAGACTAAGGTATGTACAGTGTGTAACAAATTAGTTGCTGCTCCTG
Source organism: Rhinopomastus cyanomelas (assembly GCA_013400115.1). Classification (NCBI taxonomy): domain Eukaryota; kingdom Metazoa; phylum Chordata; class Aves; order Bucerotiformes; family Rhinopomastidae; genus Rhinopomastus; species Rhinopomastus cyanomelas. The sequence continues at coordinate 2,174 of VXBP01004560.1, forward strand.
TATCAGTAACGCCAGAAAGAATCTGGTAAAACTGCACAGACTGCGCAGGCCAAATTACTCTCTTGATGTTTCCAGAGCTGATCACTGATTTCTTTTATTAAATTATAAAATTTATGAAGTAACAACTTCCAAACAGCCCATGATTTGCTCATCAAGTGCAACAGTATCTCTAAATCTCTGCGCTAATGAAGATTTTCCTGAGTAAAGCAACTTCATCCAAGCAAGCTGTTCAACTGTTATTAACGACGTCAAGGTCCAAGTGAAACTATTCTTTTACCACTGTCAATACAACGTTAGGGTCAAAAGACACGTGTAATCTTTTCCACTGGAGAATAATAATTTCATTAACAAGATTAGTAAGGAACAAACTTTATACGCCAAAAATCTCTAGCCTTGTGTCAAATTTCGCACTACACTATTGTAAAAAACACAAGTGATTTTTTTAAGATGTAAGATAAGCTTTTCAGAAGAAAATTTAAAAACAGCTGAAAATTTTGTTGCCCATGTTTTCCTGTATTAAGTCAAATAATCATACAGCTGTCATACTTTTATTTTAATTACTTTCTGCTCTTTTATATGTTGAGAGTTCAGTTTCATTAAAAATCATGAAAAATGAAGTTCAAAGACAGCTTCTCAACTCTAGTAGTTTCTGAAACAGTACAGGATCAAACTGTTAGAGCCGTATCTCCTCAAACTAAGGGGAAAGCACCTGTCTTCACATACTGCCACACAAGTTTATTAAGAAGTTTTATATAGAAAAGAATACAGAGGAAACTCCCACACTAATACGCTCAGATCCTGCAACAGGACTTACTACAAACAAAAATTAAGACTGCATGCAAAGACATTTTTCACAAGTCAAAAAAGGAACACAATAGAAAGTGTATTTCTCTTACATTAAAGAAAAAGGAATCCCCTTTTTTACAGTGCTCTTAGCTTTCAATATGATTTTAATTACACTTTTCAACATATAAAAATAAAGCTAAGATACAGCTCAAAACTTTTCTGCTTACATATTAGCAAACAAAATTAAGTTTTAGATTCTCCTTACCTATGAACATCTAATGACATCTACAAATTTCAGCTGTTCACACTCCACAATCTGTTGGGAAAATCACCTGTCTCTGAATTAAGTGACTACCGACTTGCATTACTTCAGCCATTTACGTATCTCAGCATTTGGATCACCAAGTTCAATTCTCAGTTTAAGATTATGACAATACCAAAGGCAATAACTGCTATACAACTGAAAGTACCACCATTGGCTGACTGGTGACATAACAAGCCCTAGTTTGCAAGTCATTGCTCAGAACCCACATGTCCAAGATTATTTTATACCTGTAATACAATTTTCACACTAACATTCACAACATCCAAGATTGTCTGGGTTTTTTTTTTTTCCTCTAAGTGAATTGCTGGCAAAGCTACAATGAAGATCAACCTTGTTTGAACACAAGCTAACAAAAAAAAAAGGTGATGCAGCGATGACCTTTAGACCTAAAAGACATGCGCATTCCTATGGCATACATGTGGATGAAAATAACACCACACTAGTAAGGACATGTATGAAGTACAAAATCACTTGTATCATACAAAGCAGCCTTTACTCACTGTCTCTTCCTTACACCACGAGAAAATCACAGTAATCCCCAATGTAGTAGTTGTTAAAAAGTGCAAGTAGAAGCCAAGGACGAAACAAAAGCACATAACAGATTAGCAGTTTCAAAGTAATTTCAGGTGCTGCCTTAGAGGTAACTGGACCACAGAATATGAGCAAGCAATGCAAAGCATGCTACTGAAAACAGAATTTTCATTCTTTGCAGCAGAGTAAACACAGTTGAATGGCCACAGCTCATTCCAGAATTGCAACTGTGTACAGGCTGCCAGCTAAAGTAAAGCTACTTCAGATCTACGTCTGAAATTGTCATCACAATCATTGGATAACTACTGAGTGGGCAAAATCCACATCTCACTAACTTCTTGGGCATCCTTCAAATGTGTTTAGTTTCCAACTTGAAGTTATTTTTGAACTTCAAATCCGTTTGCATCCACCAGCAGTTGTCTAAGTTACCTTTTTCCTTTAAAAAGCCTGCTCACTAGAAAGACTTCATTCACAATGAAGTAACTGTGGTCACTAATGGAAGATTACGCCTACGGGCTTTACAAGGTCTTAGCAAAACAGCACCGTATCATTATTTTTTTGAGTAATCACATGTAAGTTTTTCAAATAAAGGCTGCCTCCTATGAAATTACACGTAAATCAATACAGCTATCATGAACAACACTGTTCTCAAAACCTCCACTCCATTTAATATCATTACAAACTAAGGTAATGGAAGTGGAAGGCAGACTCTGCCAAAGGATGATGCACACAGTCCTGCTGGAGTAAGCTGGAAACTCATCACTGTGCTACACTACTGGTCTAAAAATGAGCTACTCTCCAGAGACACATACATTACAGGATAACAGTTCTCTAGCAGTGGCTTTACAGGAAGAGTGAAGTTGTAAAACACCTAATATGAATAGACAGAACTTAACTACCTCACAGCTCCACACATTATTTACAAAGTAAAACCAGAAAAACAGTATCTGCAAGAAAATACGACTTGAAGCAAGGAGGAAGTGTGTGCATTTGGCTGGTTTTGCAGGGGATTTTTTTGCCTTCAAACCACGTAATCTAAGAGAACAATTAATTCACAAATATAATGCTGCCCTGTATATAGACTTACATCTATATAGCTAGTAAGGCTGTCTTTCCAAAAGCATGTTTCTTAGATAATTGTACACAACCCTTTACACATTCTGTCGCTGATACATGAGAGCTACGTAACTTCACAATAAGAGATCTCAGGAAATCAAACTAACACCAGCTGAAACGTAACTGGTTCCTCCCAAGGCTGAAGCTTAGCTTTTTGAGGATGCTATAAACACACTTGTATTTTCACTGTATCCGTATTTCAGATCAAAGATGCTGTATGAATAGGAACAGATCAACTAATAATATGCCTTTAATAAGTATGTGCCAGCAGCAACTTCCCTCTAAAATAGTTTTATTAGTGAAATGGTACCAAAGATAACAAGTATACAAACAATTTCTTTGCTCTATGCTACTTACACATCATAAATAAGACAGCTGTTGTTGCAAGACACAATCCTTCACAGTCTTCCTATAGGCATACAGATTTGTCATTCTTTTATCAGAATAAGCTGTTTACCAGCCAGAAGCATGTGGCTTAAACATCACAAAAATGACCGTCTATACTTTACATGGTAAAGCATTTCCTATAGTCTAAAATGTACACAGTGGCAAGAACATTAGATCCTACTGAAAATGAAGCGCGATTAAGCAGCTTTGCAATCAAACTAGGTTTTATCACCTTAGAAATTGGGCAAATTTTTCTATTTCTGTAATATGCCTTTTTACTTTTTGGAAAAATTAACTATGCAAAGGAGAAGAAAAGCAAATGGAAAACAAATAGCTAATATACTGCTAAGTTGGTATTTTTTACCAAAAGAAGTAACTCCCCCCATGAGGTAAGGCAATCAAGTCATTTGATTGTATTAAGTTGTATTAAAAATAATCTACTCAAGTTCAGGTATACTTAAGTTTTAAAGGTATGACTCTTAAGAAATCTCACGTAACGAATTACATTTGTTCAGAGAACACAGGTCATGTTTTACCTTGACAAAAATACTTTGTCATTCTTTCATGCTTTCTCACGCACAGAATGAAATATGAGTCTCTACCATACAATTACTGTGTGAATTAGAAGTTTTTTCACAAATTGTGTATCCCCATTTCTTTGCATACAATTCCTTCTATATCACCCAGGTAAGAAGGTAAGATGACAGAGAGGTAATAATTAAGGCCATCCAAATGTAGACTAGAAGTCTGAAAGGGCTGTCTTTGATGCAGGTGATTAGAAAATGCTTTGTATTCAGCTACTACATTTGTACAGTGGTGGTCCCCAAATTGCATCTTTGCTTTCGTCTATAAATCTCTTCTAAAAATAATAAAGTAAAAATGGAGCTTTAGTATTCTAACAACTGACTCAAACCACCGCTCTGACAAATCACTTGCATTCTTGTCTACAATATGGTGGTGGCAATACAGCAATAGAGAGTATGTAAGATTTAGCTGAAAATGAGTAATAGCACATATACATTTCTAGAAAATACCACATTTTAAGAAGGCACTAAAGCTTCTGCTTGTGCTCCTATAATTTTTCAAACAAGTACGAAAAAATCATTCTCATAATGGCACCTGTACTTTTTGCAGCTTAATAGACGCACTGCAGTACAGTTCAAAACAAAGCTGTAAGTTCTACAACTATCATACATATGTGCTCACTTCTGGGACAAAAGAAAGCAACAAAACAAGCCCAAAATAATCCAGCAAGCTAATCTATTATCTCTAACATGGCAATGTTCCTTCTAGGAAGAGAAAAATAGCATGCATCATTCAAATAGCTCAAAAGAATATTAACTTTAGGGATATTAGAAAGAAGTTATGTTAAATAATAAAAACCAAGAATCTCAAGAGTGAGCAAATGAAAAACACACTAATCAGTGGGTATTTAACAGAGGAACCGTAAAACTGTGTTTATGTTTACAAACCCTCTTCCAGGACTGACAGTTGTCATCTACAACCAAAGTGTGTATACTTATGCATCATTTTCAAGCACATCAAACAGTACACACTGAAATTTTGGGGATTTTTTTTTAACCCACAAATTAAACTAAAACAAAAGTAATCAGCAAGCAGTATTTTAAACAACCCTCAGTGTCTATCTCTTCTGCTTTGCTGGGGTTGTACAGGTTTGTATCTTTCAGTTTCTACTTCTTTGTAACAGCTTATGGCAAAACTTAAATCATTTTACAAGCACAACCATCATGGAAATGCACATTTTTTTCAGAGATGAATAGTTCTGATGGCATCTGCCTTTTCACGTATAACTACTGGTCTGTGCTCTCTCGCTTTACAGCAAGAAGACAACAAAGCTATCACAAGAATTGGAAGAGCAATACTTTCAGGTTGATTGCTTTGACATTTTCTTCCTCGTTCAGAAAAATAAAAAACTTTGGATTTCCTTCCTTAGTTTAATCAAAGGTCCATTCCTTGCTCTAAACTTCTTTCATTTTAATTGAGAAGTTTTCTTCATTTGGCTGACAGTTCCCATTCTGTTGTAGTTTGACTTCATCAGGTCTTGGCGTACCTCTGTTGTCTGCTTCCTTGTCAGTTTCTGAATTCTGATCTTCTTTAGCGTGATCTTTGTCCTAACAAAGACAGAATTATTTTGCAAAAAAATTATATTCTTAGCATTATACAATTTTCTGTGATTTTATTAACACACCCCTGCCATCATTTTTTGGCTTGAGATAGGGACTCATAAGAACCTGTCACACAAGAAATCATTGCCGTAAAGTGATCTCTTTTTACCACCAGTACTCAGAAAAAAAGAACACACAGTATCATGAAACCTATGCGAAACAACTCGAGAAATTAGGATTTCACTCTGTATTCTTCTAAAAAATAGAAACTTTTTCATGTATTTTTGTCAGGTATCTGATGCATTTTATCAGAGTTCTTGGGTAAGATAATTACTTAAATAAGAGGACAGAGTCCACCTAAACTATGCTGTTTTCTAAGTGCTTAACTCCAAGAACAATAAACTCCTCTTTAAAGACATGTTGCAGTTCCAATTCTGATGAGTTTACTAAACTGGAATTTTATTACATTTTTTCAGCATAACAGCAAGGCTGTCCCTGAACCACTTGTTAATTACACAGTCTGCTTCCTGCCTGCTCACACAGACAGACAGCCAAAGTCTTAATGTAAGGCACAGAACAGTGCCTTACACTTTAAGAAAACCACAACAAGATTCTTCCATAACCTTTTCACGTGAGCTTCTGTAGGTCCGGTAAAGTTTAAACATGGGGCCTTATCAAACTGGTCTACTACCACCAACCATACATTTTCCAACAGACAAAAGCTTACTCCAGATGGTAGTAATTTGGTAAGTGGAACAGGAGAAAACGGGAGGAGGAAAAGCACAAATAATAACGGAGGGAATTTCAGTAACAGCTCATCCAGCACCACTTCGCTATGCTTACCACTCGATGACACAGCTTACCTTCAAAGCAGTGGTGTTTTTGTCAGATTTCTCCTTTCCCTCCTTTTCTTTACTACTTTTTTTCTTGGAGGTGGAGCGCTCTCTTTCTCTTCTTTCATTATTTGTATCTCTCTCTCTCTTTTTTTCTTTCTTGTTTCTGCTTAGGAAAGTTTTTACTCAATCAGAACACGATACAACAACAACCACCTTGAAACAACTTAACTGGAAACTAATCTTGGGTTTAAAAAGAAACAAACCTGAAAATGTCATGAAAACCCCTTGATAAAGACAAGGGGATTTTTTGACTGAAGATAGCTAAGGAATTAATGTGTTCAGTTATCAGACTTTGGTTAACAACAAGCAAGATAGCTCAAATGATTGTTAAGCAAAGAGAAGATAATTTCTGAGCAGGATAATGGCAGAGGCCTGCACCTCGCAAGAGAGATCAGCACTGTCCAGAGGGCAGAGCTCTGCCCATCTAACCTCCACAACTGTGCTTTAGCATTGGGAACATAATGAGCTGCTCTCTTTTGCAAAGACTTAATGGTTCTTTGTACAAGAATGTGAAAACAGTCTCCCATATGGTTGAAGGGGGTGAAGAAAAACACCCCCAGGAGGAGGGGTAAAAGGAAGGATTTGAACAGTACAGAGTGACCATCAGCCCTCCCCAGTCTGCAGCCAGGACAAGAAACACACAAAAGGACTGCTGGAGATAAAAATCTGGGAAGCGGAGGAAGTGAACAGGAACTGATCACCTATCACGACCACCACACCCCCCACCATCCATGAAGCAGAAACTGACTGACAAGACATCCAGAGAAACATTGGAGTTTCTCCAGAGATCGAGATCTACGGAGTCTAGGAACAAGACTGAGGGGTAACCAGAGCCTACAGTCCTGGGTGGTGATCTTCTAGCTCTCATTATCTTCTCTCTCTTTCCTCTTATTCTCTACTCTCTTAGTTGGGCATTTAGTGATTTCTGCGGCTTCCGAGCTCGGAATCTGATACTTTTAATAAAATTTGACTTTTATATGGACCTGTGGTGTAAGTCTTGAAGTGAGTCCATTAACCCGAGTAATTTTCTTCTCTTAACAATCACGACATGACATCAGTACACAATGGTATTTGCAAAGAGAAAACCAAATTAATCTGTATCTGATAAAGGGCTTTACTGATGTGATGGAAATGTGTACCGTTTACAGACTTGAACATATCTAGCTGAATGCATACCAAACTTTAAATCTGTGAAGAGTTTTGGTTTAAGGGGAAAATAATAGAAGATTGGCTTAAGTGAGTTGCAGCTGGGGTACTGAAAAACACATGTATCATACTAACAATTGTTTGGCTTTGCATGCTTGAATGTGGAACATCTGTGTTTAGACAATACCAATCTCTGATGGACTCAAAAAGTACCTTATCAAACATGTCTGAGATCCTGCCCTGCTGTGGGGAAGATCAAAGCACACTGGAAAACTACATCTCCAAGACCCCTCTGACATACTGCAGAAAGCAGTTAAGTTCAAAAGCTTTTTCACTCCCCAGCAAGGACTGAGCAACGTGGATCCTATTTCCTCACCTACACACCTTTGCCCAGATGCTACTGCAGTGATCCCCTGGTTCATGAAGCAATGAGAATCAATTTATTCTTTGCATTTCAAGCATGGTTTTGTGGTTTTTCCTGCATCCTGTCTATGTCAGCTCAAAGTTTCGTTTTAAATTCAAAGTGAATTATTCTGGAGCCCTTACTACAGGAGGGATGTTGAGATGCTGGAGCAAGTGCAGAGGAGGGCCACGAGGATGATCAGAGGGCTGGAGCACCTCTCCTATGAGGATAGACTGAAACAGTTGGGGCTGTTCAGTCTGGAGAAGAGGNTACCAACCAAAATAATATAAAATCATTAGTGCAAAGGCAGCAAACAAATGAAAATACCGTAAATTCTCTTTTCTACTCATTAATTTTTCAGTTGACATCAAACTGACCTTCTTGGAGAAGGAGTGCGTGAAGATTTTCTTTTTGTTGTTTTGGATGTTTTAGGAGAATTGGAGGGACTTCTGCTCTTCCTTTTACGCCTTTCTCTACGATGGTCAGAGATAAAAGTAATACTCGGTAATGGAATAAAACAGCAAAACTTTCAAATTCTCTCACATAAAGACAACTAAGCAAATATCTCTGAATTTAACATTATCACCAACAAGGTATGAACTGTACAAAGGAAAAAAATTTAGCATGTCCCAATTCAGTGGAAAAGATATGGCTGTAAGTAGGAAAAAAAGTTTTGCGCTTTCAGATTTTAGGGATTTTTCTTACATGCTTGTACTTACACCTCTAAGAACAGAAACACACTGAATCCACTAACACTGTTTCAAGTTAAGCAATTCAAATGTCAAAATGTAACATTACAACCTGAAGGTCACTGTAATTTCAGGTCAGTCTAAGTGAAGTTTAAATCCTAAATACAGGAGCTAGCCCCTATTCATTTAAAAAATAAAGTTCAAGACTTTATTTTTTAACTAAGTAAATTATTCTTCTAGCAGACTATGCTTAAAAAAGATTACGTTATCATTCTATAACACACTGAAGACCTTGTAATATTTAGCAAAACACTTTTACATAGCAATATAAGGAGTTTGCTGTAGTTGCTATTATGGAGTCTGAGCTGGAACAGAACAAAATATTAAATAAGTGGTTGTAAACATATTAATGGCCATCTTAAAGTAAAGCAAAATTTGAGCCAGTACAGCTTCATTCAGCACACACACAGAATCTGCCTCTATCAAAGTAAGATTATTTTTTCCTATCACCTATCATTATTCACAAAGCAGGAAAATAAAACAAAAATACAAGTAGAGAAGTTAAAAACTAATTGAGAGTACACTTGAATACATAGCACGAAATCGACAGTTATGCATACCAGCTTTTTGCAATTCACTCCATTAGGTGTGATTACTTGTATCTTCTCTATTCAGAAAGGCAAATAAATCACAAGTTACTAGGTTTGGATATACCCAGTATCAGTATCTGGACTGATATATAATCTACACTGAAGATCCACAGGACAAAATTTCGTAAGTTTTTGTCCAACACACTTTTAAGGTTGACTCAGTAAACAAAAACACAAAGTGGCCTCAATAGTACAGCAAGAAATAACACATTAACTGATCGCCAGGTAACATGGATCTCATTTTGAACATCTCCATATTTATCAAGTTTTCTCACATGAGAATACTGGAAATTGATACACTATTTTCACTGCGTTTCCACCTGAGTTACTTTTAGAATATCTCCACTTCATTTTGATATCCAGTATATGTCTGCAAACAACCAAGGGTCCTGATAATTATGTTCAAACCAGAACTTGTTTGGTTGTCAAACCAAATTTTGGGTTACTGCTATCGGTATTTCAAGCTTACAATGCCTGACACTATCTGTTCCCATCTACATGACAACTGTTTATAAAGATTTTTCTGCAGTACTAATCACAGAACCACAACGTTGAGGCTGGAAAAGACCACTACGATCATCAAGCCAAACCTATGACCTAACATCACCACAACCACCTAGACCACAGCACTAAGCGCCACATCCAGGCTGTCCTTAAACACCTCCTGTGATGGGGACTCCCATCACCTCCACCGGCAGTCCATTCCAGTGTCAGATCACCCTTTCCCTGTGGAAGTGCTTCCTAATATCCAAGCTAAACATCCCCTGGTGCAGCTTCAGGCCCTTACCTCTCATCCTGTCACTAGCTGTCTGGAAGCCTGACCTATTCCCTTCAGATAGTTGTAGAGAGTGATAAAGTCCCCTCCTTCACTCTCCTCTTCTCCAGGCCAAACAATCCCCAGCTCTCAGTCTTTCCTCACAAGACCTTCCCTCTAGTCTCTTCCCCAGCCTTGTTACTCCTCTGGACCTGCTCCAGCACCTCAGTATCTTTCTTGAAGTGAGGCACTCAGAACTAGCCCCAGTACTCGAGGTGAGGCTCCACCAGTGCCCAGTACAGGGGTAGAATTCTGTCCCTAGTCCTCCCGGCCATACAAGCTAGTCCTGCTAGTCTTCATACAAGCCAGGATGCCACTGGCCTTTCGTGCCACCTGGGCATACTTCTGGCTTATATACCACTGGTTGTCAACCAGTACTCCCAGGTCACTCTCTCTCAGGCTGCTCTCCAGCCTCTCATCTCAGTCTCTAGCACTTCATCAGGTTTTTGTGGCCAAAGTGCAGGACCCTGCGCTTTGCCTTGTTAAACCTCATCCTGTTAGCCTCTGCCCATTGACCCAGCCTGTCCAGATCTCTCTGCAGCATCTTCCAGCAGATTGACACTCCCTCTCAACATGGTGTCATCTGTGAATTTACTAAGATTCAACAGCCAACGTAGGACAGATTTGATATACACAGAGCTTAATACTACACAGAAACAACATTCTATACCTGCTTCTATACTGGTTTCCTCTCCTAGCGTGCAAGAGTCTGTTGGAAAATTAACCAGATCCTCCTTTTCCTTTGGTAGGTGTTCCTTCAGACAGGATTCAGAGCTGATTTTTAGTACTTGTGTGCTGTCAGCAAAGTCAGCCTGTCCAGGTCCCAACAAACAGCAGCAGAGCCTGCCGGCATGTTGGCCAATCCTCTCAGCTTTGTGTCATCAGCAAACTTGCTGACAGTGCACCTTAATCCCTCATCCAAGTGATTAATGAATACACTGAATAGGACTGGTCCCAGGACTGACCCTTGGGGGACTCCACTAGATACAGGCCTCCAACTACACTCTGTCCCATCGACCAATACTCTCTGGCTTCTATCCTGCAGCCAGTTCATGATCCATCTCACTACCCTAATTAATTGTAAACTGGCTACAGGGTAGAAGTCAGAGAGTAGTGGTCAATGGGACAGAGTCTGGTTGGAGGCCTGTATCTAGTGGAGTGCCCCAAGGGTCAGTACTGNGTGGAGCTTCTGGAGAGAGTTCAGCATAGGGCAACGAGGATGATAAAGGAGGTGGAGCACCTCCCTTATGAGGAGAGGCTGAGGGAGCTGGGTCTCTTCAGCTTGGAGGAGACTGAGGGGTGACCTCATTAATGTCTACAAATATTTGAAGGGTGGGCGTCAGGAGGATGGAGGCAGGCTCTTCGTAGTGTCATGCAGTGATAGGACGAGGGACAATGGTTGTAAGCTGGAACATAGGAGGTTCCACATCAACCTGAGAAGGAACTTCTTCATGGTGAGGGTGATGGAGCACTGGAACAGGCTGGCCATTGTGGTTGTGGAGTCTCCCTCACTGGAGATGTTCAAGACCCGACTGGATGAGTTCCTGTACGACTTGGTCTAGGTGATCCTGCTGTTGTAGGGGGATTGGACTAGATGATCTTTCGAGGTCCCTTCTAATCCGTAGTGATTCTATGATTCCATGGATTTCCAGACCACACCTTGCAGTTTATCTGCAAGGATGCTGTGAGAGACTATGTCAAATGCTTTACTGAAGTCAAGACACACCACCTCCACTGCTTTGCCATCATCTATCCACCTGGTTATGCCCTCATAAAAGGCTATCAGGTTGGTCAAGCATGACTTCTCTTTGGTGAAGCCATGCTGACTGTTCCTAATGACCCTCTTGTCCTTCATGTGCCTAGAGACAGTGTCTAGGACAAATTGTTCCATCACCTTACATGGGATGGAGGTGACACTGACCGGTCTAAAGTCAAACTCTTGTCCCAAGTGTCTCTGGGGCCTCAGCAGTCTGGGGCTTGATATCAGGACAGCCCCCAGTAGTATACATAGAGGCAAAGGTGTTCAGTTCTGTTTTCTCTCTATCCTCCTGAGACACTCTCAAGACCTACAGACATAAAATGTTGCATTTTTGAAGCTAGCAGAACTACATCTACTCTGGGTAGGACTTCAACCCATTAACTAACATATAAAATGTTTTCAAACAGAAAGCTACATATGCTTAGAGAAGCCATGGTATTTTGCCCATAAGCCTCCAAAACAATAAAACATTTCACATAAGGCAAATGAAAAAAATCATTACTCCCTTTTCCTTTTCTGCTTTGTGCGAACTCTGAATTATGCCTGAGTTAGTTCAATCACAGAACATATAATCATTATCAGATGCTCTTTCTGCTGTACTGAATTTAACTAAACTTCCACCCAGTTTAGCTTCCCTCAGTGGCAAACACAGCTACACTGTTAAGGAATGTTACTTCTACTTGAACCTGGACATCTCTGACTCTCTGCTTCATGCTCCAGCATGACCCGTATCTCTTGTACTTGGCTTCTGAGCTAAGAGTGGAATAATTATTGTTCTGGGTGTGATGACTGCATCCTCGTCAATATGGATTATGGGGAAACAGACAACAGTACAATAGCTAACGAGTAACTTGAACAATAACCTGAAGTGCAAGTTTGGTATGTAAATACCACTATCAGTCAATCATCTTTACCCCCATATAGTGGGCACAAGAGCACCCTTTGATCATCCTGTGTACCAGGATCTCCCTTTGGACAAGAATGCCTATCAAAGGAATTCTTGGAGGTTGAGAGATTCCTTGCCACAACAGATCAACAGTGTCTAACAGTATGCCAAAACATAAATATTATCTTAATAAAGCTTCAAGATGAACTGTGCACACATCATCTTTTAAATGGGATAGCTTTTTCTTCCTCTGTCTTCCACACTGTAAATAATCCAGTGTACCTAAACTGAGTGCACAGTTTCATTTGTGACACTATCCAATCAGTTTAGCAAAGTATCCTAAACTTCTGAGATACATCACTCCAGAATGGCTAGGCAGCCCACACAGACAAGTGTTTCTTGCTCTTCAGCCATGTAGCTGAAGAATGACAAGTACTATCACCTAACTATTCGTAAGATTACAGACCAACACTGTGCATTATATAAGTAATCAAAGAACTATGTAACAGTGACACAAACTTTCATGGGTACTAATATTAAGTAGTCATGTCGCTTTATCAGAAAAATGGCACAAGAATCGCCTCCTTAGTGTCCCCTGTGCTACATGGTTATATGAAAGGCAAGCACCAGCAGCTCAATAAGAAACTATGCTCTATCAGGAAGCATGCAGAGCTCCTTGTAATAGATTTTACTTTACAGGAAAATCTACAAAACAGAAACAATACACATTAGTAGGAGACATGTAATTATTGATACATGAAAACTAGGATGGCTCTTCCAGAACTTACAAGGCAAAAAAAAAAAAACCATGAAAATTTCTACACAAACCTGCTGGAGCTACGAGATCTTCTTGAAGAGCTATAGCTTCTTGGGGGTGTTCTGGATCTCTTTTCTTTCTTCTTTTTATCATCTCTCTCTTTTTCCCTTTCTTTATCCCCATCTTTTTCCTTTTCTCTGTCTCTGTCCTTCTCTTTGTCTCCTTTGTCCTTATCTGCCTCCTTGTCCTTAGTCTTTTCTCTGTCCTTCTCTCCTTCTTTCTCAGTATCTTCTTTTTCCTTGTTCTGCTCTAACTCCTCTCTGTCTTTATCCTTATCTTTGTCCCTGTCCCTATCCCTCTCTTTGTCTCTGACTCTCTCTCGATCTTTGTTTCGCTCTTTATCTTTCTCCCTGTCCTTCTCCTTGTTTCTCTCTTTATCTCGCTCTCTTTCCCTGTCTTTGTCTCGGTCTCTTTCCTTCTCTTTGTCTCGGTCTCTCTCCTTTTCTTTGGCCTTTTCTTTTTCTTTGACCTTTTCTTTGTCTCTTTTCTTGTCCCTGTGAAAAGCCAAACACAAATCCATTAATATGCCTTATGAAATTTCCAATTACAGTTACAACTAACTCTTTAGCATACATTAATTGTTCAAGATAATGTATGATTCTGTACTGAAAACCAGTAACTACTCAATACTTTCCACTCTGTTCACTGTGAGGGCAGGTTATATGGCTAGAAAAATTTGTAACCAAACTGGAGAAACAGAGGCCAAAATGAAATCAAACTGTGATCTTCGGAGCAAGGTTATTACTCTTTAGAGAATACGCCTTTTCACCTCACAGTTATATCATTACACATACATGAAGTTTCTCTATTTAGTCAGAAGACACTCTACAATGTGTAAATCCATTTTTTACTAAAAAAGTGCCCACATAAAACAGACTGCACATAAACCTCCTCCACATGAAAATGGTCCCAACACAGAATCGGTGTATCATTAGAAGTCTTTATTCTACAGTTCTCTCACACAGATACCCTGGAACTGCTTTGAAGTACATCAACAACTAATAAACACATATTAAAAACAATTTCAACAAATTAATTACCTCTGACAGTCAAATATAAGGTCCAAACTTACAAAGACAATTAAATTATCAGCAGTGCCTTTAGGAATGAGAAAAATTGCAAAACTCAATACAGTAAAGAGAAGCAGCAATGCTCACAGCATCAGACAGGTTCTTTAGGACAGTCAGAATGATAGAAGTTTGTAGAAAGAACAGTGAGAAAAACTCAAACTTAGGTGCTAGCTGTCAAACAAAAATTTATACAACACTCAAGTGACTTGTATAGGAAGTGTTGACAACATCTTCTCAATAGCTAATTAACAGCAGGCTGTTCCATGCTCTGTGACCTGACCATTTTTGTTCCCGTCAGGTACTGGCTTTAGACATCTCAGAGAAGGAATGCAAGATGACAAAGATAAAATAGCATGCAATCCCTGCAATTGCGGAGTCTCACAATGGCTCAAGAAGTGCATTCCAGTTAATCTATCAGAAATTTCACTGGCCTTGCCCTTTCCCATGAGTAGGTATCTAAAGAAGCTCTAGACCACACCAACAAAGAATCTTAAGGATTAATCAATCAAGCCTGAATTAAACCTGTTCCTATTTCTGCTGAGTTCCACAAATGTACATATTCCTTCCCACAAAACTTTCCTCAAAAAAAAAAAAAAAAGAGGCATCTGCACAATTTAACCATAGAATCACAGGGGTTGAAAAGGACAGCTCTGGACACTACCTACGCCAACCTCCCTGCCAGTGCTAGTCCTTGAAACACATCACACAGGAACATATCCAGGTAGGTTTCAAATGTCTCCAGACACAGACTCCACCACCTTGCTGGGCACCTTGTTCCAATATTCTGTTACCTACGCTGCAAAAAATATTTTTCTTACATTCAAACAAAACTTCTATGTTCCAATTTATGCCCATGCCCCTTGTCCTATTGCTGAGCACTGAAAAGAGCCTGGTGCCATCCTACTGACACTCGCCCTTTAGATATTTGTAACCAATGATCAGATTTTTTCCCTCAAGTCTCCTCTCCAGACTGAACAGACCCAGCTCTCTCATCGTCTCCTCATAAGGACAATGCTTCAGACTCCTGACCATCTTAGTGGCTTTATGCTGAACCCTCTCCAGTAGTTCCCTGTCCCTCTTCAACTGGGGAACCCAGAACTGGATGTAGTATTACAGATGCAGCCTAAGCAGGGCAGAGTAGTAGCAGGGGATAAAAACCTCCCTCAACCTACTGGCCACAGTCTTAATGCGCCCCACGAGACCACTGGCTTTCTTGCACACAAGGTTCATAGTCTGTGGGCCACCAGCACATGCAGGTTCTTTTCTCCACAGCTGCTCTCCAGTGGGTCATTCTCAAACCTGTACCGATGCATGGTGTTGTTCCTCCCCAGACACAGCATTCTACACTTGCTGTTGTTGAACCTTATCAAGTGTCTCTCCACCCAACCCTCCACCCTATTCAGGTCACATTGGATGGCAGCACAGTCTGATGATACGTCAGCCACTCCTGCCAGTTTTGTATCATCAGTCAACTCACTTTGTAACCTTATGCATGTAGTTGATGAATACAGTGAATAGAACCTGACGCAGTACTGACCTCTGAGAATACCACTAGACACAGCCTTCCAACTTGACTCCACCCCACTGACAACTACCCAAGTTCTGTTCTTTAACCAGTTCCCAATCCACCTCACTAGCCAATCATCCAATCCACCCTTCTTAAGCTTGGCTTAAATATGAGTCTTTCTTTAAATACATGAGGGAAATTACAGAGAGGAAACAAAAGTACCACGACTATTCAGGAAGCTACTTTTATATGCACTTTCATTTTGTGGCTATTCATTCCCTCATCTCTCAGAAAACTGTTATCTTGCTGGAATTTCACAGTTCAGTAATTAGATAACCTAATTTTAAATTAGTAGAGTAAGTAAAATATAAATGTGTTAGATCCTGAAATACAAATATGCCACATAACAGACACATGCGTTTGTGCCCATACCAGAATATGGCAAATATGAGTAGTCAAAGGCAAATATGAGAGTTCACACTTTATACATGTTTTCAGAGTGCAAGTTCACTCAGAATCAAGCTTTCTCAAAAGATACAGATTAAACAAGCTTTATCCACTTTTTTGTGGACTGCACAGGCTACAAAGACCACTCCTAATCTTTTAGTTTAAGTCTGGCAATTAGTGATTTTTTTTGGTCAGTCTGCATGTTGACACAAATGGAGGCCAGACTATCAAAATTCAGGTACTTTATTGTGGTGATTTAACTCCTGTTGGCACTGCATGATCTACTATGAAGAATCATAGAATCATAACAGATTGGAAGGGACCTCGAAAGATCATCTAGTCCAATCCGCCTGACACAGCAGGATCACCTACACCAAGTCACACAGGAACACATCCAGGCGGGTCTTGAACATCTCCAGTGAAGGAGACTCCACAATCACCCTGGGCAGCCTGTTCCAGTGCTCCGTCACTCTCACTGGGAAGAAGTTCCTTCTCACATTTATGTGGAACCTTCTATGTTCCAGTTTACAACCACTGCCCCATGTCCTATCACTACATGACACTGAGAATAGCCCAACTCCATCCTCCCAACACCCACCCCTCAAATTAGACATTAATGAGGTCACCCCTCAGTCTCCTCTTCCCCAAGAGGAAGCTCCCTCAGCCTCTCCTCATAAGAAAATAAACTATCACAGCCAAAACCCATTAAGTGTTAACACTTGTTTTCCTTTTTATTGTCCCACAGAGTCTAGGGACAAGCTAAAGGATTTAAAGATTCTACCCTTTACCATCACCTTAAAAATGATGGGAAGATTTTGGGTTTTTTTAAAAAAAACACCACCCAGTACTGCGTGCTAAGAAGAACAGTATCATTTCTTAGGAATAGAACCTACCGTGAATGAGAGCGACTTCTTGACTTCCGCCTTTCCCTAGATCTAGACCGTTTCTTCATGGGACTTCTGGATCTGCGTCTGTCCTTGTGTCTTGAAAGTGATCTGTTGCCAGATCTACTTCTAAATAATGTAGTAAGAAAATAATATTGAATATAAAAATCAAGTCCATCAATGAATGAAAAAAGTAGATGTTATCATAAAATTACATGAAGAGTTACTCTTTGGCAATATATTGCCTACCAACTTCTTTGCAAAACTTTATGTTCTACCAGGTGCACACTAACTCCTTTGAACCAATGTGTCATTTAAATAATGACTATGTTTAATAATAACCTCCACGAGCATTCTGGAAAACATAAATTAATGTCCTATTAGGATAGTAACTTGGTAATTCCCATTGAATGAAATGTACTACAGACAATACCTAGCAGCTTATAGAAACAGAAACATTTTGTTCGTTTTCCAGGACCACTCATTTACTACAGTCTGAGTCACTGAAGAAAGATGGCTATAACCAGTCTCTTTTTGCTTTGTTCTCTAGCCTTTCAATTAATTTAAAAAAAAAACACAACCAAACCAAAAAACCCTCAAAACCTAACTCTCTATTTGTCGTTCAGCACGTACCCACATTACCTTTTCAGCTGAAAGGGTCTGTTAGCATGGATTTCAATTTCAGTAATTCTCATCAAGTGAATGAATAATCATGTACTACATGAAAATCTATGCAAATAATGTGAAGATAATCTAATCAAAATCCAGTTCTGATAAAGGTATATAATATAGTCACAAATCTGGGAAAGAAAATAAGGCTCTTCCCCCATACCCTAACATTCATTAGTTCTGTAAGATCATACTCCCAAGGAAAGCAAAAACAGCTGAATTTAAATACCAAGCTTCAAAAAACCAGATCACTGGATATTTTGCTGGCGGTTAAGGTACCACAAAGTTTAACTTACTGAAGGCAGAAAAGGCCATGTATACTAAAAAATCTTGAAGAATAAAGAGTACCCAAATATACCAGCTCTACCTGTCCTCCACAGCTCAAGACACAGAGAGTAACATAAACCAAGTGATCTAGTAATTCTATTCCCTCTTGTACTCTTAAGCCTGTTTCCGAATTGAACAAATTTAGCAAAACAAACAAAATCTGAAGAATTAAACACTGTCCCTAAAGCCTTTTTCTTCTGCTTTTAAAGAAAGCTTTGACATTTACAGTACAATAAACACTGTATTTGTTAACCTGATGTTTAGAAGTTCAGCACATCAGGAATTTTCTACTAGCAAAACCAGCCAGTCTTATCTGCTTGGAACGTTAACAGTAAACTACACATTCAATCCATAAATACAGACAGTATTTAATGTTTTCTTTTTAGATACAGGTTGCAAAATTAAATGCAATGTGGCACACAATGTATTAGAAAACCCATGGAAACTGTTATGCTACAAGGCACAAAAACTGATTTCTGGTATGTTTTAACTGGAAGTAATCCTAAGAACACTCAGCATTTACAGGGAAAGTGAATCCGCTCAGTCTACATTAGCAGTCTTCTCTGCAGTGATACTTGCCTTACAACTCCCTAACAGATCTCAGTAACCACCACCACTCAAAAAAACCCCTGTGTGATCTCTCAGTCCAAAATAAAAACCATACCCACCTGTGTTTTGAATGTGATCTTTTCCTTCTAGAACGGGATTTTGAGCTAGATCTGGATTCTGAACGAGAATGGGAACGAGATCGACCGCCTTTTCTTTCACTGCTCTTTCGAGACTCTGAGAGGAAAAAACCACTTTGCAGTGTAAGCTCAGAACATTTAAAGATCCCAGTTAACAATCTGGCACAAGTGGAATGTACCACATATAGTGCAAGGGGCCTACTCTTTGAACATCTTCCTTCTGTGCAAATATCCTTCAGAAACATCCAAGAAAGTCATTGCATATACTCGTTGAGTGCAGCCATCCTGCAGCAGTACACATAAACCAGATAATTATAAACAGCTAGGTCTACTACGAACGGAATTTATGTTGCTGCCACAATGCACAAGATCACAAAGCACACCACTTTCTCCTCTTGGTGTATTATTTAATGTAATTGCTGGGGCTTTTTTTAAAATAATGCGAGAACAATAAATTTAGAGGGCATCACTTTAAAGACAAGACTAAAATGCATGTAATAATTAGTACTTCCTATACTTCTACATATTTCAACCCCTGTATGAATAGTAAAGTTTTAGTCCTCAAACAATGTTTTAAGAGCCAAAAGGATGGAGAGAACAGGATGGAACGTCTGATCCAAAATCCAGGAAGTCAACAGAAATGTTAACAGTGACCTCATCAGACTTTGGTTCAGACTCTGAAAGATTCTGCTGCTCAACATTAAAGAAATGTTGGTGCTGTTTTATTCCAACCTTAAAAATCAACACAAAATATTCACCTGCCTCCAAAAAAACCCAACCGTGAAGACTCAGCACTATCTAACCTAAGTAAGATAATGTCTGGGTTTGTTAGTCTCAGTGACTGAAAAGAAGGATCTTCAACTGCAAGTTTTACAAGTAGACAATTTTTAATCTTGTAGTCTTGCAATCCCTTTAAATCAGCTATGAAATGTCTATAACCTTGCAACCTACCAAGACTTTCCTTCTGGATCAGGCATTTCAGTGTTAACAGAGATCAAGGAAATAATCTGGACGAAAAAAGTCCTTTACAGTATGTTATCTTCTATCCTAGATTCATTCTCTGATCCAATCCCACGTGAGGATGCACACTGTCCTGAGCCAGCATGACAAAGAGCATATACAAGGACAAAACTAATCTGATGAAGATAAGGGAAATATATTGCTGCTTTCAGAACCATGCTAGCTCTCTCTGTTCATGTAACTATGCCAATGAGTGCCAGAGAACAAAACAAAATAAAGCATTTTCTTTTAAAACTCTGCAAGTACTTTGAGTCTAAGAAGCACCAACATGAAGTACAGTTTTCTATTCACTTTTTATTTTTGAAAACGTTCAGTGAGCATAGACCTGAAAATAAGACATGATGAAATAAGAAGCAAAATTCCAATAGTAGTTCCATGAATGTCATTTTTTATTATTTTCTTTTTTCCCCTCCAACACATATTGTTGATTTTTAAGTACTCTTTTCCTGTGTTTGATAGTGCTCTTAAAAACATGTGCCCAGATATACACAGAATGTGCTTTTTAGGTAATGAATGCAATATACTTACCTGGCTCAATAGCAGCAGATATGAAAGACTGGGCTTCCCTTACTCTCTTCATCACTTCTTCGAGTTCCTTGGCAGCAGCTTGTGGTGTCATTTCAGGAGGCTTCACTATTGCGTTGTTGGAGTGATTTATTCTAAATTAAAGAAAAACAAGATTTCTAATTCCTAAACTCTTGAAAAAGAAAATTAAAAACAAGTAACAAAAAACACCTCAACTCCCATGTACAGGTAAATCAAATTTCAGCAAACTACAGATATGTCATAACACCTGCTAAAGTACCAGAAAGATCTGGCTTTTCTGCTTTCAAAATGTACCACTTTTAAATAAATGTGACATGGTTTCTATGTTGAAATACGTGTTAGAAGTAGTTTAGGAATCTATTTCTCTGTCAGAGATCAAATTTCTGCATTAAGTCCTACTAATTACATAAAGAGCACACAAAAGTTTAATTTGTCCTAAGAACTTCGGACATTTTCTCACTATTGCAACTATCAGTATTTCACAATTAAATACAGACATTTTACTGAGTACCATCCATATTATTCTCAGAAAAAGTTAAGCTCAACTATCATACTGAAGTTTATAAAATGTCCATTTGCTCATAATAAGTTCTTACATCAAAAAACATTAATCATAACAGCTTCCTGCATACTAGACTCAGAAAAAAAAAGAAATCTCTCATTTGGTAGTCATAAGGATAATTAAATTCTTACTTCAGTGGCCTGTCTCCAAACATAACTCCATTAAAGGCAAGAGCTCGAGGTACAGAATTTTGGTCTGCAAATTCCACAAACGCAAATCGTGTTGGCTGTGTTTCATCACCCGCCATTCGCACAAATTTCACTTCTCCAACTTGCTTAAAGAATTCAAGCAGCTGATCTGCTGTTGTAGTCTAGAAAAATTTGAAGAGCTCAATTAAGCATAATATATAATGAAAACCACTTATCCCATATATCAAGTAATCTAAGAGCTTCTGATTTTGGAAACTGCCTCTCCACTACTACGTCAGTAAACAAGCACTTGGTAAAGGTACACTTAAGACAGACATTTTTTTTTTCCATTAATCTAAAGAATGTACCACAGGGTTGTGGTTGCACTACTGAAGTCTTACATACAGATTAAAAAAGCAGTTGCACAGGATTTTGCAGTTTTTAGGCAACTCATCTGAAGTAACTGAAGTTGTGTCCAAGCTGTTGACTACAAATTTTGACCAATTAAAATATAAGCAATGTTTCAAGACTTAGCTTCCATTTTTCTACTAGCTTCCAGCTTGTTCAATTTTATTACAAGCAGTAGTAGTCTACACTATAGTAGCTGCTTTACCAGTCAAAAAAACCCTGAATTAAATAATATTGTCATCAGTCAAAAGCACTTCCATTAACAAAATCTCAAGCTTCCGACAGATCTAACCTTCCCATCACAGAAATTCAAAAGCACTTGTGCTAAACTTGCAAATGTCACTAGGACACATCATTCCATTTTCCCATATATAAGCAACTCACAACACTGAGTGAACAGCTACCATGTTCTCATTACTTCTGAGGCACTGCTCAACTAACACAACCTATCTGGTATTTGTTCAAGGCACAATCATAAACATGTTTAATTCAGCTACAGTGCGATTTCTCCGGAATCCTGTAAGAATGAATTCCGCACTCTGGTCTGATATGATCAGCACAGGACCATTCAAAATTCAGAGTATCACCAGTAACTTTGTTTAAATTCCCATTGTCATTAAGAAAGGAAAATTCTTCAACATGTTGTAGAATTGTAATTTATTAATTCTAATCCAACTTCCACTACACAAAGAAAAGCCACCTGGGAATTCAAGTTTCCAACATAGACTGTTCTCCTGATTTCATCAATTTTGGATGGATCCACATTCCCCATAATTGGTGGTTGAGGTATTTCTCCCAGTGCTGTAATGTTAGGGTCCAATGCTGCTGCTGGTATAGCTCCCAAAGTGCCAAGTGAAACACCAAGCTGAAAACACAAAAACAGAATATACTTTGCAGCAAGCACTGGTGGGAAATGTCTTCACTCTGTAATATGCATTTTATGTGCATTTTTACAAAAATAAATATAACAATTACAGGCAATAGTTTAAGGCCTCAGCTAAGTACTTATTTGAAATAAAAAATCCGCTTCCCATAAATAACCTTCTAGTTAAGACTTTTGTCTGGACTAACAGTTAACAACTTATCAAGGAGATTTGAACAGGGATGCAGTACCCACCATAAATCATAGAGGTTTAGCTTATCTAAGGCAATCAAATTGAGTAAAGTGACTTCAATATTTATTTATTGATTTTTTGCTACAACAAGCATCAGGAGAAGAGACAAACTGCTGACCCCTTGCCAGCAAGGAAAGAATGGAATTTGCAGTACCGAGGGCCAATCTGTTCTGGAACAGGCACCGATTCATCAAAGGGACAGATAAAAGTACCTTCTGGACAAAGACATCACATACAGCAGAAATAAATATAGTTCAAATGCAAAGTATATTAAGTCTAAGACCTATGCCTACAAACACAGTCAATTCCTAAAGAACACTGATAATACAGCTCCCATTTTTGGAACTGGGAATTGAATCATAGAATCATAGAATCATTAGGGATAGGAAGGGACCTCGAAAGATCATCTAGTCCAATCCGCCTGACACAGCAGGATCACCTAAACCAAGTCACACAGGAACTTATCCAGTCGGGTCTTGAACATCTCCAGAGAAGGAGACTACACAACCCCCCTGGGCAGCCTGTTCCAGTGCTCTGTCACCCTCACCGTGAATCTTTCCTGGGAAATGTTATTTAAAAAAAAAGCCACACAAAAATCACTAAATTGGTCTACTTAGTTCCTCGGTTGGATTTTATTATCTCCATACAAAAAGCAACTGCCTTACTGGCAAATAAAATTTATACCAAGTGCGACAAATTCTCAATGAGTCACCAGTAATTACTTTCATGGAACAAAAGAAATCCACTCAATTTTAACTGGAAGTTTTCCCTGAACAGGTTTACAGCAGCCCACTGTTATCAAGTAAGGCTTGCAGAGACAAAAAGAAACCGAGCAGAAGTCCCAACAGCTACTTCCTATGCTTTTTGTAATAAAAATATTGTTAGGCAGACAAGAACCCTTTCACAGGGATATCAACTGAGAACACACTACTGAGATTTTTATATTCTTTAAAACTGTCTGTGTAATTATTACAGAATCACAGAATTATGCTCTAACATTTTTAGGATATAAGCAGCACTGCCACTGGAACAAATTATTGAGTCTAGGGAAGGGCAACAATTAAAATGGACACAACCAACAGCAGTATTCACCCATTATTCTGTAAAATAATCATCTGAAAGAAAAGTTCAGAACAGAGACTGCATGGACATCTTGTGATCTGCCCTCCAAACACTGCTGCTAAGCCCTTGCTGATGACAACCATCCATGGATCAGATCTTTTTCTCTAAACATAGAAAAGGCTACTGAGCACAGAGAAAACCAGAAATAAAATAGCAACTGAACTTTACTTACTGTAGTCAAAGGGGTTGGTGTAGGTATAGGAAGCAGCCCTGCACCAGGCATCAGGCTTGTCATAGTAGGAGCAGGTGCCAAAAGAGAAAGGGCCTTCGCTTCATCTGGGATTTTACCTGAAGAAGCAAATGAAAGCATTACACAGAGTTGAAGTAGTACACAGATGTTACTCTTTCTATGATTTTATAATTACCTTTGCAATTAAAAATGTAACAAGTAACAAGGAATCTATCTACCAGATCCTTACAAAGAAACAAATAAGAATTTAAGTTTTTTCCTTTTACCCTGCTCTACTAGGAAAAACAAAAGTGAGCAAAACTTCAAAGACTAGCAATCTCATTAATGGATTATTATTTTAAAAACTGAATAATGTATACAATTATTTAACACTTTGAGCTATGGGTCACCTGTACTGGAAACTTAATGTTCATGAACCAAACGATATCAAGCATGGACGCTTTCCCAGGGCGGTGTTTTCACGGTGATCGAAAGTTGTTTTACACATGACAACCGTTCGTGTTGGCTGCATCACTAATAGCACACAGAACATCAGATACAGAAAAGAAGAACATTTTTTAAAGTTTAATCCCCAGAAATGGCAAATAACCAAATCAGTAAAAGAAAAAAAGTTTAAAAAAAAAAAAGAAGAAAAAACAAATTATGTGCTAACTGAAATTTGTGCTTTTTCCTCTAGTGCTACCTACTTTGGATGTAAAATTTAATTTAAATAAGCTACTGAACTACTGTGACTCCACACACACATTCTGTAAGAGAAGCTGGAGGTAGAGGAGGGGAAGGCAGAAAAAATGTAATTTGTACTGTCTTACATTCTAGATCAACTCAGTTTACCTGAAACTTTGAAAAATTAGCTTTCAGTTTATCAAGATTGAAGAAAACAGTAACCAGTCAGCTAAGCTAGCTGTATTTTCCTAAAATCTGTACTTCCCAACATTTCAACTGGAATGTATTTCTTCTGCCACACTAAAAATTTAAGCAGTATGTAATCTGAATTAAATTAACGTTTCTTTTGACATTAGTCACAGTTAGACTACTAAATGAACCCCCCAAAACGTTCATAAATCAGGAGATTTAGGTTAAATATTTATGACTGCAATTAAATGCATACATTAAATTTGAAATGCCACAGAATTTTGACTGTCATAAACACTAAGCACTAAACTGAAAAACTACAGAAAGAAGTTCCAATTGTACGAGATATCAATGATTTATTCAAAATTACTGGCATAACTCCACACATGCTAGCCATCTGAGCTATTCCATGCTCTTCAATGAAGTACATGTTATTTAAACGTTGTATTGAAAGTCAAGGTGTAAACAAATTATATATGCCAATGGCTTTTACTGCTTTGTTTCAAACTGTATGCTTTTACTATAAACAGTTATCCAAAAAGCAAAACATGAAGTTTCACAATTCTATGCAGTTTTAACTAAATGAGCTTTCATAAACCCCTGCAGGAAACGCATTACTTGAAAAAAATCTGAAGTGTTGCAAACCTATAGTACATATCTGCTGCCAAGGACTGTGTTACAGTCGGATATTACCAAAGGACAAAACAAAGCTAAATGAAACTTAATTTATATGTAGCATGGGTGGAATAAAAAAGATAAAATAACAGTACCCATATTTTTTCTCTTGCTTTCTATTTACATTTATCTTATTTATGTTACATTTTGCTCCTTAACATGTAACAAACAACTTGACTTTGCTATCTAAAGGAGAAAAATAGGAAAATTATTAGCACTTATGAATTAACTGCGCAATAATGTCTTCCAGGGCTTTTTAAACATGCATGAATCTGAATCATTATCACAATGTTCATTACTCTTTACAAATCTCATTCTGAAGTCAGGCATGCAACAAGAGGTGTACCTGATTTGCCTGTCTGCTCATGAGTACCAGGTACAGTGCCACACATCCTAATACATAGCTAACTAACAGGCTTTTAAACACACAGTTCCAGCAGCTGTACATGCAAATTAGGCATAGAATTATGTACCAGTTCTTCTGAAAATTGAAACACACATTTTCAAATGACTAATGAACCAGACCTTAAACCTAAGCAGCTAGCATCTTGAAATTATGTGGATACTCATGCAGGTTTCTACAGGATCAACAGATGTGGCTCAATTAAATCCAATGGCAGAAATGACTCCTAATGTAGTGTGTCTGCAGTTTAATTTAGACCCTTGATCAGTACGTACATAAGTGTATGCCCAATTTAAGTACGCACTTTTGTATAGCAAACTTAACATACATTTAACCAGATAAACCTCAGTGATGTTAGCTGTTTTAAATAGGAACTGAGTCAAGCACGTAAATAGACAATGAGTCAAGTTGAGAAAGTTACTTATGTACAAGCCTGAACTTTGAGAGTAGGGGTTTTCTTACTGAAATAATTAGAATTATTCACTTGCTCAAATGCTCAAGGTATACACTGAACACGTTCAGTCAAGGGCATCATTACAGCATATCTGAATTCTTAACAGCATGATAACAGTTTGGTCCTTCAACAATGTAATGTTTTGTTTTAAATATGTTACTTCCATGCTACAAACAGTATCATTTATTCTGTTCAAGAATGAGAAAGGATCTGTAACTTTACAAACAGAAATCTGAAAATTTGCCTGTATCTTCAAAGACATTATCTCTTTAAAAGATCTTTCTCCAGTTCTTAGGAACAGGTCAAACATTTAAACAATTCTACAGAAAACAAACTGATGGGGGGGGGAATAAAGAGAAAATGTGAAGTGTCTTGCAAATTTACTTCACTGTTCTTTAGACAATATCAAAAGCAAGATTAGTATGTAAGGCCAAATAACCTCATGAGTCACAAGGTTTAGGTTTCGGAGCTATACATTAATGAAATGTATTTATAAAAGGAATACAAGCCCACAAAGATACAACAAAACATGTGGGTTATGAAACAATAAATTAGGACACTTTAACTGCTTTCTTTTTTAAACTCATGATAATGCAAATGAGGTAAAAGATATTTATCTTCTAATTAAGGAAACAGACAAATACGCCACGTCTATAGCACATACTTAAGACTTTTTAGAAGCTCTTGTATTTAGCAAACCACAGATTCTATGATTACTGATTTTTGACTTTGAAAAGAAATATGTAAATGGATGTAGATTAGCTCTGCATTGCCTACGGACACCTTATTTTTCTTACGAAATACACTGTTGTCTTACTTACTATGATTGTTTCCTTTCTGCATCATCAAAGTGCTTAAAAGCTCTACCCAACCTAATCCATATCAGAATCCATTCTTATAAATGCTTAACTTTGTTAAGCAAATAGTAATCATGGTACTTTTATCCCTTCCAAGTGCTACTGTTCATACTAAAACTATATGGTTATTCCTCCTCCCACAAAACTACTCCCCCAATAAGTTAGTTGGTTTATTTACAGTTCACATCTACTCTAAATATAAGGAAGGCCATTCTTTCTTTCAAATAAACTGAAAATGCACACTTACAAATACAGTATCTGTCAGATCCAACTCATGATTCTTACTTGATTTAGCAGCAGTGATTAAAGAGATTAGACCTACTAGCAATTACCTCAACTGCCACAGCTAAATTCAACACAGATTATGAAGCAAAGTTGTTTCGGGCTGCAGTGTAGAGCCTGGTGCATTACCAGAGTCAAATCAATAGATCCCTTGGGAAGACCATGCCTGAGGACTAGACACACCATCTGGTCCACCACTTCCGTTTCAGGGCTCCATTTCACAAGAGGTAAGCACATCATTTAGAGATGAGAACCTTCTCAATTACTCCAGCATGAACTGTCAAGGCTTCTGAGATGGCTGAGAACATACCTTTTTTTTTTTTATAATTAAAAACAAACTTAAACTCTTTTTGAAACATCCACCACTGGAGCATGTCAAAGTGCAATATACAGATACACACACATAGAGTTGACTCAATCATCCCACAAACAACAGTGTTAAAAGACAATGTACCTCACATAACACACTTCAACCAAAACTTCACGCTACATTTGTACTTATGAGTGGTAAACAGTTTTTTTCTGAAAATTACAAAACAAAAGGATGAAATCTTACTGCCACTGATCTCACTGGAGCAAGGTTTCATCAGAAGGAAGCAAGTATTTTGTGACATTAAACATTCATGAAAATTCTATGTCAGGAACAGTTATTTTTAAACCCTTCAAATTAGCCATAAAATTAAGCCTTGTTTTAAACAAACCATGCAACCTAAAATAAAACCACTCTGCTGAGAAGAGGAAAAATTGCAGAGAAAGATCTTTGCTCGACTTTCTGAAGTTAACTTCTCCAGAAGTTGTTTCAACTGTCCTTTTCCAAGCATAGCATATGACAGACTGCATCTTAAAACCAATGTATTTTTCACTATTCCTGTCTTCGACACAATGTGCTCATCTGTTGAATTTAGGTGCTTAAACGAATTCCAAATCAAATTTATCTATAAATTCACAGCTTAAAAATTTAATCATATTCTAAATTCTCTGTGTACCATCCACCATTCATAAGCAGCTTCAAGTCAACTTTAAAATGAAACACTGTGAACCCTTTACAAAACACCATTGTTACAGAACTGAAGTACCAGTTCACAAGTACAAGGGAAAGAGATTTAACAGAACAAAACAAAAAAAATAAGGACAAAATAAAATTAAAATTAAAAGAAAAAGAAACAAAGGAAAGAAAGCAAAATAAAATAAAAACAGAGACAGGGCGTCCATCTTCAGCAGGCCAGACTTCGATCTCATTTCCCCCATGAAGGTTTCACTTGGCGGCAGGTTTAGTGGCATGGCAAACAATGCCTAACTCAGGCAAGTGTAACAGGTCTGCCTTGGCCAGTCTAGTCATCTAATAATGCACAAATATCACACAGAGAAAACATACAAAACCAAATTAATAGTCAAAATCCATCTACCAGATAATGTGGACATAAAATTTAGAATGATCAGGGTGGCATCTTCATTTATGTTTCAACCTTCGCATTCTCAAGGTATAACATTTAAAGAAAAACCTACTGATAAACACACAAAAAAAGCGTATTTCGACAGCTTAAGTAATGTTAGTTCATTTACATTGTCAAATTGTTTAATAAATGTCACAAAATTAACACTGTTTTCACATTCAATCCTTGATTTACCACTGTTTAAATACACTACAAATTTCAAATTATTATGGTTTTTAAAACCAAGTTTTTAGATTTCCATTTTACCTCTCTACCACGTTCACTTCGGCGCATGAAACTTTTTATTACTTTCACTGTTGGCTAAGGATCTAAGTTTACCTCCTGTTAGAAGATAGCCCCCGCTACCTTTAAAGCCCATGACATACACTCCCCTGACTCCATTAACAATGCATCATGATACACAGTGAATCAAAAACCTTGTGCTGTGGTGTGCAAAGCCATACAATTTTCTGAGTTTACTGTGTAAAGTATCTCTATAAATTCACATCTTTCTAATTTAAAATTACCAACTCTATTCAAAACTTACATGGCAAGACAATAGACCTCACAACCAAATCACTTGTTCACCTAATTGCACATAAATCTCTGTGGAGCACAGAATGATTTTGAACAGTGAGTTTTTCTGTAATGTATTTTCTCAGAAACGTCTAGTTAAATCAGTTACAAACAGGCTGGAACAGGGTTTGTCACAACTTTGATTTTACTCTCCTTGCACTCACTGACTACCATCAAGAGGCACAGGAAAACGTAGCTTTACCTGCCTGTTGTCCTATCACTCACGCAGCAATCAAACACCATGAGGTGTTTTTCATTTATGAGGCAGCAGTCTTACCTCTCTAGCAGTACTGAACCTGTGTTACGATCTTATGAATGAAACACAGAACTAAGATCCTGAACAATTTGTAGTCAACAATTTATGGGCAATTTTCAATAAAGACTTTGGTCCCAGCCTCTACAGAGCTGTCAACAGGATACAGCAATGTCCAATTTGTGGTTTAAAAATGAGTTTAAAAATGAAAACCAAAAGCCTCTCAAAGTATAAAAACAAATAAAAATCTAAGCTTCACAGAGACAAATGTATGTGCCACATACCCGTCTTAAGATGCCTACTTGAATGTAATATACTGCGGGTCAATATAGCCTTTACTTAAAGAGTCTGTGAAACTTTGGAGACTTACCAGAGTTTGCTAGGAACATCCCAGATCACTATTACAGCAGCAATGACCTCATACTATCTAGATCATGATAGATCTAGATGTGGCCAGCATGCCAAAAAAGGTATACTGGGACCACTCTTAGCAAACTGTAAGAAGTCAACAACATTTTTTAATCAAAACCTGACTCTTGCAGTTAGGAAATTTATATTAATAGGAGGTGTATCTGGACTTGCTACAGTTTATGGTCGAATCATTCTAATCATTGTTGCTCATGGCAAAACCTCTAATATGTTGGAAGTCAGGTTCACTCCACCAGCTGCAATGTTTTTACTCCATAGAGGCAAAAAGTCAGAACCATATAGGCACAGTGCTCAGTTCCACACGATCCCAATGAAGTCAATGGGGCTCTGCCTGACTCCAGTGATATACCTACCACAGGGCCATGCTTCATGTAACTGGGTTCAGAGCTGGGGTATACTAGAAATACGAACTATCTTGTGTTCAACACATCTGTAAAATTATGGCCTCAAAGGCAGTTAAAGAACAGTTTGTTATTCATCAAGCATTTTATTTTATTAAAAATTTTAAGAATATTTTAGGTTGAAAGCATTCTGTACAGATCACAGCATTTTTGAAGATTATCTAAAACCAGAAAGGAGCATCAGCATATATAAGAAAATGTTTTTATGGCACACAAGCTATGTATTATCCACAGTGAACAAGGAAGATGTTAAGTTTTTATTAAACTAGCAGGTGTACATTCAGGTTCAAACAGTGATAAACACCATGAAGGCTAAGTATTTTATATAAAACAAATCTAAAAACTGCCAAATGCATATATCATATCTACAAGCAAAATTTTGTTTAAAAAAATGGAAAACTTCTAAGTATCTTAAAAAGAAAATCAAAACACCAAAAACCCAAAACAGCAAAGGCGTAAAACAGTAATGTTATCCATGCAAGGAAATTGCTTAATCCTTCCAGCACTCCATTGACTTCAGTGAGAACACTATGTGAGAATAAGCTTGCCGACGGAAACCATAGGAAGGGAATTATTTTACCTTCAGTTCCCTCAAAATACGTACTAATTATGGAAAAGAGAATTATCCTAATTTAAGCCAACTATCTAATTTCTAATGCTGCATTTTAATTAAAATTATATGGATTTTTTTCATTCAATTTTCTATTTAATGTCAAGACATTTTTGAAAAAGCAATAGAATAAAACAACAGAACACCACCTCTTTACATAGAGAGCTTAAAACAATTAGAAGACATAACAAAGACCAACATTACAGAAGAATGTCTAGAATACCAACCTTCTGCACAGGGCACAACTATCAAAGCTCTGTCAATAAAAACCGTGTTAGTTAGATGCTGGGCCACACCAACACTCGATGCTTCACGAAACTTAATATAACATACTTTGGAGGAAAAAGCAAGAGGTGCGTTGCTGCAAGATAAAAGGAAAAGAAAATTAGTCACATTAAATAGTTGCATGGTTTTATTTTTAATTAGACATTGCTAAAATATACGCTTTAGACTCTCTGGAAAAGTTAGCCAAAAGAGCTTTTCACTGTAGAAATTTTCTAACTTGCCTACTTCCTAGGTCAATGAAAAAGAGTACAGGAAGCAATCCCTCCTTTTTTTAAGTCAAAATCCCAAATAAACAAGCTTAATTTTATAATCTTGCTAAGCAATACTGAATAATCCTCATTTAGGAAAATCAAACAAGCCCAGTAATTTTTCAGTGAATCCTTGAGATACTAGCCCACAAAAGCCAAATGCTTTCTTATGTCTTCATCAAAGCAGCTTCATTAATTTTTATTAAGATAAAAACAGGTCTTGAGAATTATTTCAAATGTTAGGTCTTAGTGAACTAACCCAAACAAAAATAGGAGTAATTCATGGTTAAAAGAAAGAATAAAATTTCTCATATTCTTTTAATTGGAAAATACACCATTTGAGATGTCTGAAATCCTAACACATAAACACTTTAATCTTGATGAAAACTAAGAGGATCTGCCTTCCAGCAATACCCTAACTCATGAAAAATATCCCATATAAAGTGTTTAATCCTGAACTACCCTCAACTAAAACAGAAATGCTTGTCAACAGTCTGGAAGTACCAAAAGCCATTAAAGTTTAGCCTAATCCATTTTATAGTCCCTCCAATTCCAAGCAGGTAGTTCCAACATTACTGTATGGCATTAATTACACTTCAGTTATTTAAGTACAAGCTCCAAAGTTTCAGATACACTATTTAATTATATTAATTACATCAATAAATAAAGACCTTAGTCTGAGGCTGGCAGACTAAAATCTGGCTACCAGTAAACTACCCAGAATACCAGGCAACTTCAAAATGGTGTTTAGAAACACTTAAGATACAAATTCTATGAAAAGATAAATACTATCGAGGCAAAAGTAAACAGGGAGTGGAAAAGCCATGAACAGAAAAGTCAATTTAGTAAAACACCGCAAGATGACAAACCTACGCCCATTTGTTTGTAGTGGCCATGGTTATTAGTTTCAACTTTCCACATTTAGGAAGGAAAGAGTTGTATACAACGGCTTCTGAGCCACCTGTAAGGTCTTGGGTTGGAACTGTTTGCGGCATCAGAGGTGACAGCAAGCTGTAACTTTTCATAGAATTACAGAGTCATAGAATCATTAGGGACTGGAAGGGACCTAGAAAGATTTAGTTTAGTCCAAACCCCCCAACATAGCAAGATCACTTGGACCACGTCACACAGGAACACATTCAGGCGAGCCTTGAACATCTCCAGTGAAGGAGACTCCACAACCACAATGGCCAGCCTGTTCCAGTGCTCTGTCACCCTCACTGGGAAAAAGTTCCTTCTCACATTTATGTGGAATCTCCTATGTTCCAGCTTACAACCACTGCCCCTCGTCCTATCACTGCATGACACTACGAAGAGCCTGCCTCCATCCTCCTGACACCCACCCTTCAAATATTTATAGACATTAATGAGGTCACCCCTCAGGCTCCTGTTCTCCAAGAGACCCAGCTCCCTCAACCTCTCCTGGTAAGGGAGGTGCTCCACCTCCTTTATCNAAGTCATCAGGACTGGTCCCAGCACCAACCCCTGGGGCACTCCACCAGATACACGCCTCCAACTAGACTCTGTCCCATTGACCACTACTCTCTGACTTCTATCCTGTAGACAGTTCAGGGTCCACCTTACTACCCGGTAATTTAGACCACAAATGTTTGCATACAACATACTCTGAAGAGAAAGACTTTGCTCACTGCAAAGATTTATCTTCTTTTGTTTCTTTTATGGGCACAGGCTTCTTTGTTTGTTTGGGTTTATTTGTTTTCAAGTACATTCACCAATGTTACAACGGAAATGCTGAAGCCTTCACTCAAGGCTTAGAAGGATGAAGGCATCTAATGTGTCCTCGGTTTCCCCTTTTTTTGTTTTGTTACTACAAAAACAATCCTGCTCCACGCAGTTCTGTGTCCCATAAACAATCCTTACAAATTTCAAAATCTAGAGAGATAGCTCTGACAACAGTACTTTTTATAAACAGTGTCTCCCCTCTACTTGCCACATTTCAATCACAAAAGCTATGGGGAAAGAATGTTCAAGAATATTAACATTGATTCACTACAATAAATACAAGTCTAAAACAGAAATCTTGGTATAATGAAAACGAAGTCTTAGCACAAAGTGTTTTCTGAAGGGTACCAAGGCCAAATTCTCTATTAGGAGGCCACCCCTGCTCAAAATACATCAATGCTGCATCTACATCAAGGAAGACAAGCAAGATCCAAAAGATAAAAAAGGTTTTACAGTGATTAAGTCCTCCTCTTCTGTGAAGTGGGTCTCCTAAATCTCCTCAGTAGGCTTAGGAAGCTGGGTTTTTATTAAACTCCTGTTTTAATTCATTTCACGCCACTTAATTTCTGCTAACCTTCTCCGAGTCTGGATTGACGTGGAGTCAGTCTTTTTCCTAGGGTTATAAAGTATGGATGCAAATAGCAAACTAAAGGCATTTCAGAGGAGTAACTTATTTAGAAAGCTACAGAAAATAGTCAAGTAAATGGCTGCAATGCATTCTTCTAAGAATATGGATTCTCTCAGGGTGTTGGTGGTGAAGGCAACAACAGAAATTATCAAGACATTACAGAATAATTGCACAGATCACAAATAAGGCTACGAGTTTTATCTCAAAAGGCCTCATCTACATTTCATTTGCTGTGGCATATAACAATGACTAAAAAAAACCAAATGTTCTCGCCTGAAGACGATCCAGAAGCAGGATTCTATAGCAGGGCTTTCGGCAGCTACTGGAGACAGTTTGCGCCTCCCTACTTTCAAACAACTAATTCTGCAAAAATCTGACTGTTGCTCAATAAAGATTTTCAATATTTAGTGGTTGAAAAATCCTCTTACAGCCATATTTCAAGGCTTATCATTACACCTCTAATTATGACAGCTTCTCTGAGACACACACTTCAACTGCGTAACGTGTAATACAAAAGCATGAGTGGGACTAAGAATCCGATTACAGATGTCACTAAGTCCTAGTAAACCAAAGAAAACTGTATGAATGGTTGGCACACTGAAGCATACGCCTAAGGCAAAAGACCTGTCATGCCCTGCAAACCAGCTTCAGATTTCAACTGTACTGCAAAATGAAAGGGATCTACAAAAACTGGCCTCCATCTGAGTAAAGGGACAAGCAAAACTTAGAAAACAGCTGCCTCCAGCAAGAAGGCAAACAGGCCTTGAACAAGATAACAAGCCAGATTCTATGCATTGTGGAGGCTGCATTCTTAAAGATAAGGAAGGAGATGGTTGGTGCCCTGGAATGCTGACCAGAAGACCAGACCTCTAAGATAAGGAATGCTGACCAGCAGACAAGGTTTTTGCAAGCATCTCTTCAAAGGAAGGAGACTTAATTTACACGTGGAGTGGGCAGATCATTACTATCTATTAGGCGTACTGGGAAATCTAATGGATATGTATTATCGTACAACAAACAATCATGGTTTGGTGCGCACAATTGGAGATGTATGAACCCCCTGCATCCACTAGCGAATAAATTACCTCCTCAAAAACTCTATTATATAAATATGTATTTATAAAAATCTATATAAATATCTTATTCAGAACTATGAGAAGCCAGTTGTTCTCACAAAAAAACCTACTCAAACAGCCAAAAGAAAGGTGCCAAATCAATACTTTCTTGAAAAATGCATTTTTAAAATTAAACTTTAGGCTGTTGAAAGCAAAGTACAACAAAGGGACAAGAGTTTCAGGGAATATTCGACATAACAGAAAACACAGATGTCATGGGTTGAGCTGAGGCTGGCCACAAGAGGAGTGACAGATGTTCTTTCAATTAATACCTCTCCCTCCCCAAAAGGAGAGGAGAAAGGAGAAATATGGGAGAGAAATATGGATTGAAAAACTAAAACAGCTTTAATGAAAACAGTAATACAAAATATAGTAGGACAAATATCGAATCCAATCCTTCTGAATGGAATTACATTAGCAGCAACACTGGACTCAGCAGCAGACCAGAACTGGATCAGAAGCTGGAATCATGAATACACAGCTTGGGATTAAAAGCAGAGATTAAAAGAGTCCTCCTTGGACAACGACCATTAAAAAAGAGAGATAAAGAAGGAAGTGGGCACAAGGGAAGAGAGACAAGTAGGAGGGAAAGCAACTGAACACTGCGGCCCCTCCGCTGAATACGTATGATGTATATGGGATGGAATAGTCTGTTAGCCAATTTAGGGTACCATGTCATGTCTGCTTCTCCCTGCAGGTGCAACCACTTACTGTACCCCAAGTGGGGTACACAAGATTCTGTTCACCACAGAAGTATAACCAAGTTTCTTTCTGCATACCAACTCCTAATAGTCAGTATCAAGTGTAATCACTTGTAGAAGCAGATACTGTCTGCATCAATATGCTATTAGCTGCAGAAGCAGCAGTTACTTGGAAAAGACTTGGCTGAAAAGTAAAACCACTGAGCAGAATTAATCCTGTTCTAACTCAGAGAAGGATAGTAGTACACTCACTTATGCTCTTGCACACTGAAACATCAGTACCATCACACGAGCACAGGTTCTGGGAATCCTTTCGTACAAGTACTCCTGCTTCCTTCCTCCTTAAAGGCCTGTGTGTATTCCCACTTGAGAAAACTCAGTGAGCACTGCGATTTTGCAAATGGCAGACTGAGGAGCTCCTGTTACTTCCCCATTCCTGACATAGGAAGTCAGATCTAACAAAATATGGTCCACATACAGGTATTCAAATACTCATGTGTTTTTCTGCAGACCTTGAGACAAAATACCACTGTATCTGAGACTATAGTCCCCCTACAGCTACCCTATTCTTCACAGAAGTGGCAAATCCACAGAGAGCACTAGTGTAGTAACAACTCTTAGCACGTAAACTAGTTCTTTTAGGCAGGCTGTGTATTTTCACTTTTTCTGTTCTTGTTCACTTTTTCCTGTCTAACCTTCATTTTCTGAGTCATTTTCATACACACTCCTAGCTTTTCTTTACAAAATTTAGTGTTTAGCATCAGGAAGAAAACAGAGCTTCCTTGGTAAAATTAGAAACCCAAAATTAAGTCATCCTGCTTTCCACAAGATGTAAGCAAAATGGAAAACACTGCACATACAAGTAAATTCAGAAAGCAAGTAACATAGTGGTTATTTTTACAATGATCTCTTCTTCTCACTTCTGAGCACCTTCCGTAGAAAGCCTATTAAAAACTAAAAAGCAAATTCTCAAGTGGTCTCCTTCTCAACATTACAAGTCTGTTTATGGGACAGGAAAGAAGAGATAAAAAAAATCATCTTCTAGGCTTCTAGGAAGGAGAGGTGGTGGGATGGCGCTCTGTGTCAGGGAATATTTTGACTGTGTTGAAATCAGTGAGCCTAGTGCTGAGGTGGAATGCTCATGGGTAACAACAAAGAAGGCGGCTAATAAGGTGGATATCCTTCTGGGAGCATTACAACAAGCAACATTACTACAAATACATCATCAATAAAAATAGAGTTGGGGAGACTCTCCACCCCTTACTGGGTATGGAAAAGAAATATCACCACCAAGGATGAGGACAAGACTGAGCACTTGGCTGAACACTTAATGCCTTCCTTGCCTCAGTCTTAATGACCAATGCAATTATCAGTGTATTCAGCTTCCTAGGCTGATAAAAAACAAGGATGGTGAGGCAGATACACTTCCCATAATCCAAGAGGAAGCAGTTAACAACTTACTAAGTCACCTGGATGCTCACAGTATCTATCTGGCCAGATAGAGAGCGCTGAGGAAACTGGTGAAGAAGCTTGCCAAGCCACTCTCCATCATTTATTAGTGCTTCTGGCTAAAGTCACCTCCAGCTGGCTGGAGGCTTGCTAATCACAGAATCATTAAGTTTGAAAGAATCCTCCAAGATCATCCAGTCACCAATTTCGCCATGTTTTCAAGTGCCAGATGTACACATTTTGTGAAAACCTCCAGGGACAGCAACTACACCACCTACGGGAGCAGCCTGTTCTAATACCTGACCACTTTTTCAGCAAATACACTTTTCCTAATATTCAACTAAACCACCCCTGGTGCAATTTTAGGACATCTCTTGTCCTCTCTCCAGTGTCTTGAGCAAAGAGACTGATCCCCACCTTTCTACTATCTCCTTTCAAGTAGTTTTAAGGGTGGTAAGGTCTCACCTTAGCCTCCTTTTCTCCAGACTTAACAAACCCTCAGCTACTCTTCGCAAGACCTGCCTCAAGGCCCTTCACAAACTTTGCTGCCCTTCTTTGGAAACATCTGAGCATCTCCATGTCCTTCATGCACCGAGGTACCCAAAACTGAACACAGTACTAAAGATGAGGCCTCACCAGTAATCAGTACAGAGGGATGATCACTTCTCTAGTCCTGCTGGCAACACAATTTTTGATACAGGCCACGACGTCATTGGTCTTGGCCACCTGGGCATACTGCTGGCTCAGATATGGCCGACCCAATCAGCACCTCAAAGTTGACCTCAGACTGTCTGGGTCCCTCTGCAGAGCTTTCCTGACTTCAAGCAGATGAACATACCCACTCCATTTGGTGTCATGTGCAAGTTTGCTGAGGGTTCACTCAATCAAATTCATTCAAATAACTGATAAAGACTGGCCTCAATACCAAGCCCTAGGGAACACTTGTCCAGACATGATTGGCCTGGAATAGCTAAGGAAGAATTTATACTTTTACTTAGAAAGATCACACAGAAAAGGGAATTTATACATCTTATAAGTGTGTGTATGCATGTACAGACACACATTTATACATACACATTCTTATTACTGTTCTGCTTTACTAATAGAGCTGCAGCATTAAAGAAACATGCCAAAGGTAAGAGTAAATTCCTTAAAAAGAATCCCCCTTTATTAAATGCTCACACTTGACTGAGTAAAAAAATCACGTGTAGGTTGAAAACTGCAAATCTGAATTAGAGAAAATACACTGTGATTCTACACAATGAAGCACTGAACTATTTCACCTTATACCTTACCTTGTTAAAAAGGAGAATAATCTTTTAAAACTACACCATATATTGTTCTAGAAATAAAAAGTGCTGGCTTAGTTTTTTAGCTATGTATTTCTTCTTATTCCTCAGCAGGAGATAAATTAAAAATAACATATTGACATTTAATAGTCAACACTCATAAGACTTGCAGGTCACTAATTTGACTTGATGAATTATGTTTTCCACCTAGATACCTGACTGCAAAGCAAGTTTTTCAGTTTCATGAAGATAACAAAATTAATGCTTTAGAACACATCAGAAGTATTAATTTCTTATAGTTTTTTTTTAAAAGTCAAGACTTTTTCTGTCTTATCTTGATGCTAATGTAAATAAAACACTTTCCACTTAACTAATAGAAAACTGATTCTTAAAAATCTAGGGCTTAAATTGTTAAATGCTTCATGAAATAATCAGTAGCAGAAAATCATTTTAACAAATTGCAGCCATCTATAGCAGCACCTTTTTGCTTGGGTCACCTTTGTTTGCCATGCATGCACTCATCAATCAGAAGAAAATTCAAGCCTAAAAAGCCAAGTAAAGATCTAGAAAACTGTAAAAATCACCATGAATCCACTGTTTAAATGCAGTAAGGCTGCATGAAGCATATCATAGTCATGTGGATGGCTATGTGCATTTTACACATTTTTTTTTTGCTATAATTCAAACCTATTTGCATGCAACGCAGAAAAAAACGGATACTATTTCTTTCTTCTTTTTAGCTGTACCAGTGGAAATTTTAGTCATCTGAATTCTCTTTTGTATTAAAATTGAAGTATCTGGGTGTGACTCCCACTCCTTTCTGCTACTCGATTTCCATAAGAGAAAGAAACGGTTGGAAAGGTCATGTCTGCCATTCGCTTCCCAGAACAGACGTGTTAAAAAAAATTCCTCCCTTGTTCTGTTATCATCAGCTGCTTGGAAGGCACAATACCGGTTATTTCATAAACTTGTTATTTCCAATGCAAGGTCTTGCCTCGCCTGCTACGATTTAGACAAACGTGTAATGTCCATTTTTCACTTTTATGCACTGCACCCATCCAGCGAGGAGCATTTCCGAGCACAAGCAGTGCGGGCTCCGCCCCGCTGTGAGCAGCTGTTTTTTATGTTCGACTGGCCCTTTTACGCAGAGCCCTTCGAACAAAAAAAAAAAAAAGTACAAAAATTTTAAAAAAGGGGGTGGGGGGAAAAAAAGTTGTTAGCGGCGGTGAACACCGCGCAGGGTGCGTGGCCTGGCAACCAGCCGGGCAGGGATGGGGCCTGGGCCTCTTTCCTTCGAGCCAAGAGAAAGGTGGGCCGCAGAATGGGGCTTTTCAGGGAAATGAGGGCCAGAATTCAGGGCCGGGAATCGCTGCTGGCTAGCCGAGGAGGGCGCTTCTCGCCAAGCCCCTTGCTGTGCTTTAGGGCCGGCTCTCGCTAGCGGAGGCCGCGGTGCCGGCCCGGTGCCGGCCGCCGCCAGAAGCCCACGGAATCCGCGGCCGCGACACCTCCGCTGTACTCCATTTGCCGACCGCGCCGCCATCTTAGGTGCGGGCGCAGATCCTCTCGCCTGTCAACCGCCCTGTAAAGGGGTGGGGCCACCTGACCCCCATCCGCGCCGAAGGCTGCGGTGCCCACACTCAAAATGGCATACGGGGCCCTACACCGCTGCCCGCCTTCTCTCCCCGCCCGCACCCCCCACCACCGCCATCTCTGCCACTTCAGGCCTCTTCCTCCTCCCGTCTCTATGACTCCGGAGACCAGCGTAGCGCCCACTTACTCCGGAGGATAGAGGCGCAGCTCCTCGATATCACCCAGGAAGCCAAAGAGAGTCCGCATCTGCTCACTGGTCACTGCTGAGGACAGGTTCGTGACCTGGATGACAGACGTGGGGCCCAAGGGGAAGCCCAGCGGCACCCCGATGCTTCCGCTGTTCATCATGGCGGAGCGCGCTACACCGTTGCGCCGGCGGCTGTGCTATACGCAGCCACGGGGGCGGTACTGACCGCAGATTGAAGCGCGCCGCGCTCAGAGCGTTGGGCGCTCCGCAGAGGAGCCTCGCTCGGTGCCGGACGGTAGCCGCTGCCGGTGCGGCGGACCGTATACAGACCGGCAAAGCACACACCGCTCCCCTCCGAGCCGGGCGGAAGCCGCAGCTGCTAGGGCGGTGTCAGCATATGGCCCCGGCCCCGCCTTGAAGACGTGGGGGCGAGGCCGCACGAGTTGCGCACGCGCGCGCTCGGCCATTAACGATCGCGTCTACTAGAGTGGGCGCTCCTTGGCGCGCCCGCCGACACTGGAGGCGTGAGCGGGGAGCCCCCTAGCGGCAAGCTGAGAGAGGAGCTGCGCTGGCGGGTCCCCGGGGCGACCGAATTTCTCCTGCCTCACCGAAGCGCGTGAGGGCTCCAGTACCCACCGGGCCCGGGTGCGGAAGCGCTCCCGTTACAGGCGGGAGGGGCGCAAGGTCCGCTAAAGGGGGCGTCGCGCCGTCTTCTGAGCGCCCTGTCTGCGGCTCCCGCAAGAAATTGACCATCGGGTGGCCACGTTCAGAAAGAAGCGGTTTAATTAATTACCCTAGGGAATAAGCCTTTAGGCTTAAACAGGAAAGGGGCTGTAACGGAGTGGGTGGAGTTTGTTACGACCTGGCTGCGATGCTACTCCACGTGAATGTATTGTTCTACTTCAGGTTGTCTTAAAATACTCAGTTCACCGGAGAAAATGAGGCTCAGCGCTGTGCTGTGCTGTATGTTTGGGGCTGCCGCCACTAAGAGCCTGACTGCACTGTCCTGGGCAGAGAACTTCACATCTTGCCACAGAAGGAGTTAAGGTTTCAGATGTTGATATTTTTGGGGTTTTTTAGATTTTTGCATACACCAGACTGCAATAGAGAAGGGACTGAGTATTTTTGAAGCTATCTGGGCTAAAAAAATTGCAAATTTGTGACACTTCCTTGAGCAAATAGGTCAGTTGTTACTGAATCTCCACTGAAAAGTCTGGGTATGTCCTCCTTAATTGATGCCAGAATTTTAAGTAATGTCAAGCAACTGCTAGAGTGATACTTTATTTTAAAAGGCATATGTGTGAGGTGTTACTTATTCCAAAATGATAATTGGTGCACATTTTTTCAGAGAGACTGTATTCCAAAATAAAGAATATAGATTTAAGATCAAGGTTACATCTATTCAGGCATACTGATAGCTTTTAATTAGCCTAGTGTTAGTGCGGCTTAACTGGAATTCAATATCTTTTGTTACACATTTTAAAATTAAACTCTCAAATGATTATTCACTACATAAATGTTTCCTGTGTTTTGACTAGTACATCTCATCCAAAGATGGTTAGCAGCTGTGTAGAAGTTGTTACAGCTTTGAACATTCTGTACTTTCTCATCACTTACCTCAGTGGATTTTACCAAAAAAGTGAGCTCTGAAATTCATAAATGCACTGAAGTTCTGTGATGTGAGAACCCATTGGGGCACCCTCCTCCATATAAATCCTTTAATAGTACATACAAAATTCTGAGCTGCTAGTCTGCTTCCCAAAAAACAAGCCAGAAGCAAAACACTATTTAAATTTTGCTTAATACAACTTAAATCCTTGCTAGAAGGTGAGAGCTGTCTGAGAAGGTAGACAAGAAGCTCAGTATCAGTCAACAGTTTAATGAGGGCAGCCCAGAAGGCCAACTCTGTCCTGGGCTATATCAAAAGAATTGTCACCAGCAGGTGATTCTCACCCTCAGCTGTTGTGAGACCTCACCTGGAGTACTACATGCAGTTGTGGAGCCCCAAATACAAGAAGGGCACAGAAGTGTTGGAGCAAGTTCAGAGTAGGCCACAAGGATAATCAGAGGGCTGAAGCACCTTACCTGTTGAGGGAACTGGCGCTATTCAGCCTAGAGAAGGCTCTAGGGAGACTTTATAGCAACCTTCCAGTCACATGAAGGGGGCCTAGAAAAGCTGGAGAGGGACTTTTTGTGAGATACTTTAGTGCTAGGATAACCTAAAAGAAGGTAATTAGGTGTTACGAAGAAATTCCTCACTTTGAGGGTATTGAGGCACTGAAAGAAGTTTCCCATGGAGGTTGTGGATACCACCCGCATTGGAAATGTTCAAGGCCAGATTGGATGAGGCTCTGGGCCACCTGGTCTAGTGAGAGGAGTCCCTGCCTATGGCAGTGGCATGTGGACTGCATGGTTTTTGAAGTCACTTCTAGCCTAAGCTGTTCTGTGACATTCTGTGACATCTATGGGGTCCTACTTGTCAGACCTTGCCACAGGATAAAACTGAAAATATTACAAATAAATAAATTGAGAATTCAGAAAAAAAGAAGAAAACACAAAAATCCAACAAAAAACCCAGTTACAAAAGCCTTGGTTCACCTGACATCCCCGCAGACTGTGCTGCCATTCAGTAGGACCTGGACAGGCTAGAGAGCTAGGCAGAATGAAATGTAATGAACTATAACAAGGGCAAGTGTAGAGTCTTGAATCTGGGCAAGAACAACCCCAGGTACCAGTATAAGCTGGGGACTGACCTGTTGGAGAGCAGTTTAGGAGACAGGGACCTGGGGGTCCTAGCGGACAGCAGGATGACTATGAGCCAGCAGTGTGCTCTTGTGGCCAAGAGGCCAACAGCATCCTGGAGTGGATCAGAAGGGGGCTGGTTAACAGATGGAGAAAGGTTCTTCTCCCTCTCTACTGTGCCTTAATGATACCATATCTGGAGTATTGTGTCCAGTTGTGGGCCCCTCAGTTCAAGGAGGACACAGTGCAGCGTAGAGCCATGAAGATGATGAAGTGGAACACCTACCTTATAAGGAAAGGCTGAGGTAGCTGGGTCTCTTTAGCTTGGAGGAGACTGAGGGGTGACATAATTAATGTTTATAAATATGTGAGAGATGGGTGTAAGGAGGATGGAGCCAGGCTCTTCTCAATGTCATCTAGTGATAGGACAGGGGGCAATGGATGCAAGCTGGAACATAGGAGATTCAATATAAATATTAGAAGGAACTTCTTCCCAGTGATGGAACAGGGGGATTGGACTAGATGATCTTTTGAGGTCTTTTCCAATCCCCAATGATTCTATGATGATAATACTGACTTCTACTGACATTAGAATGATTTTTACCTTTGTAACTGTGAAGACTGAAAGAATATCTCAGTGCAAATAAACATTACCATTTTATTTGTAAGTTTGATTTGCAAATGGCATAAAACTAGTGTAATTGCAAAAATTAATACCTAAGTGCTAAAGCTGAACGTGGTGTCTTACAATGTCTTAAAATATAAATATGCATATCGTGATTAATGCTAGAATGGTAACAGTCTACAATTAAAAAAAATACCACTTCTCAACTTACTGCACAATCACTTCCATTGTTCAAATTCAAACTAATTATTTTCATAGCTGTCTTCTATAATCAGAAACTAAGTTCTAAAAAAGTGATAGAAGACAGGGCCTCCTGGGAGCCCTGTGCAACACTTGTGGGTACCTGCTGCTTCCAGGCACAAGGCAAGGAAAGCCACAGTTCCTGGGCCTGGAG
This sequence comes from Rhinopomastus cyanomelas, assembly GCA_013400115.1. NCBI lineage: Eukaryota > Metazoa > Chordata > Aves > Bucerotiformes > Rhinopomastidae > Rhinopomastus > Rhinopomastus cyanomelas. The sequence goes on from VXBP01004560.1 coordinate 46,407, forward strand.
AGTGTCTGGAAGCTTTTAGTAAGTGTGGTCAGCAGCCCTTGATGTGGGGTGCCTGACGCCTTTGTGGCTGCTGCACTTGCTTTAGGAGAATGATGCTCCCACCCTTTTTGTGGTACTAGGGAGACGCATGCATCAGATCTTCTCCTGGACATTTCCCACAGGGTGTCTGCTGCTGTTGGAGAGCTGTGCTGCTAAGCAGTCAGGTTATGGCAGTTAGCAGGCTGTGCAGCATGGGAGAGAAACATGTTTTTCTCAGGGACCCTACAGCTTCAAGAAGCCTGGACCCCCACTGCAGTGCAGACCTGAGAAACCCTGTCACTAGCAGAACCGCAAGTTATCAATGGAAGGCAATGGGTGGAAGCTGGCATCTTGTACTATCACTTGTAAGGCTCCTGTTCTACTTAAGGCTCACTGCATTCAAAGCTGAGGAAGAGCTCAAGGGAGCTTTCAAGCAAATCATCTGGAGAGAGTAACCCTGAGCAATACCATAATCAACTGAAGCAAGCAGCAAGTGATGCTGTGGGCAGCTTCCAGCCATGGGGCACAGGGGCACCCATCTGCTCACCCACCATACTAGCTAGAGAAGTTTGCTGCTTGGTAGGGGTCCAGATCCGGAATGTTCCAAAGAGATTGCTAAAGCTTATCTGATCTTTTGCTTGTGACTCCCTGCTGTTCTTTCATAGGGCCAGCAGTGATACCTCCAGGTGAACCAGAAGAGAACCTACCAATTCCAGTCATGGGGGCATTGCAGGGATGTGGGATCCTAGGTGGTGCTCTCAGCGCTGCTCATGAGTAGGGGACTGGTAGTGAGCATCAAGAACTGGGTGAAAAGCCGGGAGCAGCAACACACTTTCAGTTTCTGCCACTGTGGGGCCCTCGCTGAGGATGAATGTCTGCTTGGACTCCACATATTTAAGTAAATATACCACCTCCAGACATCACTTTCACTATTGGAATATACATCTGTACATAAACTGTGTGCGCACCTCCTGTGGGCAACCTGAACGACCTGGCTATGTAATGAATAGCATGGATAGCTGTAATAGCTTGTTTTTTTAAAAGTAAATGTACCAAGAGACTGATAGGATATCATATATGATATTGATTTTTATCAGTTTCTAGTGGCTTTTTCTTTGTTAGCTCATAATAGTAACAGTTTCCTTTCTCTGCCAAGAGTCATGGGTACTTTTATTTAGTCTTCATGATGGTAATTCATAATCAGATAGAGTCATGTTACAGAAAATTACATCATGTAACTTACTGTTTCCTTGTTGAGGATGAATAAACGTGAATTAAAAACAGTGAGTTACTGAGCCTAGAAGCTATTGCTTTGGTCACCTAGTGGGAATAACACTTCTGTACATTGGAGATCATTCTGCTTAATGAAATGCTAAGCAACTGCCAGTCAAGTATAAAATTATAAATTCCTAAAGAGCCTGCACTGTTGCATGGGCTAAGCAAGAGACGCTACGTGACCTTTGCAATGGTAAGTATGCCATTGGTGCTGTAATGGAACGTTAGGTTCATTCCCATTTGACAAATTTGAACATATACTTAAAATTTCTCAAATGAAATGACGTCACTTAAGATACAACTTTGTATAATAAAGGCAAACTAATTTTTTCCAAAATCACCTGCTGTGGCACAAAGTATTGTTTTCTTTTGGGATGTTTACTTCTAAATTCATGTTGTAAGGCAGAGCTTGACCTTCATTTAGCATTAGCGAAAGTAGGAGCTGTTTTTTGCCTTGTATTGAAGGTAATGAGGAAACTTTAATGCTTATCCTGTTGAAAAGAGTGAAAAACCACCAAAAAAGCTCCTGAAAAGCTCACAAATAGAGCACTTCTGTGATCTGAGATTCTCCCGTAACACCAAGGCATTGGAACCAGCATCATTTACTACAGTCCTGTCACAGGTAGAGCAATTCTGAAGTCTGGGTCCAAACGTAAGGAGCAATAAAGGAGTAAGGCAGAAAGCTCTTTATATTTAGCTTACCCAGTTTATCTACGTTAGATCCGTTACTGCAATCACGATTTATTTTTTTAATGTTTGAGAATAGGCTCCTGGTCTTACAATTTTCCAAAGAAAGAACCAAAACCTTAATGATAGGCATTTCTAGATGGAGTAAACATGAGGAAGCCTCTCACCAAAATAACAAGCTTCTGGCTTCCTTAATAAGAGGAAACGTTTTGGATGACAGATGCAGATTTGTCTTTTAAAACAAAAACTACATACTGTTCTCTAGTAGTTGAATTTTCTATGTAAGACCATTCAGAGTAAGTTACCTACCCTGAGGTACTCAGAAATGTTTTAATGTGAGTGATGATCCTTGATGGCAGGAAAGCAGAAATTATTTAATACTGTAACTTGAAAAGAAGCATCTTAAAATCAGTTATACCCAGCTGAGTTACAAAAATTCAATAAAGGAAAATGTCGAGAAAGATGTTTCTGTCCCTTGAACTGCTGAGGGTGGTTTCCAAGCAAACTGGATGTAAACCTATATTTACTTGCCCTGTGAAGTTCTGTGTCTAGCTCTTCAGTTTCTTGAACGCATAACCCTGGTATGTCTCATCAGAGTACTGTCAAGACATTCTTAATTGTAACCCTGCTCCTTGACTTTGTCATCCCCTTCTGCTACTGAGATGACTTAGTTTGCATCATATTAAGACCACTCACATCTTCAAGAGAGAAGCCACTTGCTTGCCTAGTTGGTGTTATTTCAAGACTGAGTTATATTCACTGAAGACATATTTATTGTGAATAACCCGGTCTTGCATTGAAATCACCTAGAGCAGACTCCTGGCCACTGAGATGCACAGAGTCAGAAACACAAATAAGACTTTTGTGGTGTAGACTAATATGAGTACTAAGGTCTACAGAAACTGTAGAATAATAAAATGGCATTATGGAGAATTTACTGGAACTTAAAATAAGTCAATTACACACAGCTTTAAAGAGCATTAGTTTATTACTATTCTCCATGTGTTACCTCAGAAACAGTCTAATTATATACAAAAATTTGGAATGTTGAGTAAATGCTGATCAATAAAAACATTTGTTAGCTGTTGACAAGGGAATTATTTCTAAACAAACCAAAAGGTTTGGTTCTGTGTGTTGCTTATTGCTATGCTTGTGTTCATAGAATGCTTTCAAGTATATACACAGTTTTTTATACTCCAGTCCAAAAGAGAAAACAAAAAATATTTACATAATAAATACGTGGGAGACTTCATCTTTTCATTACATCAGTTGAACTGATTCTTTAATGAACTATTAAGAATAGAAAGGATAAACAGATTTTGTGTCAACTCATTGCCATGCTGAGTAACTTAAGCTGCTGATGGATTTTATTCTATTCAAAATGTAGCTTAAGATGTTTTCAAAATGAAAAGTGCCAATGTTGTCTCTCCTCCTGCTGAATCCTGCTGGACTAGTTCAAGAGACATCTTTATCCCACTCTGCAGAATCATCTAGTTTGACATGTGTTTACCTTTACACACAGACACTGAAAGAACAAACACATTTCAATTCACTGAAAACGTCAATATTTACTGAGTAAAATCAGCATAATCCATATTTTATTAGATGGTTAATTTGCTAATGTACTGAAAACAAGCTTTGGCCAAGTATTTCCACAAGAAGTACTAAACCTCTTGCTGTAAATCTCTACTTCTATAGTTCTACCACAGCCAAACAGGTTTTGGTAGAATTTTCCTGTGATACATAAACCTGAAAATTAATGACACAACATTTAAAACTTCTGTTACCATTAAAGCAAAATACAATATAGTATAATTCCTTGGTGACATATTTAAACGTTCTGCAAAATGTATACAAGCCCCAAGATCAGTAAAGAATCAGTTCTGCTTTTTGAACTTTTCCCTTTTCAAAGATACAGGTTTTGTAGAAGACCATGGTAATTTAGGACTTGTCTGTATGCATTCCCCTTAAAAGGCAGTGCGTGATAAAGATAACATGATTAAAGTAATAGACATGTAATGTGAACATTTCACAATTTCAATAAAAAAATATAAACTAAACAACAAAACACACTTTAGAAGGGGAGCACTGAAGCCTACCATTATATACCTATGTTTCTCATTCTTTTCTTTGAAGAGTAACAGCACACAGAAAATAACTGGATTTTATCAAAATACAGCATGTTTCTGCTAAAATATCAAAAAAATCATTTTCTATGTAAATATTATGGAAAATCAACTAAAAAAATTATAATATACAAAGAGTTGTTAAAGGGTTTCAATTAAAATTATTAGAACTATACACAGTACAATATGCAATAGTTAACATTTTTGAAAGAAGTGCAATAATATTTGAGTTCACTTGTTTAGAAAGTACTGCCCGTTTATTACTGCTAGCCGTGCATAATTATTCTTGCTTCAATGTCTCAAAGCTAATGAAGGCTGGTGTTTTTGCTAATTTTATTAAAAGTGTTGTACATATGGGTTTTTTAAAAAAACAACTTATACCTGTCTCAAGCTACCAACTTCTATGCAATTAAGATGAACTGCAATAATTGAATACTGCTACAATGACAGGCTAATCATTAGCCCTTGTTAGAAACAGTTATTGGTCTTCTATGGCACTTTTCCATGGTCCATAACAACCGTGTATTAATTACCACTGCAGATTATGCAGTCTCTGTTCAATTGCAAAGGACAAAGAGAAAAATAAAATCAATGTTTCTGGTAAACAAAATTAATAGAAGCATAATCGAGTATTTTACACAGTAATAAGGAACAAAGGCAGCCTGTGGTAAATCACTATTACATTAATATAGTTAGAAACCCTTTAATGACTCTGAAGTGTCTAGTTCACATTTAATGTTACCTGTAGGAACAGCCCTTTAAGAAACATCATTACAAACTGGTGGGTTGTAGGTACATTCTCCCTTTGCTCTCCACCTCACCACTGCAATTCTCCATCACAAACTTGCTTTGGTTACCTAGCTCCATGCGTACGATTTCCTTTTTGATTCACAAGGCAATGCAAAGGCAAACAAAATCAAGATGTCTTGCATAAACCTCCCTGCATCATTTACTTGGGGTGTGTTTAATTATGGACTACAGGTAACAACCTTAAAAACAACCTGGCCATTTAAGTTTCGTTTTTAAAGTTTTTAATGGAGTACTTTTCCATGAAGATAAAAAGTATCACCACTTGCACAAAATTGGGAATTCCTGCAGCAGAGAAACCCTCTGGGCACATTTCCATAGTTCAGTTGAAAAAGTTAAGTTTGCTAGAAAACCCAACTAAGCATAAAACATATGTGGCAAATGAATACTCAATGACTCCATTACAAACAAATCCTGTAGAATATCACAAATTCATAGTTTGTCTTCCTGAAAAACATTTTAAGCTTTTATTGCATTTTTTGTTGGTAGACATACGCTCCAGAACTAAACACTTTTTCTTCTTTCCTGATTCCAGATTTAGAGAGCTGACAGTTGTTTCACTTGACCTTTATTCTGTCCAAACAGCACCACCATCCATCTACCCACTCACCTATACATGTGCACACAGCAAAGCAAATATTTTATATCCCCATTCCATATCTAGAGAAGTGGTTTCAGCATAACACATTAATACCTGGTGAATAAAAATAAAGGCAATAAACAGCTACAGGACAGACAGCCCTGCCATCTGTCCATTGGCTACAACCAAGGCTTTGCAGAGCCTTGCACAAAGTTTATTAATGTGTATGAATTATCCAAAAATAAACCTACCATCTGTACAAAAAATCACACAGGTTTGTTCTTGGAAGAGTGATCCTTAGATTGCTGTAATGCTTAAGGACAGGATTTTCTGTTGTATGCATTTTCAAAGAGATTTCCTGTATGTTCTGTACAGTGGTATTATTCCCCATTAACCACAAGATCAGTCTTTCCTGTACAAATTTTTATCATAATTCAAGTTCCTTTCATGTATAAAAAATAGGCAAAATACTCAGTTTTCCGTAAGTCCTTCAATGAATCCTGCTGACTTTTCCCAATCCACAGTATTTATGAAGAAACTTCTCTCAAAATGATGAGTTCCACTGCATTCTGGAAAGTCTTCAGCAAAGATACTGCTTGTCCATGATCGATATTGATGAAGCTGTATCCGTTTGCCTGAAAATAAATACTTAAAATTTAAAAGTCTCAATACAGCAGGTTAGTGAAACACGTCTCATATTTCATGTTAGTTTAAAAAAACCCAAACTCTATGTGAATGCTCACAATGAAACATTGCAAATTTGCAGATTACATCACTGATGCCAGCTGAACATGTACCTGGTAAGCTGCGAGAAATTAAACTACTTTGTAGCTCTGGAATAGTTTTAACCTGAAGGTATCACAAATAACCAAAGAAGTAAATTGAACTCTAAACTGTTAACATCAGACATCTAATCATTAGCCTTAATACAGCCACATCAAAAAACCCAAATGCAGTACAAATGATACATCTCAGTTTAAATATCACAGTATTAGGCATGGTGTTTGTGATACATGGAAACCACAGGGGCTTTAACAAAAGTCTGGCTTTGTTCTAGAGAACTGTTCACGAGATCTTAGGTTTCATTGAGATACTACCATTTTTGTTGTTTTGTTTGTTTTTAGAAAAATGAAATGCAGTATCTAAAAATGATACTGGTAATCTGTCTAAAAAGTAACCATTCTGCCTTGAGGAAAGTTGCAGAATAAAAATGACGTGGTATATTACATAGGTTTATCAATTAGATGAACACAGTACCTGAATTATTTTATCTCCAGGCTGCAACAACTTAGATGCTGGTCCTTCCGGTTGCACTCTGGTTACAAATATACCCTTGAAAAACAAGAGGTTGAAAACATTTCTGTAACTTGTTTAATGAATAATAGGCTAGCAGGAAACAAACATAAACTAAAACATTTTCTCAATTTTCCATTCTAACTAGAAAGAATTCAGTATTATTCTGCAGGTCTACTTGCTTTTGTGACTAGCTTCCTGTCGTGATATTAGATCCAGAAAAGCTGCCTTTAAGGAGTACTGGTCTGGCTTTGTTTAATTTGGCAGACAGATACACCGAGATGAACTATCAATCACCAGAAATAAGGCTGTAAGCTAACCTATGTTCTATCTCAAATCCATTGACTGCTATCTGGAACTGTGAAGGAAGCTCTCAACTGCAATAATCCTCTGTGTGGTCATGTAATCACTGTGGCCACTTACCACCTTAATTTCTCCTATCACTTGTCCCCAGTTTCCTCCACTCCAGTCCTAGAGTGTTCCCTTCTTTTTTGCTAACCACTGGAATTATTATTAATAGTAACAATTTTAAGATGCATAACTAAAAGATACTCACATCATCTTCAGGTCTGAATGGATTCCCTCTACCACCAACTCCTCCTGATATACTAAATCCAAGTTCCGGATCTTTGTCAATTCTCACACGAATCTAAGCAGTTACAACTAAAGTTAGATGAACTGTCTGAAAATCTGCATTCAAAGCTATTATAATGAAATTATTACTATGGAATTCAGGTGAATAAAAGCTTTAAAAAAAAAAACTTTTAACAGTGCAGGGGAGTATCACATTGCGTAATATTAATTCAGAACAAAATTGCAGTACATCATCATTCATGTACTGTACATAAGTTTTCCTCCAATATCATAATCACAGTTCATGTGTGTTTTAAATACAGAAGTATTTTTATATTTTGTAAGTTAATTTGGAACCCCCAGCAAATATATGTTACTATTCAAGAACCTGTTCCTTCTAATTCTTTGCTACCTCTAGCTGAATTTAAAAGAAAAAACAAAAGAAAAAAAAACAATAAAAACCAGGCACAGATTCTATTTTCACTCTACACAGTCAACGCTGTCTCTCCTTTTTCTTGGCAGAATTGTCAACTAGGCAACTTCTTATACATGAAAAATATTCTAGTACAGAATTAAAACATAGTCCTAAGTAATTCCTCAAAAAACCTGAAACAATACAGAGGAAACATCTCATCTACAAGAACAGAAAGGCTGCCACAATAACAGAACCATTAAATTATACAAAAACTTGTTATGAACACCTGTTATAAATAAAACTGCTCGTTATCAGGTATGCATCAGATGCTCATACTTTTTGTTTTTTCCATCCTGGCTTTTGATTATGTATTATGCACATTTCTATGTCTGTAGGTTTTTGAACTATTATGGATAGCAATGAATAGCTTGGAAGTATTCTGAATTTATATTGCTACTTTGTATTCTTTTAAAAGGTTACTAGACAAACAATGAGTTGGTGATCAATGTATGTAGTTCAGAAAAATAAATTTCTATATCAACATAAAGATGTAATTTTAAGTTTCTTGTACATTCTGTTACAAATCTACCATATTCCTCTCTTAAAATGTTCACATTAAAGTATAAAGAAAGCATTATTTCAGTAGTTGAACTGCACTACAATTACTGCTCTTGCACTGGCAGTACATTCCTACATGATTTCTGTCACCATCTACAATTAAGTAGAGTAATAAATGAAAACAATTTAACAGTTCGCTGCCACTGTTGAACATACCTCATTTTATTCTTACCTCTTGCTTTACTATCTCGTGGCTTTGTCTGGGAGAACACTGGGATTGGGCATAGGGAGGTTGGTGTGCAACTTTTAACATCAGATAATCAATTAATTGTTCTCTAGATGGATGTCTTGCTACTGATGACTGAGGAGGGAGATGATGGACTTGGCTGTAATTTGCCTGAGGTCTCTGAGGCTGGCACATTTGTCCATTTGTCAAAGGTACCTGAATAAAATATGAATACTTAGTGTCAAATTTTAATAAGCAGCAATTCTCAATTCCTCCTTTATTATTTCAGTACTTCTCACACTTGACTGCTTTTCATTTTGGGAACATTACTAAAAATACTTCTGAAACATGTACTGATTTTTCTTTATGGTCATGAGCTCTGACCTAACAAGTATGAAACACAAAAACTTACTCTAAGTGATAATCTAACAGAACAAGCCAGACAGACACTGCTTTTAGTACATTTCACTGATTTACCCCAATCACTATTTTCTAGCAGTCACTGACAGTATTGACACTTTGTTGATATCGTCATTGTTTGCGCTTCTATGGCACAGAAAATTCAGAGATCTGGCAACAACTGCCAGTAAATCATATATAAGATAAAAAGTGCAAACAACAAGCAAAGCTCATATGCTGACAGAGCATCTTTTCATGATCACATGAAAATCTGAGCAGCCTTTTTCCTCCTTGCCTATACGCCTTGTGCTCTTGCCTAGCCTACCAGTCACTCATCTGTCCTTATGACTCCCATAGTACAAAAATGCTCTGAAGCACTCAAGGCTGTGCTTGAGTTACAGATATTTTTTTCTGTCTGCCAGCATTACCCTGTAGGTTACACGATACAAGGATATTAAAATACTCTTTCAATATTATAAATAACTCGAGTGTGCAAATTTCAACCATTAAAATCAGAGAACCACAAGACTAGGAAGGGATCTCTCAAGATCATCTAATTCAAACCCCCTGTAGGTTCCTCTAGAGTAGGTTGCACAGAAACACATCCAGGCAGGTTTTGAATGAGACACAGCCTCCACAAATTCTCCGGGCAGCCTGTTCCAGTGCTCTGTTATCCTCAGTATAAAAGCTTTTCCTTATGTTAAACGCTCCAGTCCCCTGATCATGTTAGTGGCTCAGTAGTTCCTCATCCCTCTTGAACTGGGGAGCGCATAAGTGGATGCAGTATTCCAGATGTAGCCTAACCAGGGCAAAGCAGACAGAGAAGAGAATCTCTCTTGACCCTACACTGGCCACTCTTCTTTAATGCACCCAAGAGACCTGGCCTTAATGACCATAAGACCACACTGCTGGCTTACAGTTAGCAACCCTAACTACTTTTCTCCAGAGCTCCTCTTTCTAATTGTTTTAATCAGCTTCAGCCTGCTGTCCTAAAATCATCTGCCATATTTCAATTTTCACTTGCAATTACATCTTTTGTTGCAAGTTGCTTCTTTCAAAGTTGCTGCTGAATTAAAATGAGAACCACCTCCCTTCATACACTTACCTATTTTGCCTTCCCAAAAGAAGCCATTTATGATATCTCTCATATATGGGCATTACTTTTTAAAGAAGCCCAATTCCAACTGCTATCCCAATGTTATGTTTCTACTACCAGTAAGAATACATCCTTAAAAATAATTATGTATGTATGTAAAAATAATAATGTATGTAATTACCTGCACAGCGATTTTCTTCATATTGTCTGGAGGAACATCTTTGAGACTAAGTGTGGCAGATGAGTAATTCTGCTGTCCTGAAACAAAAACTTCATCTTGGCATTGGTCTCCTGGAGTAGAAGTCTGGGGATGCTTTAAACAGAATACAGCAGTCAAGATGCTGTCTTCAGCAGTTCAAACCAAAAAATTTTCAGAAGAAACCCAGGATAAAACGTTTTAGGATAAAACCTTTATAATCCTTTATCTTCTTTGATTAATATTGTACATTGCTTATGCAGTAAGTCTTACTAGCTAAGACACCATACCCATAAAATATTGGTATTTATTAAAATTAGCAACTACAGAGATGTCTTGGATCACTAATAAACTGGTAAGAAAAAAAAATCAGTGAATGCTAACAGACTGCCTTTTCAAGTATTCATATGGTTAGAACAAGTCTGTTGATTTCATTCTGCTTACTATGGTTAACATCATTAATTTCTTCATGTTTTCTCACAAACAAAAATATTCATTTTCTTGAATACCTACAGTATCTTGCAGTACAGTTCACATGATCGGAATTTGGCATAACAACTTTTTGTTCAAACCTTTGTCAACCAGGTTACATTCTGAATGGTAGTCTGTTGTTCACATATGTGCAATTAAACCAGATAGATTTACATTTACAAAAGCCAATTAGGAAACTCAACTCCACTACATTGCAAATCTTACAGAAAGTTTCAGGCATATGAAGTGAAGACAGTGTGTTTTAATTTAATGTACATAAAAAATTTTAGAATAGAAATGACACTCTTTTTATTAAAGGCACTGACCATATGTAAAAGGTTAACTACACATTTAGGGACATATGTTACAGTCTATTCTTTCCCCCTCTATGCATTGCAGTAGCCTGCTTTAGGTACTCACTCGAACAACGTGCACACCAGAACCTCTTCCGTCCGCAACACTCAAGGCAACACTACCCTGGCTGCCATGCAGATCCCTAGAGCTGCCATAGTGAAAGCTGCTAACTGCAGCGTAATTGGAATTAAAGGACCTAGACAGCATGCTCTGAATAAAGAAGGGACAGATTTAACATAGAGATTAGTGCAGCATGCATAAACCACAAGACATGTTATACATAGACTAATACAAACATATTCCATTGTCATGCAAGATAAAAACCATGCAGTAAAAGTAACACTACGATGTATAAAACTCAGTGACCCCTACTTATCTTTATTTACTGTAAATCAGCATGCAATCAGCAGTTAACGTGCAGAATTACAGGTAAATAAAGTAATTCAAATGTTTGTGTATCTGGAAAAAAAACCCAACGGTGCACAGATTATAAAAATTTGTAGATTTTCATTAAATTTGCGATATATTTGATATGTTGTAGGAAGAGAAGCTGGCAGTCAAGATCAAGCCCTGTGCAAAACCATCTAATTATCCGTTATTTTGTCTAATTACTCCCCACCACCCATTTCTCATTCTCTACATTGGGCACAGGACCTCAATGCTAAATTAGAAGGAACACACAAGTACAAACTGCATAAATACTACTTCAAATTACATGGAGTTGTAAGAAAGTTTTAACAGAGATTCCTATTAACAAAGAAACATATTTCCTATTTTTCATTGGGAAGAGAGAAACTGAGGCATTTGGAGTGTAAATTTTTGTGGAATACTTCTTCTCACTATGAGCATGATGAAGCATATTTTCCCAGTGAGATTCCTGAAGACTGATGCACCAGAGAAGTCACTTTCATAAATCTGAGTATGCCAATGCCAATCAATGTCTGATTTTTATTCCAATATATTAAAAATTAAATATGGAATAAATGTATGGTCTAAACTTCCCATTAAATATGAATGCTAATTTCAAGTACCAACTCAGTTTTTCACATGATTTGCTAGTGTAAGGGTGTAATTGCCTGCAAAACGATATTTTGGATACCAAGGCCTGAGAAATCTTAGTTACTATAAACTGATGCCATGTTCCCCTACATTTTAGCAAAAGCTAGGTTTAGTAGAAGTCAGTTATTCAACTGCAAAGAACATATATTAAAAGATACATGAAACAAAAGAACATATATTAAAAATATGTGAAACACATATAAAAAGATACCAAGAAAAATTGCAGTATTAAAGAAATAAATATAGAATTCAGCAAATAAATCATGACTTGCAGTCAAAATCAGTCTCTAATGGAATGCATTTAGGAGAAGGCACTAGTTTTCCAGTTTTCTTACTGTTTTTTTGAATGCTAAGAGTCAGAACATGTTCTCCATTTTGCAGCTTACAAGAGAATTAACTATTTCTGATTTCAAAAGAGTCTTTTGGGATTTTATGCACCTTAATGCATTTACTTAGATGCAAGACAATAAGAAGTGGAATTTAGCTCTGAGAATTTTAACTGAATACCATTGTAATTTGAAGACTGTCTGAAGTCTAACATGACAATCCATGACACTTCGGTATAGAACAAGCACTAGTTCTCAATGTCACGTAGTGATAGGACGAGGGGCAATGGTTGTAAGCTGGAACATAGAAGGTTCCACATAAATGTGAGAAGGAACTTCTCAGGTGAGGGTGATGGAGCACTGGAACAGGCTGCCCAGGGTGGTTGTGGAGTCTCCTTCACTGGAGATGTTCAAGGCCCGCGTGGATGTGTTGCTGTGTGACTTGGTCTAGCTGATCCTGTTGTGTCAGGGGGATTGGACTAGATGATCTTTCGAGGTCCCTTCCAATCTGTAATGATTCTATGATTCTGTGATCTGCAGGGAACATGACTCTACATCCTACATACACTGAAACAGCCTTAAGTGGTAACTTGACTGCTAAGCAAGTATTGGCCTTTTCCATTTTTTAGTACTTAGAATCTAGTGGTAGCTAAAGGTGGACATAAATTATTCCCAGAGGCTATACTATATGTCTAGAAATCCTTTCCTTTTTCATTCCCACCCTATCTAAGATTCTGTTAAAAAACTTTACTCAAGGTATTCGGGTGCACTTGAAATGCTTACACAGGATTCTAGCAAGATGCCAGTCTATCCCAAAATATGACTTAGACATTATTAGCCTATTTTTAAATTGCAGGAGACAGAATAAAAAGGGAATGAAGTTTCTGATCCTGCAGAAAACGTGTGTTCAGTAAGTGGCAGCATTCCTACTAATGAGTTACATATGGGAAAATTCCATTGTCACGAACTGTTTTCAGGGGAAGAACTTTTGCAGTTTACATTCATTTTAAAATGTCATGTATCGACTTCTGAACACCACAAAATATCATTACACCTTGATAGTTCAGCTGTTCATTCAAAATGGAAAAAAAGGCCCAAAACTGTAAGAAAAATTCAGAACTAACAGCTACAGAATGGACAGCATTGCTGTAATTTATCAGTGTCAAAATATCCTTTAGGCAGTGATGACAAAATCACATTTATATGTGCACAGATGTACTGAAATTACTTCCCTTGACATAATGAAGCGAGCTGAACTTTGGAGAAAATCTGAAGCCCTAACAATTTAAAACTTTTGCATACTGGGGATGTAGCATAATAAATTAATTCAAGGAAGACTTGCAAACTTTGATCAAAACTGCAATTCTATACCAATATCAAAACAGCTGGACTTTTTGGGTTGGGTTTTTTTTTTTAATAAGACACTGTGTACACTGGCAACCTGGCAAATAAAACGTACTATTCTAGTTTTTGAACTGGAAAGCAGGAATCAAAATTTAGGATCTCTTAATGAAATCTCCACCACTTTAAATATATAGTAAATAAAGGAGATTAAAAAACAAGAGACCTTAAATCTAGATAAAACTAGAATGGAAATAAGAGGAAGGCCAGCTGGGTGCTGTACATACTGCTTCCTACTCAGCACATAGACATGTAAGATGTATTTGCAGATAACTGTCACAGATATTTATTATTATAATTCCTGGATGAAAAATCCCTTTACCAGACAATAAAATATGCATGATACTCTAGTGTTTTGTTAAACAGAAAATATTTTAGTTTACATTCCTAAGTGAAAACTTTCAACACAACTAGTGTATTAGACCACCGCAACATTATCAGGAAGAACAACTGTCATCTCACAGTCAAAAAGGGAAATACACTGAAAAAAATATTACTGTTCTTAAAAACCAACCTATGCACTATATTTATGAGGTTGGCCATGGGGCAGAACTGACTGCATGCTTTACAACACTTTACATTTATATCCACTAGAGAGCAGCTTGACATTTAAATAGATTCTTTTCTCTATCCTAAAATACCACAATGCTTTGCATCAGGCAAGCAAATTTGTTTCTCCGGAATACAAGCAAAATTTCTTTTTACAAATGGCCTCATGAACTGTTTTCACCTTTCTTCAACAGGTGGATAATTTCGGCTGACCAAGGTATGCCCCTTTTCATCTTGTCAAAGGGGTTACCTGGCTGGAACCCACTGCTAGTAATAATTCTTGCTGGACTTAAACCTATCCTGCAAGTCTCCTACTGCAAATTGTACAGTGGCTGATTTTTTTTCCTGCCTGTATCAGGTAAAAATCAGACAAAACAAGAACCACCTTTTCCAAAAAAGCAGACACTGTTTAAGTGAGTTCATCCCTGCTTCAGTTATTAAAGTCTATAAAGATGAAATACACATTAATTCAGGAATTTAGAAAAAAAAAGTTTATCCTATAATGTTGTGTCATGTGTAACTACAGGCAAGAAGACAAGAAGCCATTCACCATAACGCTTAACTTGGTATACCTGTTTCTATCAATCTTGTGATGTTGTGCCTTAAAGATAAATGACATTTTAAATCCATAGTTTTGTCAAAGTAATTTCCATTAAGTTTTCTTTAAATGAGATCTCGAATGGAATTTTTTCCTTAAATTATTTTCATATTTACTGAAATTTTTTTAAGACTTCAAAACATCTACTGTATCTGGCTTACAGACTAACTCACTCCCCATCAGCTAATTTTTAAAAACAAACATAAATAACAAAACCGTTATTTTAAAAAATATAAAATCTATTAACTCATAGGATTTCCACATTAATATATTTGCCAGCTGTAACATAAAAAAGTATCTACTTTTTTCCTAGTTCAGATTTTTTTAAAAAACCTTGTATTCCTTACAATATAAGGTAGACATGTATATACATGTTAATTTTTAAACCCATAAATAAGTCTTAAGTCAGGCAATCAATTTCATTTCAATAAAGGTCACTACACTGCTACAGTACTGACCATACACCACTGTTGTAATAAACAACATTCCTAATGTCAAGTGCAGATGTTCTAAGAATGAGCTATAAAAAAACCCAAACCCTGCAAACCCAGTGCTCTCAGGTTTTCATTTCCCTCTATATTCAGGGATTGTTTGTATTTTTGATCTTCTGCTGTTTCATATAAAATTTGATAAATGCAGCTAAGAGAAGGCAAGATGAGATCCTTCTATTAGGGTTCATAGGATCATAGGATGTTAGGGGTTGG
>VXBP01004564.1:0-17076 GCA_013400115.1 Rhinopomastus cyanomelas
TGTGGGTGGCTGGCCGAGTGGTTCTCCCAGCAGATTATATGGGAATTTTATGTAAGATTTATAACTTTTTGGTAAGTATATTATCTTTCAAAGAGCAATGAAGACTACACTAAGATAGTATTCCAAATGATACTAGTAAATCTATAAAAACTGTTTCAAAACTATTTCAATGCTTTTTAGATTTTAAAATGCAGAACCCTTATTACAAGATATAATACAAGGTATGTTTAATACATACAAGTTTATGTTTAATATTCTTTTTGTCTAGTATCATATGGCTTACATACAGCATAAAGTTTAACTTGCATGTTTGTATCATGTTCTGGAGAAAATTTTTGCATTCTGATGTGTTTACATTTGCGTCCAAATTCTTAAGAAGAAGAAGTATTAGCTACATTAACATATAAATGAACTCACTAACTTTCCAAGCTTTTTCTAGCAACAGAAGTTTCTTGTACAACTGCTATTTAGGACGATGTCTCTCCCATCATACTATTTGTGCCCTCTACAGATAAATGCTTTGAAAGTTTATTTATTAAGTAATATCATCAATGACATAGTTTTTTCTCTTTGCATTTTATATTTGTGCAAAATGTGGACAAGAAAACCTCTATTCATGAGTGCATTTATTAGACTTATTTCAAAGCTGCAGATATGGGTTTGATGGGTCGACTATTCTGTGGATAAGGAATTTGCTATATGGTCGTGTCAGTGTCAAGATGGGAAAGAGTGACAAGTGGTGTCTCACAGACATTCGTACTGGGACAAGTTTTGTTTAATATCTTCATTAATGGTATTGACAGTGGCATTGAGTGTAATTTCAGCAGGTCTGCTGATGACACCAAGCTGGATGGTCCAGTCAATATGCCAGAGGGACATGATGCCATCCAGAGCTTGTTCTGGATAAGCTGGAGAAATGTACCCAGACAAACCTGATGAGGTTCAACAAAGCCAAGTGCACAGTCCTGTACCTGGGCCAGGGGAACAAGCAGTATCAATACAGACTGGGGGAATAAATGCTAGAGAGAAGTCCTCTGGAAAAAGACCTACGAGTACTAGTGGATGAAAAGCTGGACATGAGCCACCGATATGCAATTGCTGCCCAGAATGACAACCACATCCTGGGCTTCATCAAAAGAAGCATGGCCACCAGATCGTAAGAGGTGATTCTGTCTCTCTATTCTACCCTGGTGAGACCTCACCTGGAGTACTAAATCGAGCTCTGGAGCCCTCCAAGACAAGAAGGATGAGGGCCTGATGGAGTGTGTCTTAAGGGGGACTACAAAAATTGTACAAGGGCTGGAGCACTTCTCTTAACAAGGACAGGCTTGTTTGTCTGAAGGCTCTGGGGGAACCTTATAGTGACCTTTCAATACCTGAAAGGGGCCTGAAATACAAGAAAGATGGGAAAGAACTATCAGTTGGCAGGTAACAATGGGACAAGAAGCATATGGTTTTAAACTGTAAAAGGGTAGATTTAGGTTAAACATAAGGAAAAAACCCATTAATTTGCAGGTGGTGGATAACTGGAACAGGTTGCCTAGAGAAGTGGTTGAAGCTCCATCACTGGAGACATTCAAAGTCAGGCTTGATGGGACTCTGGGCGATATGGTCTGGTGAGTGATGTCCCTGTTTATAGCAAGGCGGTTGGATTAGATGACCTTTAGAGTTCCCTTTCAGTCCTATAATTCTATAATTTATGTTACAAACTATAAACTTTCTTGAGGTACTTTCTCCTCTCCAGTACTACTAACCTCTCTCAAGAACTGAAGAACACTTGAGTGTTTTTATCTTATCCAGGCACATTTCCAAAGAATTAACACCTTAGTGATGAATGCATTCAATAATTTTGGCAACAGAAGAAACAGAAATCATGAAATATGCTCTCATTTTACATCTATGATGTGCTTATTTTTGGCACAGAAATTTAAAAGCCAACCCAAAATGAAAAGTTATTTTAAGAAACAAGGAAAGATGTATAATAGTAAGTTAAGTACAAATTGCTGTTGATTAAAGAAGGAAGAATGAAAACTTCTACCTCTTTACCAGTCATGTTCTGGCATGTTTCATTCACCTACTTTAACATTCTAGATGAGATAGGAGTCTCTGCAGCACACATTTTACACAGCAATACCAAATGCTCTATCAAATGACTACAAAACTGTGTGAAGCTCCATTGACTCCTACAGAATCTGCAGGGGTGGAAATAGCTGCCCAGTCAGATCAGATTAAACTAGCTTTACTAAAGCAAAAGTGTAAATGTCTTAAGAAAGGACAATTTACAGTATATTCCACCTGATCTAGCTGACAGCTGAATGAACATTACTGAACCTACTTATCAAACTCTTTTACTATTTTTATTGCATAGGCATACCAATTATAGTTGATAGATCTATTGATCTTGCTAAATTGTTGTGATTAACATCATGGCTAAATTATGTTGTATTTCTGTTCCTTAGAAAACATATTATTTATTTATTTATGTGTTTGTTTGCTTATTAAAAGAAGATTTTGC
This sequence comes from Rhinopomastus cyanomelas, assembly GCA_013400115.1. NCBI lineage: Eukaryota > Metazoa > Chordata > Aves > Bucerotiformes > Rhinopomastidae > Rhinopomastus > Rhinopomastus cyanomelas. Next base: position 2,516 of record VXBP01004564.1, read on the forward strand.
TCTTAATGTAATTAGATCTACATGTGCATTGTATACAATCACAAAAAACAGTGGAGATGAATCACTCCTGGTTTTTTATGTATGCAGATTTAGAAAGAGACTTCAAGGTATTAATTATTTTCACAATATGATGATGTGGAAAGGCTTGACAATCAAAAAGAAGCAGATTACAACATCCATCTACACTTTGATATTATTAGTATGTAAATTAAACTATTACATATTTCTACACAGCTAATCACAAAACTGGAAAGGCAGTTGTTATTTATTCAGCTATATATATATACAGTATTTTATGACTATAAAGAGTACGTGTGTTGAACTGCAGTTCTGTTCAGACCGTATAGACTGTTTGGACTGTGGAGTCATGTATGCAGAAACAATCTGCTGATTATGTACTTAATCCCACTTTACATGGAGAAAATAAGGAAAACTTGGGCATGGTTTTGTTCCTTCTTCTTGGACCTAGCTAAAATATAATATACGAAAAAAATTCTTCAGCAGCTGCTTACCTCTCTAGTTGAAATTTGCGTTACATTAGTTGTTTTCTTTTGTTTTGAACCAGAGCCTTCCTTCACAGCTCAGTGTTGGAACACCTCCCTTATGAGGAAAGGCTGAGGGATCTGGGTCTCTTGAGCTTGCGAAACAGAAGACTTAGGAGTGACCTCATCAATGTTAATAAATATGGAAAGGGTGGGTGTCAGGATGATGGATTCAGGATCTTTTCAATGTCATCTAGTGATAGGACAAGGGGCTATGGTTGTAAGCTGGTACATAGGAGGTTCCCCATAAATACGAGAAGGAACTTCTTCACAGTGAGGGTGACGAAGCACTGGAACAGGTTGCCCAGTGAGGCTGTGGAGTCTCCTTCTCATGAGGTGTTTAAAACTCACCTGTATATGTTCCTGTGCAACTTTGCCTAGGTAATCCTGCCGTGTCACGGGGATTGGACTAGATGATCTTTCGAGGTCCCTTCTAATCCCTAATGTTCTGTTATTCTGTGATTCTGTGAAACATAAGTAAAGGGAAATTCAAGTAATTTCTAGACAATCTAAAGAGCATCTAATCTTGATCTGCCATGAAAAACAAAATGGAGCGACCTCACCTTATCTAAGCATGTTTATAAGAATATTTCAGGGTTTGTAGGCTATCCTGATACAGCGGGCTTGGTAGAGTCAAACTATTAGTTAGACTGGAAAATGCTGAAGGCCTTTTCCAACCTAAAGGATTCTGCGCCTCTAATTGCCTCCAGACACACACTTCTTCAGGTATTTTCCACCACCTCAATAAGCATTTCCTTACTGGCAGTAATTAAGGTAACTTTGAAGAACTTCTGTTTATTATGGAGCCATTTAGCTGCTTAATTAATTCAATAGCTTTCAAATTACATTTTGGAAGCTGACTACTTTCAGCTCTCATTGAACATCCGAAAGGGGCAAATAATTCAAGGAACTTTTTACAATCAGCACAATATGTCTAATATACATTACACATGTGTCGTTCTAAAACGCTCCACACTGCTAATTCTTAGCCAAATAAAATTACAGAAAACCTTCAACAATTTTAGAAATTTTAAATATATTATCCTTCATGATAAGAAAAACTAAATGTTCAGAATTATTGATGAATCAGCAAAACACACATCAAAGAACAGACTCTATTTGTATTTGATTATTAAGAATGTGCCTTCCTTTATAGGTCAAAACACTAATTTTGTTATCCTGAAAAACTGATTCTTTACCTGGTGTGCAATCCAATACATACAAGGAGTCAAAGCATTTCTTTAACACAAATTTGCACAAAGCTGGGAGCTAGGTGCTATACCACAAAGCTAGCTCTACCCCGGAGTCTTGAAGATTTCTTTTTATAGATGAACAAATTTAAATTCACTTAAGAACAGATTAATGAAGAAACAGTGCAAATCCAGTCTAAGATTACTCTCACTTTACACCTAAGGTTTATCTCCAGGATGTACTGATGGCCATTAGGTATAAAAGCGTTATCTGTCTACACTCAAAGACAGATGCCTGAGATTAAAATAAAGCATGAATAGCATCTTCTGCTCAGCTTCTCTTCATACAGAAACTGATTCACAAAAGATAATTTGGCCTGCTTTTCTTTTACAGCAATTTCAGCAAAAAGTGTGTTTCAAATTAGAGCTGTTAAGAAAAATCTAAATGTCTACCTCTCTTCACCCCTCAACATTCAACAGAATAGTTGTTCCAGTCAGGAAGTCTCCAACAAATAGATCCTCTTGATTGGTATTATGAACAAATTCCTACAGCTGGAATCTGGCCAAAACTCTAAAGAATTGGGCAATACCTAATGAAATATTAACAACTCTTATATTGATTCTATCTTGGATAAATTTTTTCTCTTGTCTGTGTAAGACTCATAATGCAGATCATAAAAATATGACCTTATTGAAGGTTTTAATATTGAAGCATGTCATATTTTAATTCCTAAGGCAATTATAATTTCCTTGCAAAACAAAGAAAATCCATAAAATAATATATTTACATTTTTGTTTAAAGAAAATTTTTATGCTCCCATTTTGTGATAGCACACCAAAGAGAAATGTGAAAATATATTGTGCTGAAAAATTAAACTCCAAAGGAAGTCTCCAAGGAGCTCTGGTATTCTCAGCTACCCTATGAGAACAGAAGAAGTGTCAAACAAATATAAAAGTATTCATTATAGGTTTGTAATAAATCCTCATTTGTTCCCACTGAGAGGGCTCAAGATTTGTATTTTTCACTTCTACAAAACCAATGGCCCAGGATTTATCAGACGTTACCAAGTGGGACATAACTGTGTGACTGAAATGTAGTTATGACTCCACAGAAAAGCACTTAAAGTATCTGCTTCAGATTTGGATTACATGGAGCACTTCTCATCCCATTTTTAGAGCTGGCCTTTGCAGAGAGGTTCACACACTAAATCCATTTGCAAAATCTGGCAACAATGTTAGCTGCTATGGATACAGACATCTTTATACCCTACCTTTCATGTTTCTTTCTATCTGACAATTAATTTGACTGTATAAAGGATAAATATTATTGGCCTTTTAAAGTGAAAGAGTACTTTACGTTTACAGCTGTCCAGCTATACCACCTTCTAATTCAGTTCTAATTAGCTGTAGGGAAAAGACCTCTAACCTTTCTCTGTAAATCAACTCTGACTTTAGGTGGAAAAAGTTGTTTTGATGAAATGGAGTTGTTTTCTTAAATCTGCTTCTCCTTTTGTCTTCTCCTTAAGACCCACAGGTATGTATAATCTTACTAACCTTTTTTGCTTAGTACTTACTGTTAGTCCAGGAAAGAAATTTTTTTGAGAAAAACAGGAAATTAATTTTAGTTAGCCAGAATTTTTTCTTTTAATATAAGCAACAACACCATCTTTGTGTATTAAATCAGTCATTCTGTATTCATTGATATACTGCTTTAAAATATGTATTTTTTTAATGCTGACAGAAATATTATAAATTAGGAGGTATTTAATATATGAACCAAAATATCAGCTGGGCCTTCCGTAGAGGTGAAAACCTCCCTCATCCTTTTTGAAACTTAGTTATTTTCTGTAATAACTGATTTGTTTTTAAGTACCATATCTGGTGCAACAGACTGAGTTAAAACAGACTGAGTACATAAACCCTAACCCGTGATTGACTACAAGCACATTTGTCTTGGTATGTCAGATGGGAAATGCATACTAGCCCCATACAGGTCGTAAAAATGAAATACAGCTCGTATTCCACAAGAGTAATATCTACAATGCTACAGTAGTCTATAGAGTCATTATTTGTATTGCTGTCTCTTGGACTGAGGGGAAATTAACACATGGCTCTGACACTCTTTCAGCTGTGAGGCACAGGGGATTTTGATCTTGCCTTGGAGAGTATCATGACATCCATGATATTTCTGATATTTTGACATTTCCAGGACAGCGTAGCTCAGAACATCTAGTGCTCATAAGTAATTTATAATCAATATGTATATCACCTTCCCTGCAAGGCTGTTCCGAGAAGCTCCAGCTGGATGAAGTTTTAAACAGCATTATTTCCAAGGAAAGAATGTAATCACCTTTTGGCCTTTCCAGTTTTCGGGAAGCTTATTAAAAATCACCGGGGGTGTCTAGTACGCTATTGGTGAACAAGTCCCAGTATCTCTGAAAATCAAGGTGAGCTGAAATAAATCAGCAAACAATTGTGAACAGTTGTCTTCACTTGTTTTAAGTAATGGACAGTGAAAGAGGATTATTAGCAGAGTTTAGCAGTGTGCTCACAAACTGTTGAAACATATTTTTAGTATTTAATTCTCTGTCTGTAAGCAGACTTGCACCCATTTAGAAAAGAGGGGCAAATATGTTCAACTGGAGATTACAATGTCCATAATAATACCAGAAATTACATTTCTGCTAACTTAATCTTGGACACAGGGGATATTCCTGAGATAATTTTCCTTGAAAGATGATGTTGTTGGCTGTTGACACTTTTACAAGAAGCTGCAGATTCTTTCTGCTCCATCCACCAACCCTCTCTCCCAAGTTAGGAATTTGCTGCAAAACTCACCTATTTGTAGGTTAAGCTTCTCTTCCAAAAAGGATTACTCTAACTGCTGTATCACAAAAAACTGGATCCACCTTTCCATGGTGGATGTATTTACTGGCATTTTCCTGTTCTTCTGTCAGGTACTGATAAAGATAAAATATTCAGAGATATCATCATCTCCAGTAGTCTATGTGAAATAAGGAAACCTCATGATAATATCTGTTTTCACAAAACAAAATGGCACTGCTTGCATTTTGAAAGCACACTATGACCTCATTTCCAAATGCAAGCAGCTGAATTTTGGAAGCTATGTGCCCATTGCATTAGAAGTTATATTCCTTTGAAATATTATCAGTTGAAATTCCTGTTTAGTTGTGCAGCCTGCCAACGTTAAGTAATGGAAATACTGCAAGTGGGCATTGTACAAACAAAGCCTGGTACTTACACATTTCATAAGAGCAAATATAGGTACTAACTATACAAATGTAAATTATATACTCTCAGTATGAGTTGCTTGTCTTTCAGAAAAGAAGATTTGAAAAATTTTCCCACTTCAGAGAGTGTCTTTCTGTGAATGCTGACATTGTTATAAATGCAGCCATTCTCCTTTGCTCAGGATGGCACCAGTTGTTAATTATAAGGAACTATTTTAATCAATAGTTAGTCTCTTCTCTCTGAAGCAGTCTGACACAATAGTAGTGAACTAAATATACCAGTGAAGAAAAGTGGGAAGCCACAACCAGATTTGGAGATGATTGCACTTTTAAAATAAAATTTATGTGTTTTGCTAGGAGTCCTGACTTGCTTGTATTCAAGCTCAGCACCAGATTAGCAATGCTTGCTTGCAATTTTGATGGTTTCTTAGCTTTCTTACTGTTTGGCCACACATCTAGGAAAAAAGGAGGTGTTACATAGCAGTATAGAGGGGTACAGCTCCACTGTGCGAGGCACAATGCCTGCAGCCTTTGGTCAAGCTTCTGCAAGTGCAAACTGAAGATCTGCTGGAGTTAACTGCTATGCCAGTTAGTTATATAAAGCAAGCCAGTATTTTATAACCTCAATAGCATTTTCCTTCCACTTAATGAAGCTGTGTGTAGAAGTATCTACTGGGGCAGTGCTGCATTAACAATTTTCAAATGCTTGTTTTATTCATAGAAGGCCTGAGGCTTCTTCTTAAAAAAAAGGAAAGCTAGTCTAAATGAATTTTAAAGTGATGTAAAGCAGTGTTTAACTGAGATTTTTATCTATCACAGTAAATAATAAGTAAACCTTATACTGTGCTTTAGGGCAATTGTATTTTGAATGAGAATTATTTTTAATTTCTGGTTAAATGTGGTAATTCTGTCAGTGAAATCCAATGTCTACAAGTATATTGATTGCAATTATGTGTCATAGGATGGGTGGTGAAATAGGAAAAAAAAAAACTATTGGAAACAATCTTGACACAGAATACAATATCCAAATTCTAGTTTTGATTTTACATTTTGAAAAACATTTAAATCACTTTTAAATCTTACATGTATTATAAACATTTACTGACAAAGTTGTTTACACTATTGTATAACATGAAATCTATTTACCATAGTTTTCTGAAAAAGAATACTTCTGCAATGCTTCTTTATTCTGTCCATAATTGCATAAAAGTCATATAGTCTTGAAATAAACAGATTTGATATGTAAGATTACTAAATGCAGTATGAGTTTTAAAAGCCATGGTTCAGTAAACTAAAAATATTTTAAACCCAGAATCCTGTCATGAAACATTAAATATGTCTTAGAGCCAGTTTTCTGTACAGCAGCATTGAATAACTCTCTCAAGTATGGTGTTAACATGAGTTGTGTGTTATATATGTAACCTAACTTTGCACAGTGACCAGACTTTTTCTACTGAGTTACAAAAGGCTGATTGCATCATAAAAGTACAACTTTTTCTTTCCTCTACAGTGACAACTTCTTTAGTCTTTAGGGACTATACCTTTCTGTTATTTATAATTTTTAAGGGTGATCTTTCTCACTTGTAGGAAAAGAACTGCTAGCTTGATTCAGGCATTCACATGGAACAGCTTGGTGCAACCATTCATGAAACAGAACTCCCATATATTTTATGGTACGCAGTGTAGAACAAGGGATTTGGAGCAGGGAAGTCATGTCACCTCTAGGTGATCTCCTGTGCTATAATTTCCTTTTGAACACTTGGTGTCATGTGATTAATCTCACACTGCTTGCTCCAGCTCATTTTATCTTGCTGTCTCCATGTTTAAATTGTCAGCTAGCAGTTTGCTTCAATGGATTGTCCTTCCCACAGTCCTTACACTTGCCATGTTTGTTATTATGCAAATAATAGTATGCACTTTAATAGTCTCAATTTACTGATCCATTTCAAAAAATATTTTCAATAAAACTAAGGCTAGTGAATTATTTTGGAAGTGATTTACTTTGCCATATAATTGTATTCAGCATGTCTACAGCATAAATTAGGAAGTCTTGTTACATAATTTAAATCTAATATATTCTACAGTACCAGTGTCTTGATATTAATTGGTTAATTTCACAATAAGAGAACATTTCATTGTACACTTAGCAGTGTGCACAGGATCCTGACGAATAAAAGTCGGTTTCTGGTAATGACCTACGAATCTGGCCTCCATTTACACAGTGTAATAGATACTTTCTCAATCCTAAATTACCATTTCTAAACCCTAAATCAACATTATCACCCAGAAAACAATTTTATCTACATAGTATGTGTTTCTCTCTCATTTCCTTTTATATGATGAAAGACAGATGTGCTGTAGATGACTGTACTGTTAAAGAGAAAATAAAATGAAAGACTAATACAGAACATTTTTCACACTGTATCCTTCAGTATCCTCTGTGAAGTCCGAGCTACTGAGTTATGGATCAATAGTGAACATCAATGTAGTTACTCATAACATTCCAGAATAATAGTTCACACAATTTCCCCATCACACAAGAGTCCAGATTTTATTGTATGATGTATCACCAGGTGACAAACCTGGCAGGAATAAGTCACACATCTAAGTTTCTGATTTTCCTGTTGTGCAGCTTTAACTGTTACAATAATCACAGAATCATTACGAAGTTTGCACTGGTAGTAATGTTTAAAGTTTATCTAGTACAACTCAACTGCACTAAACTGAGAGATCTTCAACTGGAGAAAGTTGCTTTGAGCCCTATGCAATTTGACAGTGGGTCAGTTCCCAGAACGGGGCATTTACCACATCTCTGGGCAGCCTGCTTGTTTCCCCACCCACATTGTAAAAATTTTCTTTCTTGTATCTATTCCAAATCTATAGTCTTTTAATTGCTTTTGTCCTGTTATTTCTTCTAAAAAGACTGACCTCATCTTTCTTACAGCTCCTTTTTAAGTACTGTAAGGCTGCAAACACATCTTTTCAGAACATTCTATTCTCTGGGCTGAGCTCTTGGGGTTGTTCCAGCCCTCGGATAATTTGTGCGGCCCTCCTCAGGAACCTCTTCAACAGGTTAATGATCTTCCTGTGGTGAGGACTCCAAGGTTGGACACAGTACTCCAGGTAGAGTCTCAGAAGCAAGGAGCAGATAGATGACCTCCTTTGACCTTTTAATGCAGCCTATGATATGGTTGGCTTTCTTTACTACAAGTGTGCATTGCTGGCATATGTCCAGCTTTTCAGCCACTAGTACTCCCAAGTCCTTCTCTGCAAGGCTGCTCTTAATCCTTTCATCTCTCAGCCTGTACCAATACTGGGGTTTGCTGTGACCCAGGTCTAGAACATTGTACTTGGCCTGGCTGAACCTCATGAGACTCATACTTTTCCAGCTTGCTCTGGTCCCCCTTGATGAAGTCCTGCCTCACAGTCGTGTTACTTGCACCAATCACCTTGGTGGGAATGTATTTGATTCCACTATCTACATAACCAGTTAAGGTATTCAAAATCACTGGTCTCAATACACACTTTTGGAGGACGTAATTTGTCACTATCTCTATCTGGACTTCGACCCATTGACCACTATGATCTGACACAACCATCCAACCAGTTCCTTACTCACTGAACAGTGTATCCATCAAATTTGCATCTCTTGACTTTAGAGAAAATTATATTGCAGGGAACAATGTCAAAGGCCATAATACTGTGCTTAAATATCTTGATGTTTGCAAAAACTGTTTTAAATTTAAACAACATCCATTCATTTTATAGAAAGTGTTGTCCTCTTCAACAGAACAAATAATAGGAGAGTTACTTAGCTTATTAATAAGACAGAAAGGCAAAATTGTAGCTTTTAGTTTTGAAAGAGATAAAGCACATTGCAACAGTTATTGCAAAGAAAGGAGGTATAAAATGAATAAACTCCTGACAAAGAATTGTTTATTCCTGCAGGAGACACTGAAAAGATTAGCTTTCAGCAAATCTAGGTCCCTAAATTCAAAGACACCTGTCTTGAATACTGATTCCTCACAGTTCATTCTACAGATATAGAAGGTATGGTATAAAAGACAGAAGGTACAGTGGCAAGCACTTCTGGCTTGCAAATCTTCAGTATTATCTGGGGTTTTATTAAGATAGTATTATATTTTCATAGGCACTAAACAAAGCCACAGGAAGATGAGGATTTTCTAAAAGACTTATTAACTGGTTTAGCTGAGATGGAGTTGATCTTCCCTGTGACATGTCTCACAGTGCTGTGTTTGTGGCAGTAGCTTGAGCAGTGTTGATAGTCATTTTTGGCTACTGCTGAGCAGCACCAAGGCTGTAGGATTTTTTTATTTTCTGACATTCTGCCCATCATAGGATGGCAGCTAAACAACTTCTGCTTATCTGAAGTAGAGAATAATTTTTATTATTCGTCTTTGCTTCTGCGTGGAGCTTTGGCTTTCTGCTTTATTAAACTGTTGTTGTCTTTACCTGCTGGCCTCTCATTATATTTTTCTCTTCTCTGTCCATTCAGGAAGGATGAGTAATATAGAGTTTTTGGTGGGCACCTAACCCCCAGACAGGGTCAAACCATCACAACTTACCTAAAATTTTCAGTGTCTCATATGATCACATCAGCTGGTGTACTTACAATGGCACTTCTAAAATGATGTCTTCCGTGTTAGTTCAGATATATCACTGACATTAAAGTGTGCACTGATTATTTGAAATCTACCTTTTTTCAGATTAGTTTTTAATTGTGAAAATCTTTAAATATTTGTGAATTATTTAAAATGTTTCATTGACCTACTTTACCAAACCATCTATTAATGGGGAAAAGTGACTTTTTCAGCTGAAGCCTAGTTACAATTAAAACCCAAGGTAATTTTTGCAGTCATCAACATAGTCCCAAAAGGTGAGATTATATATGGTGATCAAACTTCTCTGGTATATTTGCCTTGTTGAGTTTTATAGTGTTGCTATTCTTGTAAGCAATTTGTCCTATAAAAGCAAAACTTCAGCAACTAGAACAAGCCAACAGAGACCAAGAGAACTCAAGAGATGCAAGCAAATTATTTTATTGCTTTTGGTTTTGGGGGTAGTCCAAGTCATTTCAATAGTGAAAAACAATGGAAGTTCAAGTAAACAACAGTATTGGTAAATTTATATTAAGGATGTGAGACAGAACATTTGGAGCTGAGTTTTTATTCCAATCAAGTTTTAAGCGTGTTCAGGCTGAATTCTTTGAATAGACTCCATTGATTGAAAAAAAATGAACAAAAAGACCACAAAGCAAAACATGGCAAATATTCAGCTAAAACCAGATACAATAGCGCAGAAGGATGAAAGGTACAGTAGCATAGCAGTGGGAGATCAAGTTCTGTTCAACTGCAGAAGGTTAACCCTTACTTAAGTTTTTGTTTATTTCAATTTATCTAGAAATTAACTTATAATAGAACTACTCTGACTACTGCAATAGAATTATACAAGCTCTATGAAACTTATTTTGATACATGATATACTTCTTCAGGAATGTTTGCGGGAAATTCAGAATAAATCCATCCTTCAAAAACTGTAAAAAGCCTCATATATAAGTAATAAAAATATATTTGTAGTTTTACAGGAAAATTACCTCATTTGATATCAGGAATATTTCAAGTTGAGCATGAAAATCTTCCACTTATTCACATTCTTATTTCAATGCATTCTTATTAATGAATTACCAACATTTAATATAAAAATATTGAGGCACCCCCTGCCCATGTCATTCCTATACTAAAATGTTAAACAAAATGTTGACTCAAAACAACACAAATTAGCTTAGGGATCAGTGGAATCAGTCTTGTGCTTCCAAACTAATCACATTCCTAACTGCAAAAGCAAAGTGCTCAATTCTGAAAACATTGCATTGAATAAATTTCATTTTGAAATAAAAAATATTTTTATGCTGAACTTTCTAATGAACTTGGCATGAATTTAAACATAAACTGGTTAATCTTACACTGCAGTTGTGTAAATTCTAATAAGCTTGGAATAGTCCTATAATAATCCTTTCTTATTTCTACATCTCTAAATTCACAGACAAATCTACTCTGTTAGGAAAAAGAATACAAGGATATATTTCAAAGCTTAGTTGATAGGAAAATTAAAGAATTCAGCTCAGGTCAGTTATGTAAGAACAAGTGATTAATCCCTGTGTAACTTTATGTTGCAGTTTCTTATGTTGTGTTAAGTATGTGTGTCTTGTTTTTCCCCCAAAATCGAATTGTGGGATTTTTTCCTGTGATTATATATTTGTTTCTTTTTGACCCATTAGCACATTAACTAAATTCATTAGTTAATTTCATCTCAGATTTGATGAATTTGAACAACCGATAATAATTGTCACGGTTTTCCACCAGGTTAGCTCACAAAATTATATTCAGCCCAACTGTGCAGATGGAAATGTCCTCCCACCCCCCAGGGTGGGTTGAAAAGAGGTAAACACACTTCTGGAAACTAGAATTAGAAATAGTAAACTTTATTAAACTCTATTAAAGACTTTATTAAGTAGAAAAAAAAAAGCAATAAAAAAGTGAAAGGAAAAGGGAAAAAGAAAAAAAAAGTGTGTTTTTCCTCACTCAATTCCACCTCTCCTCTCACTCAGACCAGATAACCCCTAATTCCTAAGAGATGCTAAAAGCTGTGGGCAAGGTGGTAGTAAAAAGGAAAGACTGGGAACCTCCTAGGCAATACTTAAATATTTGATTTAAGCATTTTGCTATACTATGGTCTGAAATTGTGAGAAATGATGAAGATAGAAGGAAGATAAAGGGAATGGGAAAAGTGTGTAAGGAGGGAGTGGGGTTAGTGAAGCAGAAGAGGGACAGAGAACCAGAGAGGAACAGACAGGCCACAGTGTGCTACAGGCCAAAATGAAATTGTAACCAAACTCCCAAGACACACAAAGAGGGAGGGGGTACCAAGGAGAGGGGAAAAGGAATACCTTATCCCTAAATAAGTACCCCAAAATTTGTCTGGCCTATGCCACCTTCTCAACCTGTCTTTCGCCGCACCCACCTCTCACCTTCACATTCGCACACCACTGACCTCTGACCTCCGCCTTCCAGCCATGCAAATGCTGCTGCTGTGCATTGGAAGGAAAACATGCCCACAGCTGAGACAAGTTAACTCCTTATATGCTGGAAGAGACTTTCACACAAGAATACCATGAGCAAACATGATTTCACCAAATCTGTAGCAATAATACAGCATATTTAATAGCTTTTGAACATTCGATTTATGTATAGAAGTAATTAGAAAAATACTGATTGCTATCATACTTCCACTGGTAGATTTGTAAATTAACTCAGTTTGAACTGTGATCAGAACAAATTAAGAAACTTTTCGTCGAGATGGATTTAATTTGGATTTGTACAAGTATATATAATGAGATACATGATATTTGACAGAAGATTGGTAAGTTACTCTTCAAATGCACCTTAATCTTAACTTGTAAGAATCCATGAGTCTGTGCCTGAGCATCTCTAGGACTGCCTTAAATTTTGTAATTTTTGTAATATAGTGACCTATCTGGGAGCAGATTAAAGACCTAATTCATTCCAAGGTGATTTACAATAAGTCAGATTGGAAAGCAGGCCATTTCCAGGCATCACAAGCTATGCATTACCACTATGCAAACTTAGCCCACACAAGAATGTAATTTAGCTTTTAAAGTGATAAATAATGGTATCTGCAAATTTGTACTAATTGTCAGACTAAAAGGTTCTTTCAGACACTAATTCCACTTACATTCTTTTATAGTTAATACTTTCTAAAATAGTAAAGGTGTAGATACGAGCACTACAAGATATGAACCAATTACAAATCAGAGAAAAGGTTAATAGAAGAGTAACGCCCTGATTTATAATTGGTTCTTCTATTTTTTTAGAAGACAAATATATTAACAACAAATATACTTATGCTCCCTCCACCTTAATGCTGTTAATTATTATAGGGCTTGCAGACTGCAACTTAGGCTATCCGAGGCACTGCAACAAGGGCTAGATTTTATACAAAGGGGATCACATATCAAATTACAACTAAAGAAAAACTAATCTGTGAGAGAGAAACCAGATCAGATGATGATGGTTTTATAATTTAAGGGATTGTTTTTCCTCATTTGAGTGTAAAAACAAGAAAAAAGTACAACAGAAAGATTAATTCAACTTGATTCATCTGAAATATGATAACAAGAGAGGGATAGAATGCATGCCAGAAAGGATAATGACTCTCACATTTATGTTAAAATATATATAAAAAAAGAAAGAGAAAACATGTTCAGTTACCAACTGAATATCATTTTGCCTTTCCAAAAGTTAGTGTAAGCCTGAAAAACCATTCAGATAATATTTTGTAGCAACAATTAGAGCCAAAATCCAATCCCCATTATTTTGATGTCAATTTTTATATCAGCATATTCAGCACCTGTGCTGTGTGTTTGTCATGATACATCAATAATGTACTGCATTTGTACAATTAAATTCTAGCACTTCTGGTGTTATTTAATCTAGCAACTTCATTGTCCTCTGCAATTAAAAGCATCTCAGCCAGTAAATCTATATAGTAATTACAAATATTTTGTATATAAGTGGGGAAATGGAATAAAAAGAAATTTTTTACTTCAAAGTTGAAACAGGAAGGAGAATAGTAGCAAAATCTATAGTGATTTAGAGGGATAATCCAGTTTAATTTGGTGTTAAAAGTGGAGTATACTGGTTACCAGAGTTTTACCTCTGCAGTGTCAGTAATCCTAGTTTTGTACTAACCTGCTTTGCCTGTTGTAGACTGGTCTCATTCTGTAACCTTAACCTGAGCCCACAATGAGACAATCTCCATCTAACTACATTTAGACAAAAAAGAAAACTGGAACACATGTGAAATGGTGTTTTCTGCTCCTATTCAAAGTTCTTCAACTGAAACTGTATCAAAAATGTTAAATTTTTGTAAGTGCTGGTAGTATCAGGATTTTTTTTCAATTTGCATTATGTAAAGAAAGTGTATTATAAATTTAATTACATGCAACTGAATTGCACCTGTTCAGGATGAGCTGAGAAGACAAAAGGTACCATCTATATTTAGAAAACTGCAGATTTGCTAAGGCTAACTGAGTTATAACTATGTGAAGCCCTGACTCATTTTTATTAAACAGAAATGAGTTTTTACTGAAAAGCAACGACTAAGCAGATGGTTTGAATTTAAATATTTCAGAAAATTAAGTCTGGCAGTATATGAAAAAGATGTCCCTGTAAATTTGTCAGGTTTTTTAATATGGATTTTTGTAATTCTGACAATAAATAAAATTCAAATTCTTTCACTTCATGAATGACCCTGAATTTTCAACCTATGGGTTGCTTAGAAATGTGGGATTACACAGAACATAGTCAGAGAGTTTGATTGCTGAAGATTGACATTGGAATAAAGATACCATTGCGTTAGTTGGAATGAGGTCTTGGGAACAGAACACAAAACAAGAAGAGCTTAGAACACAAAACATCTGTTGTGGTTATATTGTTTTTAGTTATCATATAGAATCATATAGAATCATATAGAATCAT
>VXBP01004566.1:6919-17285 GCA_013400115.1 Rhinopomastus cyanomelas
ATAGAAGCCAGAGAGTAGTGGCCAATGGGACAGAGTGTAGTTGGAGGCCTGTATCTAGTGGAGTGTACCAGGGGTCATTGCTGGGACCAGTCCTGTTCAATCTCTGCTGCCATTCAGTGAGATCTGAACAAGCTGGAGAGCTGGGCAGGGAGAAATTTAAGGTATAACAAGGGTAAGTGTAGAGTCTTGCATTTGGGCAAGAACAATCCCAGGTACCAGGACAGGTTGGAACTGAGCTGTTGGGGAGCAGTGTAAGAGAAAGGGACCTGGGGGTCCTGGTGGACAGCAGGATGACCATGAGCCAGCAATGTGCCCTTGTGGCCAAGAGGGCCAACAGCATCCTGNTGGAGACGTTTAAAATCCACCTGGATGTGTTCCTGTGTGACTTGGTCTAGGTGGTCTTGCTGTGTCAGGGGGATTGGACTAGATGATCTTTCAAGGTCCCTTCCAATCCGTAATGATTCTATGATCCTATGAATTGGGAACAACTCTATTATCTCACATTTATTAATATTTCACCTGAGAGTAAAATTGAAGGTACTTGTTTTTCAGATTTCTTGTCTAAACTGAGCAGAAACTTTTTCACAAATACAGAAAAAAGCTGTTTTTCCACACAATTCCAGTTTTACCCAGCATGAGGTTATATGTAACATCTGAACAAAAGTGGAAATTTAACAATGGTGCTACAAGTCACTGTTAAATAGTTAATGTGATCTCTGTGCCATGAGCCTACTAAATCTGTTGGTCTGTGCACGTTAAAACAGAGGTTCTTGGATAAACAGTATTTGATTGTCCCATGAAAAAGATGGGTGATAGGAATAGTCGATACCTGAGCAATCTATGTTTATTTCCTACACTGCATAGCCTGCAGTCCTCCCTGAGCAGACAGGTTAAGGTTTAAAAAACTTTCACAGATGAACAAAGTGTTTGAGTTTTGGTATTTTCTTTTTACAGTTTACTCAGCCATCTTGTGAGTATTTTGCAGTTAAGGGTTTGGGAAAGACTTTCAGGCTATGCACAAACATAGCTCAAGAAACCCGCAAATTCATTTGGATTGGAAGGAGATGGTTCTGCATAGCCTTCGCCTGGAGAACTTGTCTAAAGCATGTTACCAGCTACACCTCAGCTAAGGAATGAGTTAACTGGCTGCCCACTGTGTCAATGGCCGCTGTACTGACCAATACTGAGCCTGTATCCAGACAATTTTCTTGTAGCTGCTTAATCGTTATTAAAAGGTATTTTCAATAACCTGCTCTGAATGCATTAGTCTGAATTGTCTTTTGAAGCAGGAGAGAAATTACCGTCACCAGAAATCTAAATTCCCCATCTAGTGTTCTTGATCTGCACCACATCGGTGCTTATGCCTGCTCGGACTCAGGGGTACCAATTAGATCAGAGCTTCTGCACAGGCACTCAATTGAATAATCAAGTTTTAAAGCAGACAGTCGTGAACAGCAATGAAGGGGACTGGATTCTTTTTTTACTGTTAAAGTGAGGGCCAGAATAACTCAAAGAGAAAGTGAAGCAATATTACTACTGAGGACGCATTTCAAAGGGAAACCTGGAAATGCAATTGGAGTTTCTTATTGCATTAAGAGCTTGGTTAGTTACTTGAGAGGGAGAGATACTTAAAGTCATTGAGCAGTCAAAGCCAGAGCCTAATGAGGCTATCTGGGATTTAAAGGTTCTTTCATTTTGTCACTAGATGTCAGCCTGCACCTTCTGGCTCCTATTATTCTTAGCAGTGGGCACCATCTCCCTACTAGCACCCCACCAGGAATCTTCCAACCGCACCCCAGCACAAAAACTGCTTAAACAACTCCGTTTATTTTGGTCCATGAAACAGCAACTGTTACAAATAAAGACACGAACATTTAGAAGAAGCAGGAGTAGTTCTGAAGAGTGTTGTACTGATTATTTAGGAAAGTCCTGGATACCAAGTAGGATTTGTTGTTGTTAGCATGTAGTCTCAACGTTTGAGCTGGAAAGACTCTCTGCTCAGGCCATAGGCCTGATGCTACATTCCAAGCATTTGACCCTTCTTCACAACACCACCTGCCTTGGCAACACAGAGATCAGATTTCATGCACTGGTAGCTGGGACTCACAGCACACGTGAAGCAAAATTTACCTCTGCTCATGCACAGCAAACCAGAACTTTTTGGACGTGTACAAACACTAACACAAGTGTTCTGAACGGCAAGACTGACCAAAACCGACATTTAGCCATTTGCGAATAGGTTCTGCCTCCTTCAAACAGAAAACTCATGATCTACCCATGGTGGATCGATGGCTCAAGAGGCAGGTGCCCTCAAAGTCCATAGCCCAGCCCTGACACAACCAAAGTATTTTCCTTTATCAGTGACTTGTCAAATGTAAGGCATTTATGTCTTTTGTGATCAGATACCTGGGACTTCCTCTGAGCATTTATGTTGTTAATATTCCAGGCTAATAATATGTTCCATCATCTGTTTTACTTCTTTCACTGGCATAAAACTACGTCTACACTGATATCCACAAAAGCACAGGGGTTTTGTCATGCTAAGCCCCACAGAGAATGTTTGCTGACATTCACATTCATGCTTTAGATACCTGTATAACTTTTTATGCAACACACAAGAACATTTATGCAGAATGATAGGGCAAAACATTCCAGCAAGCCAAGTGAGAAGTTATGCAGCTCCAAAGCAAACACTAAGATGACAGTCTGGCTTTGAGATTCATCCCCTTTTCTTAATTTAGGTACTTTCTGTTGTCCTGTGGAGTCAGAGTTACATGTCCCTGAACTCTGGAGTTAGGTTTTCATGGTATCCCCTTCTGACACAACAGTGCAGCTTTCTTCATCTGCTAGCACAGGCACTAGAGCTTTCTCCCAGACCGTGTGAGACCCAAATGCATTTCTTGCAAATCCTTTTCTGCATTAGGCTGCTATACTTACTGGTCTAGAAAGTTCTTGAGTTCTTTTGTGGTATACTGAACCATAGACCCAGGAGCAAGCTAGCTGCTATTCTTGGAAAGGTGAGACCTAGCATCAAAACTTGGAATTCAATTTCTTTTTTGTATTTACAAGGAAAAAAATCTTGGCTTTTCCTCTTTGGGTCTTGTGCCCCAACCACTATGCAGCCAAGTAGTCTTCAATGGCTTGCTTTCCTTTTATGATCCAGCAGTGATGAGCAACTCATGCAACAGGGAACTGTTTCAAGCCAGAAGTTTTGAGTACATTCACAGAGTAGCCAAGAGATAGTCATTCCCCAGGGATGTGGAAGGGAAGAATCTGAGTTTCCCAGGCTGTGGGAAAAGCTCTGCCCACTTAGTGTTCAAAAGGGAAGAGGAAGGAGCACAATCTGCACATACAATAAAGATAGGGCAAGAGAAGCATAACTAGACATGGATGCAGAGGGACAGCAGGAATAAGTTAAGTTTGCAGTCCCTCCTAGATCAATATGTCCTAACATGGATTGTTCTGTGTCGGAATGCAGAGCTGCCTCCCTTGTTTAGGATACACACTGTGACCAGTCTTGACTGAGAGATCCCCATGAAGCACAGCAATAAATGCTGCAGAATAAAGCACAGTTAGGCAAGATCAGATGTATACTTATAGGCATGAAAAATATTACTATAAAAAGTATCTACTGACTTCAACTGGCAGCCACGTCAGGATTTAAGAACTTACAGGGGTAGTTGTACAGTACTTTGATGCTCAAGTTCTTCTGTGGATATATCTGATTTCTTCAGAGCCTCTGCATCTGTAGAAGCATGTCCAGCAGCTGCCAGTTCACTTTTGCTGGTCTTCTCCAGGCACCTGCATCTTCCCTGTTAGAGATGTAGTAGATATCTTTTCTGCTTGAAAGAACAGAACAACCTGCAAGTAGCAGAACCAGCTGCTTCCAGACCAAACCTGAATGTTACAATAGGTGTTACCAATATGTACAGTAAATCTAATAGTCTGCAAAGCACTTATATCATCTCCTCTAATAATACTGCTATTCTCTACAGACAGAAAGAGGAATTTTGCTCCCTGCCTGTACTTAGAGATGACAAACAACTCCCTGCAGAAATGTTTTCTTATTAGAGTTAGAATGATGCTTCATATAGGCCACAGGAGGAGGGACTGGAAATAGAGAGGGTTTTGACTATCATATTTATGTATTCATCACATAATCAGTACCAGGGATTAAAGAACTTAAGTTTTGGGAAAAAACCTCAAAACTGTTGCATTTTCCAATCTTATAAATGAACTATTTTGACCTTTCCATGTAAAATTATAATTTAAAAAATTTAAAAAATATTTTTAAAAGCAAGTTTACAACCTTACCATAAAAATTTTCATGGCTTAGAAATTACACTTTTTTCATGCCTTTGGAAATTAATTTCAAAACAAAATTATTCCCCAGACGTTTTTCTGGAACACAGGCTGGAATAGGTATAGTCCTTGCCTTTGTCCAGGGTGTGAGAGCACTGAACTCCAGGCTCTTGTGCTACTCACACCAAAGGAACTGAACTGGAGCTAATGGAAACACTGGCAAGTATCAGTGCAGACCCTTAATAAACAGTTTAGCAGAACCAAAAGCCTTCGTTTGGTTGGGTTTAGCCCAACCCAGAAGTATCCCCAGAATAAGCAGTTTGAAGTGGCTATGATCTGTTGGGTTTTTCCCCTTTTTGTATTTACAGTTGTGCTGATTTCCTGGAGTGACATACGAGTAGTCTGAAGCACAGCAGCCTCAGTGCCCTGGGAGAGACACTTGCCTTGCCACACATGTTTTGGGGCCGTGGGCTTCCCTCCCAGCAGCCTGGAGAGAGGGTGGGGAACACAATGTCAGGGAGGTCACCCCTTCTCTTCCAAACTCAGGCAAACAACACCTCTCCCTGGGGCTGCAAGTTTTGTCCTTGTGTTTCAAATTGGCTGTCTGGCTTTCTCTGTGTTCTGGCAGCAAATGATGAGCTGGAAGGGCAGACCCTGCACAGATCTGGAAGGGACTACTGTGTTCCTTGTCCCCTCTCTTTCCTGGGTCCATAAGAGAGAAAAAAAGGGCCAAGCCTGAACAAGCAGAAGCCTTGTACCACTTGTTCTGGTTGTTTCCATCAGGGCAGGTATGAAATAGTAAACAGGTTGCCTGATGCCTATGCCCAGAGGACAGTGGCCACAGCTAAGCTGGCATCATTTACAATGCTACATAGCAGTGAGAGAGCAGCCCCCTTCCCCTGCCACAAGCACACAGGGGCAGGAAGGCTGCTGGCCCCTTGCTGTTTGCATATCCAGGTTGTGGGGACAATGCTGAGGCCTCCCAGCCTTGCTCCACCCATCCAACTCCTCTTCTTTCTCCCTGACCGCAGTCATATGGCCCTCTAAGAGCCTCTCTCCCCTAAAATAGGTACATATACTAAAAAACATCTCCTAGAGACACTGTAACATCCAATGCACTACCATTGCCTCCTCTTTCTCCTGTTCTGCAGTCTGGGAGCCATTTCCAAGACAGCAAGAAGCTTCCAAGACCAGACACAACCCCTAAAGTGCATCTCTCACGCAGAAGCTCTCCTTTACCCATCCCTCCTCCCTTTGTCCCTACCACCCATTTGACATCCCAAGGCTTTCACAAACTCCACAGTCCCACCCCCCCATTGATCCCCCAGCCCATCTCAGCAGCGCTGCTCCATGGAGCCAGAAGGTAGCAGGTCATAGCGACTGCTGTACATCACCATCCCAGGAGGGTAGTAGGCCAACTCTGGCTGGACAGTTGCAGCAGGGGAAGAAGCAGTGATGGGCTGGACAGGCACTAAGGCATGTAGGGCCTGCTCCTCCTGCTCAGGCTTGGTGGTATCAGTAAAAGGACGCATGGCAGTAAGGGAAGAAGGTGAGGTGATTCTCCAGAGAAGGCTCTTCAGTGCCTTGCGAAACTCCCTGCGCATGAGGCAGTAGAGGATGGGATTGAGGCAGCTGTTGGAGTGTGCCAGGCACACGCTGATGGGAAAGATGTACACTTGTGAAAGGAAGTATTCAGTACTGAAGTGCACCACATTGAGTTTGATGAGGATGCCCCATGTTGTGAGTGCTTGATTAGGCAGCCAGCACAAGAAGAAAGACAGAACCACCACAGACACTGACTTAGTCACTTTGGAGCGGCGCTTAGTGCTGGGGCCACTGCAGGTACTACCAACATGCTTCTCACTGATGAAGCGCACAAGGAGCAAGTAGCAAAGGCTGATGATTGCCAGTGGCACTACGAAGCCCAGCAACACCTTCTGGATGTGGTACAGACCCAGCCAAAACTGAGCATTGCTGCCTCGTCCCTCAGGGAACTTGACAAGGCAGAGCACATCATCAAAGACAGTGGCAGTAGTGGAAAAAATGGCATGTGGCAGGGAAGCTAGGATGGCTGACAACCAGATGAGTACACACACCCACTTGGCAGAGTAGCAGCCACCCAGTGGGTCACGTCTTCGTTGATTCTTCAAGGCTGAAGCCACAGAACGGTACCGAGCCACACTCATAGCAGTAAGAAAGAAGACACTGGCATACATATTCATGGCTGTCACATATGAGACAATCTTACACATTGCCTTGCCGAAGAGCCAGTTAAAGTCCAGTGCGTTCTCCACCGCCCAGAATGGCAAGGTCAACACAAACTGGAAGTCAGTCACTGCCAGGCTGGTCACAAAAAGGTTGATGGAGGACTTCTTCCATCCTTGTTTGCTTTTCATCAGGTAGAGCACTAGCAGATTGCCCACCAGCCCCAGGGCACACACCACAGAGTACACCAGGGAGATGATAATTCGTACCACGTTGGAGCTGTCCCCCTGCATCACGTCGGCTTGCTCCGGGTTGATGCTCTTGAAGAGCTGCAGGAAGGACTCATTGCTCCTGTTGCCCACCTGGGTGCCTTCTAGAAAATCCAGCGACGAATTCCAGGACTCCCAGTCTGCTCCTTCCTTCATACTGGCAGCTGTAGAGCAGTCACCGCGCTCGCAGGAATCACCCATCCCATGCAAGGGAGGGCGACAGGTTCACGAGAAGCTTTCCTGGACCCTTGGGCTAACAGCGCCGGGGCGGGCGGGCTGCCGAGACGGCGGCAAGGAATCGGGAAGACAAGGGGGTCTTGATTGTTGTCTCCCCAGCTCGGCAGGTGCCACCCACTGTCGTCGGTCCCGCTCAGAGCCGCGGTTATATCCGCGCCAGCGGGGCCGGGGCATGCGCGGAGCGACGCGGAGCTCTCCTGGGTGCTGACCACAGAGGAGCCGCGCCCCAGGCCGTCCCCTCCCGCCCCCGCCCCGCGGCCTCCCTCCTCCTCTCAACACCGCCCCCACCTGCTCCGCCTGCCCGGCCGGGAAGCGGCCCCAGTGTGCCGTGGGGTGCCTGGAGGCGATACGCGGTCAGGAGCGAGTCCACCTGTGGGTCACCTCCGACGAGCTCCGCGCTGCTTTCGAGTCAGCCCCTTCGCCCGCTATGCACCCCCCTGCCCGGCTGCTGGGCGAGCCCCGGGCAACCTGCGCTTTTCTGTCTGGAAACCCTCAGCATCGCACTCGGATGGGCCCCTCCGCCGCCGAACGGCG
The DNA here is from genome assembly GCA_013400115.1 of Rhinopomastus cyanomelas. Lineage (NCBI taxonomy): Eukaryota > Metazoa > Chordata > Aves > Bucerotiformes > Rhinopomastidae > Rhinopomastus > Rhinopomastus cyanomelas. Next base: position 14,467 of record VXBP01004566.1, read on the forward strand.
CACCCCAGACCCGTCGTGCTCTCGGATCGCCGCGGGGCGGCGACCAACTCTGACTTCGAAGCGAACGGCACGCAGAGCGAGGCGGCCAAAACCGCACGGAGCGCCGAGGCAACGGGGAGCGCAGGGGTGCGCTTGGATGGGCTGAGCCTATTCTCGGGAAGCTACGGGGAGCCGCCCGCAGGAGACCCCGTACGCCGGAGGTGGCTCTGGCGGAGCGCAGCGGCAGCCGAACCAGCCTTGCCCTGCGTGGTGCTACAAACCGTCTTTCCCACCAAATCTGCAGCAGCAACAGAAGGGAAGCCGTGGGAATAGGAACTGGGAGCTGGACTTGTTCAGCCTGGAGAAAAGTCAGCTCCAAGAAGACCTCATTGCAGCCTGTCAGTATTTAAAGGGAGTCTATAAGAAAGATGAGGAGAGATTTTTTTTTAGTCAGGCCTGATGTGACTGGACAAGAGGTGGTGGTTTTAAACTAAAACAGGGGAGATTTAATTTAGATATAGTAAAGATGTTTTTTATAGCAAAGTTAGTGAAACACTGGCTGTCTAGAGAGGTGATGGGGCCACGTCCTTTGCAGCATTTCAAGGTGAGGCTGGATGAAGCTCTGAGCAATGAGATCTAGTTGGAGATATCCCTGCTCAATGCAGGGGGTTGGAGTAGATGACCTTTAAAGGTCCCTTCCAATCCAAGGCATTCTATGATTCTATGGTTTAGCAGTAGGCTTGGTACAATTAGGTTATTGGTCGGACTCAATGATCTTGAAGGTCTTTTCCAGCCTAGGCAATTCCATGATTCTATGAAAATAAGTGTGCTTTTTGGAAACAAAACAGGTTGTAAATATACCTAAATAAAGAACTGTGAATCAAGCACCCCTGGGAGATCAAGGAAATATTTGAAAACAAAATTATTTCCTCATAGCCTTTAGGCTGATTTGTCTTACTGAAATTCCCACTAAGACAGTTATGTATGACATTTGTTGTCAGCAGTCCACTCACCACTCTTTTATATTGATGGTGACCATTTAAAAGTATCAACAACATCTTGGGAGTGCTACAGGGGGGAAAGGAGCAATTACGAATTCTTACACAGCATTAGTATTGCATATAATGAGGGTACAGGTTACTGGGATTAGCTGTGCAATGCTCTGTGAAAGCTTAGCCTCCAGGTTACTTTCTATACTAAATACAGTGGTACTAGAACAAAGGGCAAGAAAATAAAATAAAAGGCTTTCCAAGGCAGATGAAGCAATCCTTGAAAAACAGACTCCTGACATTTCTTCTTCACTTTCTCCACATTATGATTTTTTTCTAGTCTTGCATTTGAGTGCCATTTCTAACAGTAGGGCATAAAGTTGTGTTCCTCAGCCCTCAGCATCCCCCTTGCTGAAGGGCAACAGTTTCTCAGATTCTCTCAACCAAAGTAAACCATCCTTGAGTGAAACCTAATGGCCCCATCAGCCCCGCCAGTGTTGCATGATAAGTACAAATAGAGAAGGACAAGGATGCTTTAACACCAACAGCAAAAATGTGGAGTTTTAGTCAGAGCCGCACCACTGCAGAGGTTCTGTAAACAGTACAGGATGTAAGGTGCCTCGCACTCCTCAGCAACAGTGGCTGCATCAGCACACACATAAAATGAAAGTTAGGGAAATGTCTGAAGTAAGCACGTAATTGTTTTCCCCTTCTACTTAGCCCTTCACCTGTTAGCTGAACAATGTCAAGCAAAGACTGTGACACGTTCACTTTGTAAATCATTAGCAGGATGGAAAGTGCACAAGTTGGTATTTTCCTGATTACATTTTAACCCATTCTGATCACATTGCTACCTCCATACTCAGGTTTAAGTACATCACTGGAAAGACTGCAGAAACCATTATCTTGCACTAAATATTTTCTTCTACCATTTGAACATTTCCCTGGTGTTTACGACTTGTTGATATCCTGTAGAGGCAGAACAGTAATAAAAATTCAGAAAGGGGAGAGGAAGCAAGGCCATGTCTGAAGATCTACTTATTTATCTCATTAGTCACCATCAGGGTGAAAGCATCAGGGTGTAAACTGAAGTACATCTTGGGAACACTGGTCATGGATTTTGAACTCAGCACTGTAAGTGTGGAACATTTGCCTAGGTTTCTTTGATCATATTCTGATCACAGTTCAATTCCTTTCCATAGTTTTTTCTTTCTTCATTCTTCACCTCAGAGTTTTAGAGGCAAGCAGAGGAACTAGCTACACCAGGATGAAAAATAAAATACTTAATTTGGTTGTCACACATTCAGGACATTTCGATAGCTGGAAAATGTTTAAAAATAATCAGCTATTTTGAAAAAGTATTGTGAAATTAATCAGATACATTGCATAAAGGTTATTATTCTCAAAAATATTGTCTTGTCTTTATTCCTTATTTATACTACCAATGCTGCCAACAGCTTGTTGCTAACATATAACTTTCTGGAGACTTCTCTTTATCAGACTGTCAGTGTGATGGGTGTTATTGACTCAATCTTTTTGAAAATAAAGTTAGGGTTGTTCATCTTGGAGAAGAATAGGTTCTTCTTAAAGAACCTAAAGGGAGGCCTACAAAAAAAGTTGGGAAGGGGTCATCCATATAACCGTAAAATTCTTAGAAGGGATAGCTGAATTAATCTAGTTCTAAACCTCCTGCAGTGGGCAGAGACACCCCTCACTAGACCCTGGTCTTCAAGGTCCCATCCAACCCAGACTTGAACGCTTGGAAAGGGGGCATCCGCAACTCACTGTCTCCCCTCACTGTGACAGCGATTGTCTGAGAATCATAGAGTCATAGAATCATTACAGATCGGA
>VXBP01004568.1:0-12150 GCA_013400115.1 Rhinopomastus cyanomelas
GCTTGTAGAAATCTCAGAATCACAGACTCACAGAATCTCTCTGGTTGAAAGAGACCTGTAAGATCATCAAGTACAAGCTTTGACTCAGCATTTCCAAGTCACCACTAAACCACGACCCTAAGCACAGGGTCTACATGTCATTTAATTTCCTCCAGGGATGTTAGCTTCACCATTGCCCTGGACGATCTGTTCCAACAACCCTCTTAGTGAAGAAATGCTGACAGCCATTTCCTCTAGTCCTATTGCTTGCTGTTCCCCTGCTCACTCCAACTTCCTTTCTGATAGTGGTAGAAAACCATTCAACCTAAGTCTCCTTTGCTCCTGGCTAATCGACCTTAGTTTCTTGAGCTCCTCCTTCTATGAGTCTATTATTCTATCCTCATAGGATTTGGGCTTCAGGCTCTTCACGAGCCTTGTTGCCATTCTCTAGACATACTCCAGCACGTCAATGTCCTTCTTGTGAGGGGCCCAAATCTGAACATGATCCTCAAGGTGTGGACTCACCAGTGCCAAGTACAGGGAGAAAATCACTCCTGCTGGCCGCACTATTTCTAATACACGCCAGAAAAAGAACTCAATCACAGCAATAGCTCTGTTCTGCCCACACACTTCACAAACATCCAGTTCGTTCTTTCCTACATCTCTGCTTCCCAAACCCAGTCTCATTTGCTTCTTCGTGCCGTACCTACGCTCTGTCTCTCCGGCTCCTTCTCCCCGTGTTTGCCGGGGAGCCCCGGCAGGGGGAGCCCCGGCAGCGCGGGAGAGCTACGTGGGCGCGGCGGCTGCCCGGTGGCTGCCCGGAGCCTGGCAATTGCCGCCCGCAGTGGATCGTGGAGAACGCTGAGTTCCATCAGGTCCTCTGTGAAGTCTGTGCCAAATCCAATCGGCCTGACCTGACTTTTATAGGGGGAAGTACACCTAGGGCTCGTTAAAAATTAGAACAATTTTTGTAAGAACAGGTTCACAGCTAATCTATTGTGTGTCTAGTCCAAATACCGGCAGTTGGAAGAATAAGAGTTCATTAATTAAATTGCTCTAGTGTTTGTTTGATACAGTAAAAATAACCCAGGTTAGTCTGACCAGACTGAACTACTTTAGATTGGGTATTGATTCAGGCTTTTTTCCCTCCTCTCTCTGTGCATATATATGCATAAATTCTTATTAAACATCAGCTATTGAGAAGAAATAAGAAGTTTGCAAAATTAATTTTTTGAAGGTTTGTTTGTTTGTTTTTTAAATTAAACTGAAGGATTTTCCTCTCTCTGGATGTTTTTGCTAAGAGTTAACTGAGGGTTGGAAAACTGTCCCGAATTGTTGGAAGGTAGACAAGAGAATGAGAAGCAAGGTCTGAGGGACTGTACTTTTTCAGCATGGCTGTGCTGTTTAATATGCTCAGTTTCTTATATACAACTACACCTTTCTTGTTCACGTGTCACAGTGAAACTGACTCCTTGACATCCTCAAAAAAAAAAGTATTATGTAGTGCTGGAACATGGTTTTTAAGACTTAGTTCTAATTTCGGTTAAAAATGACTCTATGGTTTGTAGTGTATAGTGTTACTGCTAACTGTTGGTTTTTGTAGCAAAATACTGTATTTGGATGTACAGACCATGATTCTTTATTGGTTTCCCACTGTTACTTATGACAGTGCTAACAGGTGGTGTTACAGATGAATTAAATTTGTATTTGTCAGTGAGTTCTTGCAAAAAGCAGAGTTCAATGTATTTCTCTGAAGATGTTTAAAACCTGTCTGGATTTGATCTAGGTGATCCTGCAACTGATCTAGGTGGTCTGCTGTGGCAGGGGGATTGGACTAGATGATCTTTCAAGGTCCTTTCCAATCCCTAATGATTCTGTGATTCTATAATCAAGCAGAAATCTCGTTCTCCTACCATGCTTCTAACAGTAGCTAATTTGTACCAGACAGGTCCTGAAAAGTAGTCCTCCCCAAGGAAGTCTCATGAAGAAGTTTTACCCTCTGACAGTTTATTGGATGCTTTTAATATTCTCCTCACCTACCCCAGCATTTATTCCTTTGCTCATGCTTTCCTTTGAGGTGGCAAACATAGGAGGAAAAGGAGGAGGATGTTATAGTGTTACAGTCATTTCACTTGCAGGCAGCAGAAAACTTGAAGGTTGGCTCTCAGCCTGGGTGATTATGCGCAGCGTGCTGCAAGAGTTCCACAGAGGAAAAATATTTTGTTATAGGTTCAGCCAAAATCTCAGTCAAGGGGTGCGTTTCAAATAATAAGTAACAATCCATTGACATGGTGTTGAAAAAATCTTACAGTGGCAAGGTGAAGCAAAANCCTTCTAGCAAGATCTTAGCTTTTTTCTCTAAGGCATTTTCTCTCACATGTATTTGTGTGTTAAGAGAAAGTAAGCACAGAGAAACATAAATACTCTAATAAAACTGCAATTCCAAAGATGCCTGAGCTATAAAGTTAGGCACAACTGCTCCTTCTCTTCCTTCAATACAAAAACTAAAGAAAAGATGATTAAGAAGAGAATGACTACAAAATAGAAAACTATGCTAAGCAGCTGAAGGCTGGCTTTTCTGTACCAACCCAAAACTTGGCAGGATCTTTTGAGAGTTCTAACATTCAAACACCAGAGGTGTGGCTCGAGCTGATGTGATTAGCACCGCTGAATTTCTCTCACTGTAATTATTTTCATACCTATTTTCTTCTTCAGTTGATTTGTTTGAAGTATCTGTGCTCGTTAGAGAGCACCTACCTAATAGCTTATGGTGCTGTTGCACTTAACTTTTCAGCTTCTGGTTGCACACTCCTGCTCTTTAACCTCTGCTATGACTGAGACCTTTTGGATTCCTCTGTTAGGAGAGGTCTTATTCATGTGTAATCCATAGTAGGAAAATGTGGCTCGTGCTATTTTATTGTTTTTCTGTGAGGGAGTCAGTGAGAAGGTGTTGAGATTTTTGTTTGCTTCGTTTCTTTCATCACTGAGTTTCTAAGTTAGTCACATAGGGAAGTGCAAATTCAAAACGAGACTGTCAAGCCGGGAAAAAAGGGGATTGACATGTCACCTTTTCTATCCTTTTCACAGTTTTTGACTTGTAAGTGATTATGGAAGACAGCACCACAGCAAAGGGGAACTGTTTTCTGCCCAGAAATGTTTAAAAGTGTAAGGCATGGTAACTTAAACTAAGCTAGTTTTTTTCCTGCTTCTGCTAGTGCCGTTTTCCTTGTTTGGACACAGTGGGTTGGTTTCATAACACTCACTGCATTAATACGCAGTAAACATGTATGTTTTTAGTATAGGTTCTTTTAGGCAAATTCATTTGTTCTTGGGTGTCCCTTAGATAATTAAAAAGACAGTTCTACCACAAAGCCCTTGAAATAGTCAGGAATTGCCTAAATTATTTTTATAATCTGTGTTTACCAGATGTTCCTACAGATAACAGGCTGCACAGAATCACAGGACAGTTCTGTAACAGCTGCAATGTTACACTTTTTAAAGATCAATAACATGCTACTGATGAAATAGTCTTATGCTTGGAGAACATATTGTAAAGCTGTTCTGCATTATCAAACATGCGTTTTCTGCTTGAAAAAATATTTTAAGAAGCTTGACATTAAATTATAATTCTAGGTGATTCATGATTTAACCTTTGTACTTTTCTGATTTGTGTGTTTATTTTAATCACCTCTGTCACACATTTCTCGCTAGTCCAAAACTGGATGCTTTAGTGTTTTTTTATACGTAAAAACTTTAGTGGTAAAGAGTATATGTTATTGTATGAATAGCAGCACGTACCTTCTCTTTAGGATGTGGAGATTTGTGCAGGGAAATGGACAATGCAGTTAAAATCAGAACATGACTTTGAATGTTTCAGACAAAGAAAAACCCAAACCCTTAAGGTAGTGAATTTTAGTATTTATTTATATAAATATAAATATATATTTAGTGTGTGTGTATATACATATATGTTTGCAGAGACTGGTGTCTTGAGGCGAATAGAAAAATGTGGAGTTTGAGAATATTTAGAGTAATGTTATCATTTGTCAAGTTTTGACTGTAGGTGTGAAAGCTGGCATGAGTAACCGGTGGTACTTGAGGAGAGAGAACTAGATTCANGATGATGTTTTTTCTTATTAGCTTTTAACTCAAACTGTGTACTCCAAGTCTTTTGGAAAGGAAAAGAAAACAACACAAAAAGAGAAGAAAAAAAGAAGAGAAAGGTGTGAGTTTTCTTCATGCTGCATAGAGGTCTAGGAATTGTTACAGACTAAGTTACACGGGTAAAATATGCATTTCTGTTACAAATGAAATGTTTATTTTATGTTAACTTGAAAAGTCTGTGGAATCTGAGAAGGTATGAGCTACGTGGAGGTTTGTCTTTTGTTTGTTTGTATTTGTTTGCTCTGTATGCCTTTTTTCCACCCTTGTGTATAGTAATTCTAGAGGATCATCTTGATTGAAATGCAAGTTATTACATTTAATATTTTTTCAAATTAAAAACCCCTCCCATTCTCTCACAAATGAAGTAAGCAATGTGTTATGTATTTCCATCCCCTTTACCCAGAAGCTACGATAGAAAATCAGTGAATAAGGATACAGTTGGTGATGCAATTTTTTTATTGCCTTTTAAGAAAATTTTCTGAAATATTTATTTAGGTTTGAGTACTGTAGCATAGCCAAAGAAACATTTTTCCCCCTGAACTGAGGTGACACACTTCTGTTTAGAGTAAACAAATGTAATTGGACAGAAACATAAAATAAATTATTTCATGACTGTTTTAATAGCGAATGGAAAAAGCCGAGAGATCTACACTTCTACTTCCAAGATACCTGTGAGTGAAAGAAGAGAAAGAAGTTAGTATATTCTTTACATTAATTAGTACTACTTTTTTACAAGAGGAGAATTTGTAATTCCACACATGCAGGCATGATGTAAATGGTAGTTAGGATCTTAAAGGATCAAATCCCAGGAGTAAGTGTAGTATGCTGCCGACAGTTTGCTTGGACATTTGCTTGATGGCCTTAATGTACCCGAGTAGGCTCTGGCTGAATTCAGGGAAGATTGACTCCCAGCAACTGAGATGGGTCAAAGAGTGGCACTTTTGCAGTTTGCATGGCTATATTCACATTATTTTTGGTTGGAGGTTTAGGGAAAGAAGAACTATAGAAACGGCTTCTTGACAAAGCGTATGTTTTAGATGAAGCATAAACCGAGCAGTATATTAAATGCTGTGGCTGGATAGTGAAAATATTATTCTTGTGATAAATCAATTTTTTAGCACAAAACCAACCTTCAATCACTATATCAGAGTAATTAACATCGCTATGCCGATATTTCTTTTTCAGTTTTTGATGATTAGTTGAGCATTTAATAAACTAACGTTTAAATTCTTCATATGTCTGTTTTCTCCATGCCTTTCCGCAGTCCCCGGCAGCGCTGTTTGGTGAAGCACCTCAGTTGCCCCATTTTCCCATGCACTATACCTCTTTACATTGAATTCTCAAAGACGTATGTGCATAGGAAAAAGGAACAACGAGTTAGATCGAGATCGGATCCACTTGCTGCAAGAGTAGACTTGGAATATGAAATTGGGCATTAAAGAGAATAAAAATGAATTATATTCTTCACGCGGTGCCTTTTCTATTGAACTGTAAACCTGTTAAAAAATAGTTCAGGCTAGAACAGAGGTATGAGACAATGAACATTAATGCCTAGGATTCAAGACAGACTTAACAGTATTTAGCAAGTTAAAAATTCATCAGTGCAATTTCGCTTTCTGAAATACATTAAAGAAAATGTAGAGTTCTTAGAAGAAAAGAAGTTGTCTCTGTAGAATTGACTGGAGGATGAATCACAAGTCAGTAACAATATCCCATTTTCAGTACTTTGCACTACTCCACACTATTTGAGATTTCTTAATTTTAAAGCTGTAAAAAAGCTTATGGAGTTACCGAACGAAAGCATGAGAGAGAAGAAATTAATGAGTCGTACAGTACAGAAAAATCATCCCTGCGAACACGAATCCAACTTACCTCGTTGGTTGTCTGATGCTTGAACTGTGACAACGGTGTTTCGGGGAGAATTTATGCACCGCTGAGGACCTTGAGGTATGAACAATATGCTGTAACTGTTTTCATAAGTGATAATCAGGTTTGCCCCTTGCCAAGGTCTTCGCTGCACCTGCAGATTGAGTGCACAGAAAGCACCGTTTTGTGAAACTGCTGAAAACATGGAAAGTATCATTCATATGTTGGGGGAGGTAGGAATGGGAGTGCAATGGACAGCAGAGACTGATAGGAGTAATTAAGGCAATGGCTGGAAACGTGCACTGAGAACCAGAATTTATTGTCTGTGTTTTCTTTCACGTACGTCAATGGTGTTTGGATGTGTAAGTCTGGGAAAGGACTTGGTGTTCTCAAAGCCTATGCTGTGTTTTCTGTCTAACCTCCTTCATTTCCCCAACACAAGTTTTTGAGAATCTCTATCAGTGTCCTTCACTGCAAATACGACTTTACTGGGGAGATATCAAGGCCTGTGTACAAGGCTTTCCTCTGCTTATCCAGGCACCAGTGAGGCTCCCTGCTGGATGCCAAGGCTGGGAATAATAGTCCTATTTGCTAACAAATTCTTTAACCATTTGTTTTCAAGTTGCTGTCTTTCTTTTAGGATTTGTGATTTATAATATGCAACGCTGACTCTAGTTCTGCTTGTCTTTCTGCCTCCAGTCAGACCGTTGTGTCACCTGGAAAGAGAAAATCTATCCTGCACAAAACCAGAGACAGTTCAGGCTGGTGCCAAGCAGCTTTTTGTGCTGGAAGAATTGTCAGTTTTGGTATGTGCTCTGAAAAATGCATGTGTATAGAGAAAGAGGGTGTGGTTTGGCTGGGGTCTTTTTTGCTAGCGTTTTGAACACTAAATTGCTGAATTAGCAGGTGGGATATAGGCACTGCTCGTGCTTTAGTCTTGAATTCTACACAGGCCATCTAGTGCAGGCTGAAAGCATCACCCAACTCGGGAATGCCACTTTTTAACATGAGATGGTGTGTCAAACTTTGGTTATAGGCTCTAGCCACAGAAAACCTTAAAGAAACTTGGAGTGGGGTCTGAGGCTCCTGTTTTTATGACCAGGAATGGCTATTTAGAGAAATGTTCTCTCTGACAGTAGTAAGATTGATTATTTCTGTGTGAAGGAACATACTGGGTTTTTCTGATTTATAATAGGATTTACTTGTTTGTGGATTTGGAAAATACCTGGAACATCTGATTTGTGATTTATAAGTCTCTCAAGAACATAATCAAAACTAGTTTTGATTTATATTGCAGAATTAAAGCTTTATTGGACTATACATTTTGTTCAGGGGTATAAATGTACACGGCAACTCTGAAATCTTGGAAAAAAATAGTGACACAAAATAGAAGTCAACGTTTTGCCCTTGATGTTGAATATAAAGAAATGATCTGATGCTTTTTCACCTTGAGGCATGATCTCTGAAATGTATTACATTCAGACATTCCTCTGAAAGCCATATAAAGTTGGTAGCTAGTGTAAAATAAGTCTCCTGCAATTTTAATGTGCTTGAGGATTGATGCCTCCAATATTTTGTGTGTTGTATGTGTAGTTGGTACGATAAATGGTTATATTTATCCATCTTATCCTATAAAAAATTTCCATGCAAACTAAAAAAGTAAAAACAAAGAAAAAAGAAACAGTCGCATTCTCTAGCACCAGTTTATCTTAGAGCATGTTCACAGTTTCAACTTCTTTTGAAACAGTGGCATTAGAATCCCCAACTATCTTGTAATGTATTTGAGAAGGACAGATTATAGCTCTTATGAAGCTCTGGAAGACAATTTTTCCTCAGTTTACACCAGAGCTCTTTCTTAGTCAGTGCCTTAAACAGCGTGAAAGGGACTTACGTCATTTGTGGGCAGGGGGTGTGTGTGCATATCTGCGTTTTTGCAAGGATTTCTTTACAGACCTCAAGTTGGGTTTTGTTTTAGGAATGATTTTTGATTTTGTTTGTTACAGCACATATAGTTGTGCATACAATATTCTTTTTTCATTGTTTCTTGCTTTAGAATAGAATAGACTGTTTTCAGTGGGAAGGGATCTGCGGTGATCATCTGGTCCAACTGCCTGACCTGTTCAGGGCTGACCAAGTTAAAGCACGTAACTTGGAGAGAGGTTGTAGTGTGTTGAAAAAAGCCTCTCTTAAGTAACATGGCAGGGCAGACGGCACCGAGCACACGGAAGACGTCTTGCAAAGGTACGCTGTAACACAGAGCAACTACAGAATAAGAATAATTTCATGTTCCAGGACAGTGGATTACTGAACATGTGGCTGAGGCACTCTAGGTATGTGTCCTGTCAATAGCCAGCTCTCCTACAAAGCCCAAATATTTGAACCTTGACCAGGATGACTAAATAGATCTGAGAGTACTCTCATTAAAGTTGGCAATGAAGCTCCCTTTGGATTATAACACATTATAAACTCGTTCAAACTGACTCACGCTGACTGAACAGTAACCTGGATAAATCCATGCACCTTTTCCATTCAAACCTCAGCACCTTTGTACAGTATATATTGCTCTATTTTTAAGTGGTGCTAATGATTCATTTCAGTCACTGGAGGTGATGTTTTAAAATGATGCTTGGTGCTCTTGTGGTTATGGAATATTAAGGTAGATATATTTGTCAAAGAAGGCTAATGAGTTTTAAAAAAGCCATCTTGGTGGTGTACATGTTATTAATGTATTGCTTGTGCTTTGGAGAAGAGGGATAGTTTACATTTTATACTAAGATTTCAAATCTAGATGCCTAAATAAAAAATTCCTTAATTGTATTTAGTTGCCAAGCTTTGAATGCTTTGTTTGAACAGCCCCTTTCTCATGTTAAGAACTATTCTAGATTGCTCATCTAAACCAAACACTCGTAACATGTCCTTTCATGAACAATTGTTACAGGATGGTGCAGCCAGAAGGGAAAACTAGCTGGGCTGTAACACAGAGACATGAGAGAAAGCCCTAGATTTATCTTCTGCCAGACACATGATTTATAGTGCTTGAATTGTAGCTTTGAAACAAAATAGGCTGGAATGCAATTTGTTGGACCTGTATGGCAGCTTGGAAACCTGTATCAGGCTGAATGCTTAGCTTTTAGAAGCTGAAGACAGCAGCAATTAGAGTGTTCAGCTCAAGATGCCTACTATTAGCAATCACACTAGGCCCAAATTTCTAGCATATTATTTCTCAAAATGCTTTGAAAATGGCACTGTCTCTCTCTCTCTCAGATACATGGTTTCTTCTTTCATTTATATTGAATTCTGTACTTTTTTCAAGTACATTTTCTTGCATGAGTGGGCTGTTCTGATTAGCAATGCAATGATCACATTACATTGATCATATTGCTTTTCAGACTCTTAAAATGTAAGGATGTTTAGCATCTACAACGAATTTGATTTTCTTGATAAATGTATGGCTGGTCCATGTATGTTTGCATAGGTCCTTACGTGTGATTGCAGCTGGTTTCTGAATTGTCATTGCTATACAATAGAAATGCTTTGGACTACAGTTATCTACATTGGGAGTTTTTAAGTATTGATGTGTAAGTGCTTTGTGATGAATTATTTCTCTTGCTGTAAGAAATATTTTGGTTTCTATATTAACTTCTTTTTTTTCTGCAAGAGTAGAATAGAAACATTTATTCTTAAACATTAGATATAATTTGAAGGTTTTTTAATATGTTGCCCTATGGAAGACAAAATATCCAACATCAAGTACTGCAACGTTTAGAAGGAGCTTGTGGCCTTTTGGCCTTTTCCTTTCCTATTGCATGGAACTCGAGCTACCTTTTTGGATTTCAAGCCCTTTCATATGCAATCAATACCTTCATTAGTCTCCTTTCATTCACTAACAAGAAGTTAATTTGTGTCTTTGAGTAATCAAAAATGTTAACATTTATTTGACTTTTTCAAACAAGAAATTTTGCTTCTGTTCTACAGTGGTGGTAAACAATTTCTGCTTAATACAGAATCACAGAATGGTAGGGGTTGAAAGGGACCTCTGAAGATCATCTAGTGTGAGACCTGCTGCCAGCACAGGATCACTTAGAGTAGATCACACAGGAACATGTCCAGATGGGTTTTGAGTATTTCCAGAGAAGGAGACTTCACAGCCTCTCTGGGCAGCTTGTTCTGTTCTCTGTTACACTCATGTGGAAAAATGTTCCTTGTGTTTAGATGGAACATCCTATGTTCTAGTTTGTGCTCATTGCTCTTTCTTCTGTCACTGGGCACCACCAAGAAGAGTCTGGTCCCATCCTTGTCACCCTTTAGATATTTATAAGCATTAATGAGATCTCCCCCTCAGTCTCCTCTTATTTAGGCTAAACGCATACAGGTTCCTCAGCCTCCCCTTGTAAGTAGATGCTTCAGCCATCCTGATCAACTTAGTGGCTCTGCTCTGGACGTTCTCCAGTAGTTCCTTGTCCTTCTTGAATTGGGGAGCCCAGAACAGGACACTCCACACATGGCCTCACCAGGGCAGGGGAAGAGAAGAATCTCCCTCAACCTCTTTGCTATACTTTTTTTATTGCACTCCAGGAGCTCATTTGCCGCCTTGGCTACTAGGGCACATTGCTGCTTCATGGTCAGGCTGTGTTCCACCAGGATCCCCAGGTCCTTTTCCTAAAGCTGCTTTCCAGCAAGGCAGTCCCCAGCCTGTACAGACACATGAGGTTATTTTCCCTCTACTTACATCTACTGTACAAAACTTTTAATTCACTTTCTAGAAATCTGTTAAAAGTCACCTTTTGCCACGGTACCTGCAAGAGCTTTATTCATAGCCAGGCTGCTGCGGGGCTGATCATAGTGCTCATTGTGCTGACTAATGTGTCAGCACTAATTTGTGAGACTAATTTTCTCATTGGTTTCACCTACTCTGTCTTCTGTTTTGTACTTTGTTTTATAGTGCAGGAATGACTTTATCTTTTTTTGTCCTGTAATGTGCCTGGTAGAGTCCTTTCAGGGTCTTTCTGTGTAATGATGAAGTCCTTTCAATTAAACTACAGCCCTACACTGCGTTATGTGTTTCATCAGAACGAAATCAACACGCAGCCTCTTAACAAGTGTTTGGGGGAGCTGCCGAGGGCTTTACAGACAAAACTGGTGAATTTAAATTATGACCCAGCCAGGTTGTAAGTGTTTCATTAATGTTGTAACATAACGTACTTCCCTTGACATGTGTGTCATTAAACTAACTATCATTTTAATATTTGAGGTAAACTTCATAATAGAAAGCATAAGTAAAAAATAGCGAAGCTGTACATAGTAATTATATGTGATATGTGGCTGTTTTAGACATACAGTTACTTCATCCAGTAACATTCTGCCAAATTCGTTTGTTGCTTGTGTTTCCTTCATGAGTGTGAAATCTGAAGTCCTATATTTCTAGCCAAAAGTAGAACCTGTGCAAGTCCATTGCAGGAAAATATGCAGAATGCATAAGGGCAGGTGAAGAGTGATTCTTGCAAAAATGTTCAGTTGCATAAAATAAATTTATATAAACGTTATATAAACAAAAGGCAGCGAGAATTCTCTTATTGTAAGTGCCCTATTCCAGTAGCATGACATGATGCATTATTCTATTATTCTGTTATACTGCTTGTTTGGGGTTTTTTTACATTTTAAATTTCTTTTCTTTTAGTTGAACTACTTTATAATGAAGATATATGGGCACACGGACTGTGTCCACATAGTTGAGGTATAAATCCAAAAAATACACAACTGAAATTAATGGTAACGGTCAAAGCTATAGGAAAGAGAACTTGCATATTTTTGGAAGAATAACATTGGCAAACATCTTAAGTATGAAAAGAATGCAAGATACAGTAGCTGGCCTTCGAAACTGGTTTTCTGGCTGACGAACAAAATTGTGTGCAAACTGCAGGAAACAGCATATGAAACTAAACTGGAGTAAATGAATATTCTGAGATGTGATTCAATGTTCCGTACACAATCATTTTTTAAAACTGCCAAAGAAAAGTTTATCTACCTTTTAGTCGCCCACCATTTAATGTTTTTCCCCTAAGTACTGTTAACTCTCACTTAGCTGTGTGTACAGGTGATTGAGAACTTACACAGAATCACAGAATCATCATGGCTGGAAAG
>VXBP01004577.1:0-19237 GCA_013400115.1 Rhinopomastus cyanomelas
TATATATTTATATACGTCCTTTGCTTTTATAAGCAAAGTACTTTGTAAACACATTTGGCCAAATGAAACTACGGCAACAAGGGTAAACGGGTTCCTAAACAGACTCAAACTGTTTTACAACCAAACAAACAAACCTATGTTTTTCTTACTTGGCTTACTCCAGGTCTTAAAATTGTTTTCTTTTAATTTTACCTCTGCTGCCAAAATAAATGTAACAGCAATGCTCAGCAAACAACTATAAAGTACTAGAAGCAACTTCAAACAGTCTCACTAGTGCATTTTTTTCTAACCTCTGCATGATTTGAGTGACATACTTGAAGCGATGTAGCAAGCACTGTAAGTAAAAAAAAAAACACAGGGGTGAGAAAAAGATGAGGAGGAAGCTCAGCTGTCAATGACCAGCCACTTAGTTTGTCAGCATCAAGGTCACAACACACTCAGCACAGTGCTGGGCAGCTTGCTGAGTTTTGTCAGAAAAATTCCAAGAGTACTGCTAGACCAGAAACAGAAGTGCTGCCTGACAGGAGTTGGAGGAAAGGTTTGAGAAGTATCCTACAGACAGACACTGTTAAGATATGGACAATACATTTCATTCAGTAATTGAATTAAAGAGGAAAATGTGATGTGCCCTACAGATAAAGCAGCCAAAAAGTAGGAAAAGCAACCCCACACTTTACCTGCATAAAGCACTCACAGTGAGCACAAACAGAAGCAGCAGATTCTGACTGGAACATTCAAACCAAAGGGTAGAGGTCAAATAGTTCCCCAGGAACTCTCCACTACTGCCAGCCATTGAGGGCAGAGGACTACTGCTAACAGCTGAGCTATAGTTCAGCCAGGGATTTTATTCAATCTCCTTGTGGGACTACAACATACCCCTGCAGCAAAAGAGATTGAGCTGAAAAAAGCATTGTTGTTGATTTTTGTGTTCTTTTTGTTGTCTTGTTTTTTTTACAACTACTACTACATTTAAAAATACACACTAGAACAGAACTATTATAAAAACAGTGGTACATATACACTGGCATAAGGCTGCCAGCAACACATTTGACAAGCAGCAAGAACTCATTTAGGCAAGGACTACTGCACATACTAGTCGCTCATTTGGACCAAGCTATTTTTATTAGCAAAAAAATACAGCTCTACCTCTTCCTAGAAAGAAAGGGTTGGCACAGCTAGTGAACAGAAAGACCAAAGGCTGTTCGCTTCACTAGAATAAAAACAAACACCTCAAGCTATTTTCTAATTCTACAAAGATACTTTAAAGATACCATTTCGACCAAGTGTCCCAGGACAATTTTTTTTTCTTCATTTTGTATACCAGCTTCAAACAAACAATTTTGAATACTGCATACCTACAGCACTGCAGGCTCACAGTCATCTCTGGGAAACCGAGTAACAGAAGCAAACTATCCATAAATACCCCAATGTACAGCACTGCTTCCTCCCTTCTTTTAAATTTAGGTATATAAAATGCTACAGAAATTACACTGGTCAAATTTCTTATATTAAAAAAAAGTCCAACATTCACACAAGGAAAAAGCAAGACTATTTTATATAGTCTTTGATCTCTTACAAGCTGCATTTAATATTTCTGTTGCTGTAAGAAGAGCAGTCAGTATTCAAGCAACATGTGAAAACTCACATTCTGGAGCAATTATTTCAAGTGTGATATTCATCTATTCTAATTATTCAATGACTATATTTTCTGTAATCCACCCTGTCTGAAGCTTGGGAAGTCTTATATTTGCTCACAACAAAGCTCCATGAAACAAATTAACAAGGCAAGTGTATTACAGAGATTTTCTGTTTAACCCTTAGAAATGACACAGAAATACAGAAACTAATCAACTAACAGGGAACCGTTCATGGTAACACAGATTTAGAGTGTCAAGAACATCCTGTGCGATCATTTTCACTATTCATACCCAGTCGTACATTCTCAAATTAACACAGTATGCAAGAAATACCACAACTCTATGACAACATTTGCAATAGTGGTCACCATGGGGAAACTCCTGCAACTGCAGTTAACAGTCAGTTGCTCAATTTCGGTGGAATCAACTAATAAACACAGGCAGTAAAGCACAGAAAGAACACACTGAGTTTGAAGTCTGATCACACACCACCCTGGAACTAAGTACATCCCAGAATCTAGTAACAGCAAGGATTTTTTAAGTATATTTTAAAGATAGTAACAAAAAATACAGAGGATATGCTAAAGTAGAACATTTTGCATTGTTCTGTTTAAAGTACTAACTGCAACAAAAATGCAGAGGCTAAATTGAAGCAGGTAACTATGGTATTCAGTATAAGAACTATGCGTAAAATAGTCCATCCAAATTCTTGTTTTACTGTGTCAAGAAAGGCTTGCTGAAAATCTTCTGTTCCTCTTTATAGACAACATTCATGTACCAGTAGAAATTGCAAAAAGTCTCAAGAAAAACATAAAATTCCTTTACATGCACAATTTTCTTACATTGCAGTATTTGTTAGTGTATGGTATTGTCTGAATATTCTGGATGGCCAAGTACTCTAAAAGCTGAAATTCCTTAACGAAAACTGGAAGGCAGGAAAACAAAAGCAGATTATAAGACCAACGTCAGACCAGTATCTTTTTGGTCATCCTTTTAGCAATGTACTAGTCTACAACTAGACAGACTTGCATGTATTAACAGGGCAACAAGCTACCTTTCAAAAAATAATTCAGTGTCATACTAATTAAGAAATACTTGAAGTTAAAACCAGACATTTATCAAAAACTACTTTTTCCCCTCCCATAGGCCCCACAGTAAGATCTTCTTACACAGTGTTACTCTCCAAGGTGTCAATGATAGCAAAGCATCACACTATTGATAATGATGCACATATCCACTCTCACAACCTTAAGCAATTCTTCCCTACTAATGAATCAAATCCAATTAAAATACAGACTTTTGAAGGGTCATAGACAACGCACAGCAACACCATATCTTTGCTGGACGACTATTTGGTTCTGGTATACTTTATACAGAAATACAAACTTTCAGCAGCTTTGGAACTGAAAATCTAGTATATCACAGAAGACAGATCAAAACAGAAGATTA
Source organism: Rhinopomastus cyanomelas (assembly GCA_013400115.1). Lineage (NCBI taxonomy): Eukaryota > Metazoa > Chordata > Aves > Bucerotiformes > Rhinopomastidae > Rhinopomastus > Rhinopomastus cyanomelas. The sequence continues at coordinate 3,087 of VXBP01004577.1, forward strand.
GCTGCTACAGATATGTAGAAAACAGTTACATGCTGTAAGAACTGCACCTGTTTTTACTGGAATGCCAGCATCACACTTCACAAACGGTAACAAAATCTAACAGTCCAAGATTACTTTCAAACAGTGTAACTACGTGGATCTAAGAACTCAAATAATGGCTAAGATACAAAACACAAGGAAGGATAAAAATTAAAGTATGCCCTACTTAAACACATTTCCAAATTATCATCTGAAATTACAATTTGCAGAATAGGGCAGTAAGCAGCAAATACTGAAGTGCCAATATGAAGTTGTGCAAAATACAGTACATGTGGTTTAAGGCAAAACAAGCACATGAAAACCAGCAATCAAGTTCTAACTGCACACAATTAACAGGAAAAGAAGTCTTTAAATTCTGGGAGTAGCATACTTTTATCAAGCCATACAAATGCAGTGCATCACCTTAATTACTAGGAGAAAGTTCATTAGACATACCTTTTCTCTCCGTTTTCTGTGCAGGGATGGAAGATGTGGATGTAGGCAGTTTTGATAAAGTAGATGCTCCATTAGCATCAAAGGATTTCTTTGGCTGGTGATCAGATTGTAGAGAAAATGGACTAGGAGGAACAGTGCTTGGGGTAGCAGCTGGATGAACCACTGGTTTGATGGGATGCTGTACTGGAGTAGAACTACTGTGAGTCTCTGCTCTTGGCAGTCTGTAGTCTCTGTCATTGTGCCTGCTTGTTTGAGATAAAATATTCTGTGGGAGCATACTACTGGCATCACTGGAATGCTTGTCTTCCACTTTTTTCAGGATTCCCCAAGTAACATTGTGGTAAGAAAAAAAGATTATATTAGAAACTTGGTGTGCACTGCAACATTAGACAACAGAGTGAACTTCTGATGATTAAAAAGGTCTCAAGTGGATCAGCACCAAAAAAGGCAAAATTTCATTTTACTCACTGACAAAATGTATTTTCTCTGACCTTTGCTTGATTTAGGTTCCAGTTAAGCACTGTGTTTTGATGAAAAGCTGCTTTATAACAAGTTAGTCAAGTAAATTTATGAAGTCTCCTAAAACAATCGAAATCAAAATCTATTATGTCCACATTTAGCACAAAGAGATAATTTGTGCTATTTTACTTTTGTTCATTGATAATCCAGAACATTGAGTATAATTTAACAGGTGTCAAATTCTGTCCTTCACATAACTGCACTTCAAGTAACTTGAGTACTACTACAAAGAATTTACTTGCAAATGAATTCATTCAAAAGGATTATGTATTAAACGAGTGACCAATCTTAATTTGTCAAACAACCACAGACTCTACAAGATGCTTTACAGGGAGCATACCAAGCAAAGAGAGTAATCATTTTTAATTTATTTACATTTTTCACCTGTCACAAAAGTTAGCACAATACACCTTTCTGCTATAATTTTTTAGCACATGGTATGATTTAGCATATGCAGTACGTTTCAGCATACGGAGAAAAACAGCCCTTTATAGATCTCTGCCACGTCAAATCCCACAAAAGGGACTGTGGGTGTTAAGCTGCTACTTTGTACATTCAAACCACCCTGATAACTATGTTACAAACTCATCAAATTGATATCACATAGAAAGCATATCACAGCACAACCGTTTCCCAGAAAGATTTGATAAATATTAGTATTTTTTTGCAGGAGACTTCTGCATGTCTATTTTTAAGCTCAGAATATGGGTCTCAGCATCATGACAGTCCAACTATGGCATAAACTGCACAAGTTGTTTCAGTAACTGCCTGTAATTAAATTAGGCAGTAAAAGCTGCAAAAAAAGGGGTGCCACGAAAAGCATTAAGTAAGTGTTGCACTAGGGAAGGCTCAAAGTTATTTTAAGACACAACATTTAGGAGAGTTACTCAGTCTTTTTGGTAAGAAAAACAGCTAAGAAAACTTTTCTTAAAGTTTGTAAAACACTAATGCAAACAAGGCAAGAATGTATTACTGTAAAAAAATTTAAAAAAATCACATACTTCCACTGGCAAACCCACTGGCAGCTGTCGCCTGCATCACCTCTCTTCTGTAATCCCTATCTTTTGGAAAACTGTTAACTGACATTTTGCTTGCTTCTTTTTGTCTCTGCTCTCTGAAGAAAAGAAAACAAATTGAGTAAGCACTTACATTACCTAAATATAACGCTTTCTACAAGTGAAATTACAGCAGATAAACTGAACTATCCTAAGAGCTACAGATGGGGCAGGCAGACTCTAGCCATTACTTCCTTACTCCAGCGGTTATCAAAGCCCCCAGTGTATTTACACTAGCTCAGCACACTAACACTGGGGTAAAACAATCTAAAACACCACCACTCCATAACCCCCCAAAACCAAAGCCAAAAATGCAAACCACCTCTGAACCCAATCCCATCAGGAGAACTCAAAAAAAAAAACCCAAACCAATCACACTTCCCTTTCCTGTTCTGGATCATCAAGTAATAAAATAGGTGCCATAGGTCACAGTAAGTGTAGGAACACCGTACAACTGGCACAACCTTTATCTAGTTGATAAGCTCACTTAAGTGCAGTTGAGTTTAAGAATATTTGTTCTTTATACAACGAAAACAGACAGGTATACCTTTCCAGCCATTCTTTTGGTTTTTCCCATTGTGACACTTCTGTTCGGCAGTTGTAGTAGTATTTTTTGCCTGAAGAGCTGATGTGTTCAGACCAATCATCCGCAGAATCATAAGCCTTTAAAATACAAACAGTGTTGGACAAAAGACTATTTGAGAGTTTTTATGTACTAATTTAAAAGCTTCCATCATTTTAAAACTACATGGTGACCTCACATGCACCCACATGACTCCTTGGCATTTGCACCACCTCTAAATGACCACTTCATTTTGGCGGTTTAAAAACATGACAACTATGTTCCTTTTGCATCGGGCAACAGTTTCCTGTTTTATTCCCACTGACCCAGGGGTAAAAAGCTAACATTAGATTTAGTGGAACACAGTAATATCAATATTGATAACATTAGCTTTAAGGTGCAGAAAACTACCCCAAAAACTACATTTCAACATTTTTCTATATTTTGCAAATATATATTTTCAGGGCAATACTGAACAAATATTAACTAATAAAACTTGGATAATAAAGTGACTACAATTCACAACATACAATACATCTTAAAGATGTGAAAATACACTGTCTTCTCTAGTTTTATCAACAAAGTTGATGGAAAATATTTCTCTATGTATCTACTTCCTTTAAATGAGTGTTTTAAAATTCAAGACACACAGCTCACTGAAAACTAATGTAGCTTTACAGCATATAACCACCAATCTTGGGTTTACAGGGTTTATAAAATAAAAGCCGATGCTGGAAAACTCAGAGAAGCAGGATACATACACACCACTCATTTTAGAAAAAAACAATGAAAGTGCACGGTGTATGAATGAGGTGAGACAAGGATGAATACCAATCACAAATACTCACTGTATCAGAAGTTTTGCTTGGATTATTGCTGGGATTAGAAGAATGTGAATTTGAACTATGAAGAGCACTGTGGTTATGTGAATTTTCTTGTGGAGAGTAACTGGTCCCTAAAGAAAAAAAAAAAAAAGAGAGACTATTTAACCAGGTTTGTTTTCAAAGAAATCAACCACTTGCATTCTAAGGAGGTGGGAGGAGAAAGAAGGCAGAAGGTAAGTTGGTCAGAGCCTGGACCACAGCATGGTTCAGACACAGAAATACTTCAGGAGACTGCACACACATTTCTTTTTTCACATTAAGTGTAAAGTTCACTTTGCCTTTCTAGATACAGAATATATGCCTTCACCAGTCTTACTCTCAAACTTTATTCCACTACAGAGAAACAAGCAGATTTTATGTTTTTTGATTGTTGGAGGAGTCCTAACATGTCAATTCAGAAATTAAAAGACATCTTCTTGTCAACACTGTCAGAATTCTTAAATAAGTTTAATCAACAGTCTACACAGGTACACAAAATCAGGTGTTACGCTCACAGAAGTAATGCTGTTTTCTTAATCCTTTGGAGACTACTCATAACTGGTTCTAGGGAACAATTCCTGTTTATGCACTCAGATTAATTTTCCAATACTGCAGACACCAAGGTGTAGGTGTATCAACATCTAGATTATCAAAAACAGCATCTCCCAAACTACCACCTGCTTCTGGCCTCTCTGACTGCCTCTCACTGTAAACCCTCTTTTCATTGTGAGGACATTTCAGCACAAAAGAACAATTCGGAAATGAGGAGATAACTCTCAAAACCTTTTAAATCTGCATTTGTGCCCAAGCTCAAGCCACCAATTGCACCTGAAACAGTTCTACTTACAATTAAACAAGGCTATCCAATAAAAACCTTTCACAATGGTATTTTATATTTCCCACTCCTGAGACCCGCCACTCCTTGAAAATTTGCAAATAACCAAAATTCTTCCATTGTTCTTTATATTGTTTCCTTTTTTTAACAATCTTCTCATAAATCACATAAATCTTCACATAAAATCACACCAAACTGAGAAAAAACAATTTCCTGCACATCTCATGGAAAAATCTAGATATTCCAAATACAACATTCTCCCTGCCCATGTTTTTCTTCTGCCTACTGAAGTTTCTAAATGTCCAGGGACACTACACTATGTACCATTAGCTCCACACACATCCAAAGCCAAAGTATGCTGCACACAGCAAAGACTATCTTACAGTGAACTACAATAAAGAGCACTCCACTGGTAGTGAGATGGCTCAAACAATTGTAAGCAAACAGAAGATTACTTGTGAACAGTGTAGCAGGAGGAATCCTGTACCTAGCGATGGTCTCTATAGGACTGGAATCTGCAGAGCCTGAGAACATGAGAAGTTTTCCTCCCTCAAGAACTTGATTAATGTTTCTTCTTCACCCCACACCACTGGGGTGAAGAAAATTATCAGCTTGGTAGTGAGTACAAAAGAGAGGGATTTGAACAGTACAGGGTGATCATCAGTCTGCCCCAGTCTGCAGCCAGGTCAAGAGACTGACTAAAGTGCTGCTGGAGACACTGAAAACCTGCAAAGATGAAGAAGTGACAAGGGATTGATTACTTATCACCGCTACACTCCCCGCCATACATGAAGCTGAAACTGACTGAGAAGACAGCCGCTGTTTCTCCAAAGATCTGTGGAGCTGAGGAGTGAAGGGAGGGGAGAGCCACAGCCTGCAGTCCTGAGTGGTGATCTTTTTCTCTCCTCTACTGAGCTAGGCATCTACTAACTTTAGTTATTTCCTTGCCTTATGAGTTCATAATCTGATAATTCTAATAAATGTTCACTTTTATAGGTACTTATGGTGTAAATCTCCTTAATTCAATTCAGGAGTCCAGTGCAGAGCAACAAAGATGAAAGAAGTAGAACACGGAAAGGCTGAGGGAACTGGGTCTCTTGAGCTTGGAGAAAAGGAGACTGAGGGGTGACCTCATTAATGTCTATAAATACTTGAAGGGTGGGGTTGTTAGGAGGATGGCGCCAGCCTCTTCTCAGTGTCATCTTGTGACAGAACAAGGGGCAATGGGTGTAAGCTGGAACATAGATGGTTCCACATAAATATGACAAGGAACTTCTTCATAGTGAGGGTAACAGAGCACCAAACACGCTGCCCAGGGAGGTTGTGGAGTCTCATTCTCTGGAGACCTTTAAAACCTGCTTGGATATGTTTCTGTGCAGCTTGGTCTAGGTGACCCTGCTGTGGCAGGGGGATTGGAACAGACGGTCTTTCAAGGTTCCTTCCAATCCCTAATGTTCTGTGATTCTGTGACAGGGTCTTGTTAAGTCTTCCAAGAGCCACACACCACATAAGACAATGAAATGATAATCTGTGGTGCAGAATGGCACAGATAATAATGCAATTTCTATCTTCTGAGCCTGACATAGGAATGACGACACCATTCCTATTTCAAATATATTCCTCCTCACCTCTACTCTCTCTCCAGGTTAGAAAAACAGTCCATCACAAAAGCAAAGAGGTGTATCGTGACTAATCAGTGGAGTATCCTACAAAGGTTAAAGGCTAATTTGCATAGGCATGAGTTACTGCAACCTGAACCATCAGTAGGTCTAAAACTTTTCCTATACTATTTTGGCTAAAATCATATGCCACTCTTTAAAAATCCAGGGATAACACAAAAAAAAAACCCAAAAAACCAACCAAAGTAGAGTTGTCAAAATACAGTCCTCCAAAAGCGAGACAATTACTCCTACACCAAAAAGTATGCAAAGTCAGGTGGAATGACTTACTAGAGGTGATACCTTAAAACTTGTCAAAGCAATATTCACACAGTTGGGATGCAATATCAATAAACAAAGAATTAAATTATGTCACTTTGTATTAGAAAACTCCAGAATTTAGACATCTATATATGCTTACATGAACATTCATGTATGGAAGTAATGTATTACAAGCACAAGACTCTGCTCAGTCACACCAACAATCTTTTTACATTGATTTTGGAATGAGAGAGCAGTTTAGTATTTACTTATTAACCATTCTGTTAACAGTGTTTATTTATTTACTATACCCTTGCCTTCTGCAGGTTGCTTAACGCACACATATTAATTCATTTTTCCTATGAGGTAAAACATAATCTCCCTTTTTAAATGCAAATAATCAAGATGAAAATTTACCATATAGCTCGTTTGAACTGGTTGATATTTGTCACTTCAAAACTTCAGAAAATGCCAATGTAGTTAATTTACTGTAATCCCTTGCCGTGGGTGCAGTAACATTATACTTTGTTCGCCATACTCGGGTTGTTGATTTTTAAATACTGTAATGGTCTAAATACACCACCAAAACTAATCCAATTTGATATGCATTTTCCAAAGTTGACTAAGCCAACAATTTACTTATTAAAGTCAATAAAATCCTTTAAAGTCAATTCTGTTCATAAACAGACCACTCAGACTTACTGAACAGACTTTCAGCCCCCATATGGTCTATCAGCTCAGCAACATTCTCCCCACCACCACTTCGCACCCTTCCCTGCTGCCCTGGTTCCCAGCCCCAATACTGAGTCACAAAGCACCTCCAGCTAGTATCAGAGCGGCTGCAGCAGTCGCACCCACCTACAGCTAGCCCTGATAGTAGAAAAGCTTACTATGCTGCAGTCTTGTAAGTGGCCTGTATGCTGAACAACTTTGGGCAGGGCTATTTGTTCCACATCTATGGGCTTGCCCTGAATCTGGGATCCTGCCCTACCAGATCTGGCTTCAGGTGCATAAAAACTCTACTCCAGAAATACCAATTGCCTTGGGTTGCCAAGTCAAGCTAGAGACTTTTATAAGGGTCAAGCGTAAGTAGAGACCAGATGGTGAATTACACAGTGTAATTACAGGTGGAGGTTCACCCTCATGCCTCCATTTTGCATTTTTTAATTCCACTTATTTTGGGTTTGTATCAGCTACTAAGGGACTACCAAACTGGCGTTTGCTCTTAGGCAGCTTCTCAAGATCAAAGCAGCCGACGCTCCATAGGGGTAGTTCAGGTACTTCAGTTAAGAGCTTAAAGATTATACGTAAACACCAAAACCAACAGATGCCACATGCCGAAGCCTTGCTGTCTCAGTATAAAACCACTTACACGGACCTGCATAGCAGTCACCTAGTAATACTCAAAACCCAGCCAAGCAGACGTTGCCATGTTGCCAGGCATAGTTTCTCAAGATCTTTAAAAGACCAAGTTCAAGCAGCATGCGGAGAGCAACCAGTAAATGGAGGTCAATCTCTAAAGGAATCGGGGGAGTCCTCTACTCATATGCTAACTGTCAGCAAAACCTAAACTCAAGCCATTTTAAGGTGGCTATGACTTTGCAATCATGTTTCCCAGATGCACACTTGGCAAAGCAGATCATGAGAACAGGATCACTACGATTAGTCCATATCCCAGAAGCAGACCTGATAAGGTAGACAGCACACTACACTTCCTTCCACACTTACAGTATTTGGCACCTCTTCCTCTTACAGTTAGACCTTCCTTACTAGTTCCACTTTCTTCAAAAAAGAGAGATTGAAAGACTTCTCTTTTAAAGGCATATTAGCATATCTTAAGCGTTTGCAATTGCAAAATTAATCTTTGATATAACATAGAGAAATTAATACCGTAATATGTGTGCCCAGTTCAGTCAGAGAACTTCCCACAGAAATGTTTGCTGCATCACCACTGTGACTCTCCTCTGGTTAATCATTCTTTTGGCAGCAGTTAAATGTGCAAAGTGCTATTCCTAGCTGGAAGATGGCCAAGAAGGGCATCAGCACCAGTTATATAAAACTACTGGTTCAGCTGTGTGAGTAAGCCTTCACTAGCACCATCTCTCTAGTGATGAACAGGTACAGAATAAGTCAGAGTCAAGGTTAAATTATCATAACTACCCTTCAAGTATTTCAAACAAAAAAACCCAACAAACCCTCATCTTCCCCACGACTGCATTAAAGAGCACAAAAAGCATGGTTCCGGGGTGGGAACCGAAAAAAGTAGACTGTGACTCAATGTCTACTGTAGATTTGATATTCTGACACATCAAGACTCAATTTAACAACCATTTTATAAGTAGTTTCCAGATGGCTTGCTGAAGCCAAGACTGTTTGAGCTGCAAGGCTTCAACATGACGTTGGAAAGCGCACATAACATAGGGTGAAATAAAAACATTCAACTTTGCAGCACAGTCAACTTTCTCTAGTAGTTATCACATTTAATCAACATCACTTCAGCTAGGTGAAATTAAGAAAAGCTGGAAACTTCTGAGTTAGCTGAGGATCAGTCTATGCAAACAAAGCAACTAATTTCTCTCCCTTCTGCACCCTTCCATCTTTCGAGAAAACTTGACACTCTTTCCTTTCCAAAACCCATACACCTGTATTAGGAACTTCAGCATCCACTTGTAAGCAGCTAAAGTTCCCATATTAGCCTCTGGTACTCAAGCATCTGAGCCTCATCAAAACTCTCTTGAGCTCATAACATTATACAGTATCATAAATACAAAAATCTGCAATTAAATGCACTAACTGAAACACTAATACACATTAGATTTGGCTTCAAAAAATAATCTATAATAAAAATAATTTAAAAATACTGGTCATCAGAAAAGGAAGTTCATTCAACTAATTTCAACTTTACAAGTACAGATCTGAGACTCCATGTTTAACTTTGCTAGTATGTCACAGATTTCATTCAACTAGACGACTGGAACTTTAACTTCATTGACAGAAAAAATACTGCCCAACTGGCAGACACTTATTATTTGTTAAAGGAGAAAACAGCAAGACAGTTTATGGCTGTGATTCTTTATGTGGGTAACTAATTAAGACCTGTTTAAACAGTGGAAACGATAGAAACATATCTAACATAAGCCTAAATTAAAATTTCCCAAGTGTAGCAAAGACGTCAGTTGAAATACTTCTGTGTGAATGTGCAGAACACTTTCGACAGTCTGGCATGGGTGAGGAAGAAAGTAACACAATAGGAAAACAATACCAAACATCTCAGCAGTATCTGATCAGACTATCATGGCAGTTTTTATTTGCCACAAGTAACAAGACAAAACACAATCTTTTTTCATTGCATTTTTATGTGGCCTGCTGCACTGAAATAAAATACGGTTGCCTTCCCTAGGCAGCCAAAAGTATAAACACTTGTGAGTTTTCTAGCAGGCAATGGCCTCAAGAGAATACACCAACCACACAGTAACACTTTCCAGAAGTCCGTAACATGCTAAGTTGAATGCACAGCGCTCTGCCAGAAGAAAGAAAAATCTAGCCAGATGACTGTACTGCCCAATTACACACTTATTATGCCCCACAAAATAGATGTTTTATGCCAGTCAACAAGTAGCTATGTGAGCAAAAGAGTTTACAAAGCCTCTTGCACCACATCTCCTATACAGGACAGCAAAGTCTGATGCTTTGTATTGTTTGATTCACAGGATAACGGTCCCAACATAAAGATATTTTCATCTTTTCCCCCCAAGTTACCCATCACACAAAATTTCATGGAAATTAGTCTAAAATGTTAGCATAAACAGATCAAGAGTCATACACACACAGACTGGGACAAATGACCAATTAAGGATAAAAATCAGCATATACTTGTCTACATACCAGAGTTTTTCTTTTACAGTGGTAGTAAAAACATAACACTAAGTTTAAAAAGTCAGAAGCAGTAAACCAATAAAGTACTTGCATTGTTTTCCTAATGAAATACTCAAAGAATGCCGAGTTAATCTTACACATTATACACAGTTATTTGCCATTTTGCTGTTATCCGCTTATATTTTTAATGGGTCTTCCCAATTTTCTTCAGAAACTGAAGTTTAATTTTAGGGCAAACAGTATAACCTGCTCTAGAAAGAAAACCAGTTATGCGCCCATCAACGATGAAAGAAAAGGGCAGTAATAAAATGGCTTGAATTAAAACTTCTGAGCTCCCACATATCATTTCAGTGATTTACTACTCCGGCAGATAACGGGCTGACTTTTTGAAGGGCTGTAGTGCAGTCTAAATAGACATAACAGCTTGGCTGATATTCACTGGTAGAAGAGATATACACTGAATTCTGTCCAAACATTTCCTTTCAGTTCATTATTTTCCTTGTTACAATTTCTGTGACATAATGAAATAATTTGGGGTGGTTCTCTTCTTCCTTCCAGTAGCAGTGAAAAAAAACTTTTCAACTTACATGCCAACTTAGAAAATTGTATGGCTCACTGAACAAAACGCACCGAATGCGCTGAGCTTCTTAAGATCCAGTGGTCAAACGTCCCAAGTAATATCCTTCCAAAAAACACTTATGGTATGCATTTCCATCACACTCTACACACAAATCCCTACCAAGTTTCTTCTTTAACAAAAACTAGTATAATGGAAGTTTTCCTAATGGATGAACCATTCAAGCAAAACGAGAAGACTAGACAAATAATTTTACCATTACCTGTAAAAAAGTTAATTTCTAAAAAAGCAACACTCACTGAAAACAGCTTCTAAACATTTCTGGTAAGAAAAAGAAAAATCCAAATATTACTAAACTAAAAACTTCTAAACAAAGTGAATGTACAAGTTGAATGGACATGAAATAACTACAGGTGAACAACCAGCTCTCACTTTTGCTATTTCATCCTCCCAGGTTCAAGTCACCTAATGAAAATATGCTAGCAACATCCTCAACATTGCTGAACATAAAATCATGACTGGAAAAGACCTGCAGGATCATCAAGTCCAGCCCTCATCCCAACACCAAAACAAATTGGAAGAAACGCTGATGTTTCACAACATACATCTTAGTGATGTTAAAATGAAAAATGCTTAAGTGCAAATATTTTCTAAAAACTGGGTTTTCAATGGTTTAACACTACAAACGGTGCAGTCATACTACAAAAGACTGACACAAATTAAACTGACATAACTTTGAATAAAGTCAGGAATCATGAAAAACAATTCCTTCTTACAAAAGACACTCCATTTTCTATGTATCAGTAAGTTAGCAGTCTTTCCCAGAAGTTCCAATCAATTAAGTAAGCTATGACAACCTAATCTTCCTGATAAAATCCTCTGAGCAAAAACGACATTAAATAAGAAGATGCCATCTTGTTTAACAAGTCTTAAATTTTTTTGTAATACTTTGGCGATATTTGCTTAGGGACTAAGAATCACAGAATCTCTTGGATTGGAAGAGACCCTTTAAGATCATCAAGTCCAACCATTAACAAAGCACTACCAAGTCACCACTGAATTACGACTCTAAGCATCGCATCTACTTGTCCTTTAAATACCTCCAGGGACGGTCTGTCCACAAACTTTACAAAGATTCAGTGAACACAATATTACTTACCAACTACCTTGCAGGAAAAGTCTCCATTACTCAGTTGAAAATAAGGAAGCTGCAGCTACAGCTTTTTCTCAATGTAGGTAGTGCTATGGAGTGACAAAAAAGCTTGCAACCTTAATCACATCTTACTAGTTTCCTTCATTTCAATTGGCATTGCATCATCCTGAATCTTCAACTCTACAAGTACATGACGTTGTAGAAGATTAAAAAACAGAGTCTATTACAAAACACTACTTCAATCCTGCACAAAAGAATAGCACCAGACTACCACACACCCTTAATAAAAGGTTGTGGCAGAATCAATACCCATGCACATTTTAAAAAAAGGCAACAAAAAAACCACTATCTGCATTCTGAAATGTGTCTTCAAAATATTAACTCTAAGTCATATTATCTCAACTCCTATCTCGAGATACGTCTGGCTTTAATACCCTCCAAAGGCCTGCAGAATTTAGTGTCTTCCATGTTTTTTCCTATTTTTGTTTTGTAGGCCAACACAAAAAAGCTTTGTTGGTTCTCCAGTTACTTAACTGTCAAGAAGTGAACTCCAGTACAAGATCATTGCTTAAATGGTATCAGTATTTGCCAGTTGAAAAGCACTTTGCTTTTAAGACTACAGTAGCATCCATAAAATTTGTAGGAACTCATTGCAAGATGACTTCGAAAGTATTAGAAGCCACACTCACACAAAAATTTGCAGAACTTGTGAAATAGGCAGGCTTACACAAACCACTAGCTCAGTTCAGGACATGCTGTTACCACATATACATGTCCTACGGTATACTTGTTATGCATCTAGAAGGATTTATGTTATTTAATCTTCATCTGCTTTCAAAGAGGTGTTAACTTTCTAGAAAAAACCCCAACAATTTCTGCCTCATAGCTCTTCATTAAAAAATGGATCGATGTTCATCCTCCTTCTTCCAGGGAGACTTCACTATGGCCTTTCAGTACTTCAGTGAGTCCAGTAAGAAAGATGGCGGCAGATGTTATAGCAGGGCATGTTACACCAGGACACGGAGTGATAGTTTTAAACTAAAAAGATGGAAGGAAGAATTTTTTTTAATTTTTTTTTTTTACAATAAGGGTAGTGAAACACTGGAAAACAGATTGCCCAGACTGGCTGCAGAATCCATATCCCTAGAAACTCTGAAGTTCTAGGTTGTATGGGGCTCTGAGCCACCTGATCTAGCTGAAGATGTCCCTGCTCACTGCCTGGCAGTTAGACTAGATGCCCTTTAAAAGGTCTCTTCCTGATCTGCTGGCCCAAGGCTTAGGGTGAGATGGTGAGCAAGAATCCACAATTAATATAGTAACAATTAATATAGTACTGGGGCTTTAATACAATAGATTCATAGCTTTAGTTTCAGGCTGGATGTTTAGCACAGCTTAACACATGTATTGTGCAGTAGGACTTCCAAATACGTAAAGCACAGGAAGCCACAATTCTTCCCATTAAAATCACGTTAAATGTAGTTAAAATTAAACTTGTCTTTTTCCTTATCAGAGTAAAATATGCCTGTTCACAAAAGGCATTTTTGTTTACAAACTGAAAATCTATTTTGCAATTGTCTAGCTGAGAAAGTGTCTTACTCTATTTCATTACGTAAACACTCTCAAAAGTACCATGCAGACACTGCAATCACTAGTATCAGCAGTGCTTTTGCCACTAACAGAATATCCTCTTTGAGTAAAGTTCATATATTTCTCATGTCAAATCAGGTAGAAACTGTATTTTTTCAAAGAAATAAGCTACTTTAAAAATTAACTGTGTTAGCCTTTCAGCATTAGGTGTCTGAATGAGCGAACTACTCAAACTACTTCACTAGGATAAGATCTACACTTCCCCTAATGTAGGTGTTCCACTAAGGGGGGTGACCTCATGTGAACACAACATGATCCAAAAGAATATAATTACATAAACACAGCAGAGAAGAAAAAGGTAAAGCACATAAGTAATTTGTACAGAAGAGCTGATGCACAGATTAGCATCATTTAGAATTAAATGCCTTTAAAAAAAGCATACTGTTATTTATCCACACTCCAGAGTAAATAGGTATGCTTGAAAAATAATAAATGAGAGGAGGAGGTCAGATCAGAATCTCCTCATTGTTGCCGCAGAGACATGAACTACTTGTAACTCTGTTACTCTAGCAAACTCAGTAATAAATATACCTAGGAAAGCATTGAAGAAAACTGTTGCTTTGCAGAACATAAGACAGCGTGATAGTTAAGAAATTTCTAGGAAACCAAGGGAGAGAAACACAGCTGTGGAACTGAGCCGGTGTTATAAATACTGCTTTTTAAAAACATGTTCAGAAAAATTGACATGCTTAAATATGATATAGCAAAATATATAACGTTTCTCCCCCAGCCCACGAAAAGAAAACAACCCTTAAAATTAATTAATCTTACTAACCATTACATTTGTGGCTGTAAAAGGGCAAAGAGGGAGTCTTAGAAAAGTTTAACTATGCTGAATTCTTTTCTGTAAGAAAATGCCAATACTGGCAATTTAACATAATAGCTTGAGTCAAATGAAATCTAATAGTAACATACTCTAACCGTAACATATTTTTTTCAAATGTTTTCTTTTAACAATAATAGTGATCGTCACATTCCTGGAATAAACAGATTAAAGAGCACTGCTGTCAAAACCCAAATCACTGAAATCTCAAATTTTTAGGTATGTTTATAGAATAAAGTTGAAGCTCTCATTCCATTAAAAAAAACCCAAGGAAGTTCTTCAATTGTTTGATTTTTTTGAAGATGCACATTTTAACAAATACCTCAAATTTTTTGGAGTGTGAACCTTGTTTCTGCCAAAATTAAAGCCCTTATTCACAGCCTTTTACAAGCTTTTCTCTGGTAGACAGCTTCTCAGACAAACAACTGCAGTTAGGACACTGTCAGTTTTGAAGCATGGTATTTGGGATTAAAACATACACACAAATGTGACATCACTGAATATGGTTTCTTCCTCTTAATTTATCAAAGTGATACAGCATTCCTCTTTCAGGCCACACTTTGTGGGAACTTCTATCAGCTGAGGTCCCTACACATGTAAAAGGCTATGTGCTTCTAAGCTCTGCTCTTCACCATATACAGACCTCAGCATTTGCATTTTTATTCACCTGCTCATCAGGAGACACAAATGAACAGTTTCAATTTACACTTGAAGTAGCTATGTCAACTCTCTAAAAATAAGAAAATGGCAAGAAGTTATTTAATTTTATCATGTGAATTGGACTCACAAAAAACTACCAAAACAAACCAACGAAACAAAAAAACCCCAACAACCCATAGGAATTTCTTGAACCACAAAATCATATGCCTTGAATGACTGCTCCCTAAAAGCAGAGAAGGTATGAATGGATCAAAGACACACAGCAAACACAGCAAACACTTTCTAACCAAATACACAAACACACAAAATGACAAAAGTATTTTCACAAGTTATATCCTTTCCTGCATTTCTAAAGATGTATTCAAGAAATATTCTTTTAAATATAGAACATTTTACATATTTCTATAATATTACTTTCTCCCCAGTAAGAAGCTGTAATAGTTCAACCATGTTCAGGCTTTATCATTATTAAAAATGCTAAACTTACTACAAAAAGGATCTGTGACCAATTTCCATTAAATACTGGCTTATTTAAGATTTAAATAAAACTGGTTTCAGCTTTATATAAGCAGGAGTAACCTGGTTTATCCTGTTTCTCATCTCATCCTGTAGCAATCTTAGTCTTTAAACCCAGATCCATTTCTCACATTCACAGGCAAAGCTAAAGCTAAAGACAAGAATCAGAAAAAATAGATAGCAAGAAACAAGATGTCACTGTCAGGCCCTCATCCTACACCCATTAAGCCTCATTGTTTTCTTTATTGTCACAAAAAATAACAACAAAAATATCCAAAGAGGTCAGAAGCCTTCATATGTAGACATGTTAAAATAAAAAACCCTGAACAGTTTCATTCAGTTAATTCACTGTGTAGCTTGACTTCATTATCCTACACATCTGAAAGCTGTCCTGGCAAACTGACTCTTTAAAAGACAGCTTTATTTAATAAATGTTCTAGGTTCTTTCTGCCTGTAACATGTTTTTTTAAATGTTCTGCAAGACACTGTAATTTCTGGTAGGTGAAAACTTCTGTATCACAGCATTCAGAAGAAAGTGGATTCTGAGTCTGTTTTACTTCTCAATACACTGAAACTAAACCAGAACTGTAGTAAATAAGATGTGGAAATGGAAACAACAGAATTGGATAAACCTAAACCAGCTTTTACATGTATCACCCTGCTTCTGAGGGA
>VXBP01004577.1:19274-331991 GCA_013400115.1 Rhinopomastus cyanomelas
TATCACCTTAATTAATTTGACATTATCCTTCATAAACATGACATGCATAACAAGCTTAAGGAATACAGCATTTCTCTATGCCAGAGAGAAATGCTTACCTACAGAAGCTATCCATTAATCTCCAAATTTAATACTGATAAATTTAACTTTGAAATCAAATATATATTGAAGGTGATGAAGGGAAGACAAAGGCCTTGCAAATCACTCTAAAAAGCATGAGACACAATCATGACAACCTTTCTGTTACAAGTTCTTCTAGCAAAAGAAGCAATAAATTTAAGATCTTTACAGCGTCACGTGCAATTTCAAGATACTCAAGATATCATCCAACTAGATGAAACTGTATAGTTGTGCCAACAAACTTAAATCCAATCTGGGACACATACATATAAGCGAGAAACATTAAAAACCTGCATTAAAATGGAAGTGCACAATCACAGAACTATTGAAGCTGGAAAAGACCATCAAGTCCAGCCTACGACCTGACACCATGACATCAGCTAGACTGTGGCACTAAGTGCCACATCCAATCTTTTCTTAAATGTCTCCAGGGATGGTGACTCCACCACTTCCCTGGGCAGCCCATTCCAGTGTCATCTTTGACAAAATACTCTCTGACAAGTAAGTCTAATACAAAATGTATCAACTGCAGATAAATTTTGAACAATTTAGATGGTAAAATATTTCAGCGATCAGATGATCCAGCTGAAGAGAAAGTATGCATTAATAAAGCATATAAGTAGGCACCTACCACCAGACAGATAGAGCTAACAGTTCCAACCCATAACAGGACTCAAAGCAACATTCTCAACGACTGAAAATACTTCAATGTGATATGGAATATATTCACAGGTGCATAATCCTCACATGCAATGAGCCAAGACCACCCAGTTATAGGGGAAAAAAAAAGTTATCACAAGAATGACAAAGTTAGTAATTTTTAAGACCTTTCAAACTGAAGTTCACCAATCTACCACATTCAAACTGGAAATAGTCACATTACTGTTCCACCTATCAGTGGAAACTCAGAAAATTATCTGCAAGACATCCAGTCTCAAAACTTCCTCCTCTATAAAAATCAACAGTTATATCACTCCAATTGTTAGCAACATTACAAATTGTACCAAATTTCTATTTTCTTAATATTCAGGCTAAGCTAACTGAATCTTGCATCTTCTTCTACTATATTCAGGAACTCGTAAGTATGCTATTTTTTTTTCCTTGTAATTATTAATAAACCCTTAAAGTTTTCTCTGCAACTATACCAGGAGCTCTTCAAGGCTCTCTTTCTAAAGCAAAAGTTTTAAATACAGTCATTTTCTTGTCTCTTCTATGAAAACCTGCAGTTTCACATCGTTTCAGAACTATAAGAATCAACATAAAACCACAACATTAGCAGCTGTCACATTAGCACTAAGGCATAATCTCTGTAGCCCTACTTGATATCCCTCTGATTGTATTTGCTTTCTGGTTTACACTGCCCTCACTAATTGTGCTCCTAAACACGTTTGAGTTTTATGTCTGTTTTAGAAGTCATTACAGAAAGTACAAACTGTACATAGAGAAGTCTTACACTCCTTCCTGTAACTTCCACAGTGGATCACTTGTACACATTCCTGTGGATTAGTTATCTTTTGCACTTTCACATAACTTAACTAGTTCTGTATTAACAAATGGTTTTGATTATTTCTCGTTTAGTTCAAATTACTGATAGTATTATTTGTGCACTATGATTTCTTCCTAGTGGATAAAAGACATTTACTTAGCTCCAAGAGTAACCCCTATGCACATAAAAAATGGGGAGGAAAAATTTGTTAATTTGATGATCACAAGTTTTATACTTTTGGGATCTATCAGTTTACCAGTTTGAGCTATGAAACACAAACAATGCTTTCTTAGCCACAAATTTCAAAATACTTTTAAGCAGTGGCCTATGTCATATATATCTAAGGCAGCAGGACAGAGTAGTTGGTTCACACGTATTAGAAAATTAATAGCAAAAGTTCTGACAGAAAAAAACGACATCCTAAAGATTCCTGCTGCCTCAGACACTATGAATTTAGCTCTGGAAACTACTGGTTCATATTTCTGACTGCGGTGCCTTTGTCATGAAATACTTTAATAGTGCATTACATCTCTTTTTTTGAATTACAACAGAAGCAGGACATTAATGCTTTTATCAAACCTCTGTAGTAACAACATTGTACTTTAAAATTTGGGCACACAAAGTTATGTTAAACTTTGCAACTCTTATCATTACACTTGTCACAGTAAGGAAGAGAATGCTTAGCCCAAGTACTATGGGATTTAACCAACAAGGGTCTTTAGACATCTTGTTTTCCATTTGTTTTAAACACAATATAGCACTGCTGCATGCATAACGCTTGACATTAGAAAAAAGGTTCGTTATTATGAGGGTGGGTGGTGGATCAGTGAACCAGGTTGCCTAGATAAGTGGTGGAGTCCACATACCTGGAGACACCAAAGTCAAGCTTGATGGGGATCCAAGCAACTTGTTCGAATTAGAGATATCTCTGCTTGTTGTAGGGAGGCAGAGCTAGGCAGCATTTAGAGGTCCCTTCCAACCAAATACATTCTATGGTCCTACGATTCTCTACCATCTTATCAGTCTTAACCCATCTGATAGACTGGATTAATAGTAAGGTCACTTGTCAGTTATCTGTTCAAAAAATTCTCTCCCTTTCTACTAACTTGGAGGGCAGACTTTCCAACTAGACATTATTTTTGGATACTGTTCTAGGAGTCTACTTCTTGCCAGCAGGCAAGAAGTTTGCGCCTTAAGATGTGCATTTGGCTTTGTAAGCTTGAAAGTAGCGATTAAAATTAAACACTGCTCAAGAAGAAAAGGAGGGATGTGGAAGTGTTTGAATTCTTGGCTACCTCACCGTTTGGGAGTTGTTTGGGTTTTTTTGGCTGTTGAAGGTCTGAGAAGAACTGTTCCACAGCCAAGAAAAGAGGTGAATATCAGATCCAGAAGATGTGTCTGAACTTAGAAAGTGTTTAAAACTTATAGGATCAGCAATTTAATTTAGAGGCATACCCTCGAAGAATTTATGCAGTTTTGTTCCCTGTACATTCACTGGCATAGAGTTTACACTTGCTAGAGATGAACATATTTCAAAATACTGTTTCACAAAAGAACACATCCAAAGATTTTAAGTAAAAATTTTAACGTGTAAGATTACACACTGTGCATACAGTTGCAGGCACAAAGCTCTGAAGAATGAAAGAATATTTAATAAAAGATCTAGTAAGCCGCAACCAGTCTTGCTACTACTTTTAATAGGCAAACATACTGAGGGGACACAGGCTCATGTAAAAATCTAGATGTGAATTCACTCTATGATTAGTCTAGTACTACCAAATAAAAAAACCAAAACAACACACTACTGGACACAAATTTGTAAGACAAGCAAAAGAAGCCCACAACTAACAGCTTTCTTTACTACTGGGAAAATATTACTGGAATAAAGCTAGCGAACCTACATGCTTTTTCTAGGGTAGTTTTATTATTAAAGCTATTAAGTCTGTTAAAGGTCTTCAAGAAACGGAACTTTCTAATACAGAAGTTACAAAAGGGAACATATGCAGTCACGTACAAAGAAGTTTGGTGAGCTCATCATAATTCAAGGGAAAATACTAAAGAGGATAACAGTCTTACTTCAAAGAAAAACTCTTTTCTACGTTACATTTATATCTGGACAAGATTGTTATAACAAATGACTGACAAAGCATAAGCCTACAAGCATCAGTTTTGAGAACCGCTTCGCA
This sequence comes from Rhinopomastus cyanomelas, assembly GCA_013400115.1. NCBI lineage: Eukaryota > Metazoa > Chordata > Aves > Bucerotiformes > Rhinopomastidae > Rhinopomastus > Rhinopomastus cyanomelas. The sequence goes on from VXBP01004577.1 coordinate 23,067, forward strand.
CTGCTAGTAAATTTTTTTTTCCTTACTGAGGAATTATAAAATTAACAATTTCCCTATATACTGAGAGATTTTCACTGGATGTGTTTATAAAATCGTGTAAAAGCACGACTTCACAAATAAATGTAGTTAACACTGGAAGTTGGATGCTATCAAATCACTATTTTCCACAGTAATTATTGCATCACTGCCTCTCAGTCACAACTGAAGCAGAGGTTTCTGTTCCAAGTTCTGTTTAGTCTTAACAGTACTTGGCACTTTATACAGAACAGGTAAAAACAATAGGGAAAACATATGTGAAAGGTCAAAAACCCAATGTTTATCTTCTTTGAAGCTGTGTCCTAAATAGTGGTTAAGGAATTAATTTTAATTCAGGGCCATTAGAGAATACAGCATAATGCCAGTAAAGCAGCTCTACAACTTACAAATTGCTATCTTACTATGGCCTACCTAGAGGCCTAGCTCACCAGACACCAACTGTTTTTACTGCTTTTCATCTTCAGAAAAGCCACGCTGAAGTTAAATAGGCTGCATACACCATTTCTGAAAAGACAGAGTCTAAAAGAGTATCTTAAGAACAACAGTGAGGAAAAATAAATAATTCCCTTACGATTGTAAGGGAATTGTACCACAGCTAAGCAAACTTAACATATCTTGTATATAGCCAGTATTTTCCCCTTTCCAAACACAAAATAAGCTTATGCACAAGAGCTCTTACCAGGTTAGCTATTAGATTGACTTGCATATATTACACTTAAAATCAAAAAAACTATGTTTATGAGTTCTTAAAACATTTAAAGATACATAGTTCATGAACAGATCAACTGGAAAGGGAAACCTTAAGGATCGATTTACAGACCTATATTTTATGTACTAGCAAATAAAAGAAAGAACAGTAAGTAAAACTGGAAACTCCAAGAGTCCTAACACCAGTTCATTTTTCAGAAGTAGGTCCACAAAACATTACAAATGCCATTCGCTGAAGCTTCCATTTTGGATAAAAGTTCTCACTATTGCATCTTTAGTCTCACAACCTACATCAGATACTTCAACTTCATGAAAAGAAACATGGAGGACCACCTAAATGCAATACAATGTCTTCCTAATATCAACAACATAAAATTAGGCATTTCATCTTCAATCACGTGATTTTTAAAAATAAGATTTGCAGCTACTTTTCAAAAGCAAATTTTAACATTCTAAGCCTCAAAATTTAAAATGTAAATACAGAAAATATATCCTTTACTGACTCTGTGATCACACTATTTCCTATTTCTTTGCTCTGAGACACCCTTACAGCATAGAGTTCTACAGCTGAGCCAGCAAAAGCTCACTTCAGAAACATCACCAAATATACTAAATGTAAACCTGTTTTCTACCTTGAACTTCTACTAAACTGTTAAAGCAAAGTTAAAATTAACCCCTACAAATGAAGGTACTTGTGTTACTGAAACATGAAAGCAAGCTTTTATCAAAATTGGAAAACCACAGAAATACACTTTTCCCATCTTTTTTATCCTTAATCCAGAGAAAAAATTCTACATGGTGAATGGTCCTGGAAACAACTGCATTTAACTTAAAAATTAAACACAAAAACCCACCTCACCTCCTTAGAGATATCCAAAATTCAAGGACCAGGGGAATGTATCACCTCTTTTAGACCTGGAAGTTTAGGGGGGTGGGGGGTTGTAAGTTTTGTGGAAAGCCTACTCTCATTTGTAACCACAGACTTCTCTCATCCCACAGTTACTGAGACAAAATGGTTTTCATAATAAAAAAAAATTTTCTTTACATTATGAAAAAATCTTTTTTTAAAAATATTAACAGCAGTTAATTAAAACTAAACAGACACAATCTATCTCAGCTTCTTCCTGAAACCTTTGCTACACTTCATTACTCTGACTTCCCTCTTTCCACCTACTCTGCAACCTCCTCTTCCCAATGCACATAGCCCAGGTCTCTTCCACTCTCTTGTACATACTATAACACTCTTTAGTTCTGCATAGATGGTCAATGATCATGGTGGTTTAATCAGCAGTTAGCTCCTTGCGCTAAGGATTGCTAAACCAGAAAAGAATGGCTGGTTCTCTGTTTTCAGCTGTTAGCTGTCCCTTTGTTATGACAACTCCTTCAGAAACCAGTGGAAGCAAAGCAAGTCAACAGTTCCTCACAGAAGCTCCCTCCCCTACTTTGATGAAGCTAGGAACTCATGATCTAAAATATTCCATTCTGTCTCTCACAGCAGTAGGATTTTCAATCTTTGAACTGTACTAGAGTCAATACAAAGGATCATTGGCAGTATTCTTAACCGCCAATTAAAAAAATCCAACATGCAGAAGCGTTCACAAAGGTTCAGATATATTTTGGAATTTGAGTCTCACAAGATATAATCAAGTTTCATAAAAATAGGCTATACAGCACACAAACCAGCAAAAGATTTCATGCTGTGTATATTAAAGATCTTCAACTGTTATGACAATTCAGTAAGACAACTGCATGAAGAAATCTTTCAAGTCTTTTAAACATAAATGTAGTTATACTATTTTCTTCACAATAAGAAACAACTGACCACATGTGGATTAACTACATTTTTACAAAGTTCTAGGATGCATCTTAGTCACTGTAGTCCATGCATTTATGTAGAAAGTAACATTGTTCCCTTTGTACCAAGGATTCCGTCTTGCAATTTTTACTCCTAAGCACTATGTATCCCATATAGTATTCCCAAAACGATCCTATTTATCTGACTTCTTCCCCGTACAAGGATATAACCTCATTCATGCATTTAAAGAGCTCTACAAGATAATCGACACACTGTCCATCCTCAAGCATGAGAGTCCTCAAATCTTGTACTTTCATTTTTGCTTTACTAGAAAAACTTTTCCACATTTACAAGTCCCTTTGTAGTTCTATTCCTTGTAAACAATGCTAGCTTTAAGTTCTTATTTGTTACCGTTAAGGAACTTCACACTTGAGTTGGTCTCATAAAACCCCTTAATCTCTTCAAACTGCACACTTGCTATAGTGACAGACCTATAAATAAGAGATGCGCTGAGGGGGGTAGCTCTTCATTATGTTTTAAACACTTGCATACAAAGACAATGTCCCCATGACAAGGGCTTGAGACCAAGAACAAAGTTACTGCAGTTTTTTGATATGTTGGATGTTCAAGTACTCTTCAGAAACCAGGCATGTGACAAAAACTTGCAACTACTCTACCATTTAGTCCAAGCTAAACTCGGAAACCTGTATCCAGAGAGCTGATCATCCCTGTACATATTCTCTTTCCACAAAAGCCATGCAGTAAGCAACTTTGAAAAATGCTTTGTTTGCACTGTATCAGTATGGAGGGCTTACCCATAATGCAGATTTTAAAACCTTAATTGAAAGCCATTGAATTTCTTATCACAGATTACAGTTCTACAAATACAAGAAATTCTGCTACAATTGCTTACCAAAATACCTATATTTACAACAAGTACCTTTATAAAAGTACCAAAGATATTCACAGGAGACTTCATAAGTTGTTTTTAATTTTCAGTCTGCTGAATTATAGCTCTCATATTTTGTGTGTGTACACTTAAATTTTTAAATGACACAACACAAAAAAAGTAAACCAGTCATGACTACAGAGTCTCAAGTATCAGCACCAGTGATTATGCCTGTTGTGATTCAGATTAGAAAGATAAATAGCTAAGAGATACATAGGAGTGAACTTTGACTTAAAAGGGGGACATTGTGAAGTGCATTGCAATTACAAAAAAACCCCCAACCTCAAATTATTTTACTCAGAAGAACAAGCCAGAAAACTACAGCATCACTAACTGAAGTCAATTACACTCTTCAGTATATTAAGACTTAATGAAAAATGTCAGCAACTTTAAAAATGCTTTTCTTTAACACTGTATGTCTATAACTTCAAAACTAAAGGACTACTGCATGAAAAACACCACCTCAGGTCTCAACAGACACAAAACATGGTAAGTTATCACATTATGTATTTTGCTTATTAGTAATACACAAATGTCCACAATATGACAGCATTTCACCTATATTCTAACACCTACCTTCGATTCATACTGACAGGACACAATAAATCAAAGAAGATTGGTATCCTTTTGCTCACAGCTTCTCAGCTTTGGTTTACTGCATGCAATACATTGGATTTTACACTTCAGTTACTTTGAATGTATTTTTTAAAGCTGAAACTGGGACCAAACTATCCTAACACCACAAAAAAACCCACTTATTTCTATTAATAGTATAAATGTTCTTCTTGTAAAATTAGTAACTGGTGATGATTACTCCCAATCTATTGAGACACGATGTTCAAAGGATCACTTTGAGATCAGAATAAAATGAAACTTTCCACTGTGTTAACAGCCTGGGGAAGGAGAAGGTACCAAGGGATAGTGTTCCTTCCACCTACAAAACTACAAATAAGTAATTTTCCTTTGTCATTACAATGTACTCATCCATACTTCAGGCTATTCCCCAACTATTAAATCCAGCTGGGCTTAGTGAGAACTTCAAAATACCTTTCCTGTCATAAAAACAATCCCAACACATAAATAAACAAATATACTCCACATAGAGCCTAATCTTCCAAATGTTTTCTTTTATACATTACTCCAGTAAGTGTAGTTCCACTGAAGCAGAAAGAATTGGTGAATGTAGCAAAACTAAGCAGAGTTACAAGACTATGCAGGACAAGTATCTCTGGACAGGTGAACAGGAAATGAGAGGACACCTTGTGCCCTAAAAGGTAGCACAGAATAGGAGCCTAATGCCCTTGCACATTTGTGGTGTTGGAATTGGTCTTTCCTAAATGGTACTTAACAGACATTTTCTTTATTTAACGATTATAAGTAAAAGTACAGCAGTGCTTCAGTACAAGTTATTAACTTTATATAGATAAAGCAGCTCTTTCTTAAGTTTCCTACTTCAATATTTCACTTTATAATGCGATACAAAGACCCAGTACTTAGAACACACACCTTTTAAGTCAGCCAGTAATGTGGATTTTCTAAACTGAAACAGGTGACATTTTTATTACATGGAAAACTCTACTCCTTCCATTTTCTAGGAAGCTGGGATAGAAAATAACATCAGCTAAAAAATACTGGGGATATTACTACTGTCCATACTAACCTGTAAACATACAAGATGCTGACTTGACTATGAATGCTCGCCTCTAAGCTCCTGCTAAGAAAGGCTCTAAGTGCCACCTTTGATTATCATTTCCTGATTGTTAAGAGTTCTACACAGCAGCTAAATATGAAGGAGCTTTTTTACATTTCTTACAGGGTTTGGTCTATGAAGCACTTAACTAGACAGTACAGAACCACAACACACAGTTATTTTTAAAAAAGCCTCTAAAACAGCTAATACATATGTTAGTGATAAAATCTGAACACTACTTCATGTTTCAAAAGTGGCAATAAGTCTCAAGCACATGAGACATACTCCTAAAAACACAAAAAAGGATGTAATATTTGTGGTTGTAAGAAAAACTACCATACCTGTAAAAATAAGAAAATTAGATGTGCAATGCCTAAATGATAGTTTCCAATGACAGCTGCGCTTGGATTTCATTGCAGTCTTCAAAGCATGGTACAAAGCACACTAAGTGCAACACTCACCACCTGAGTGATAATGGCTAAGTTTTAATATTAATGGGAAAATAGTAATTCTTAAATAAAGGTTAATTAAAGGTAACTCACCACCATCCCTCTCTCTAACTCTGTGAGTATGCACACTTTTTGCTTTACTGTGCCCTGTGTTGTCACCGTATTTGTTTTCAGGACTATCAGAGCGCCGCAACATTTTATTTGGTGGTGAAGGATCTGCAGTATCTCGCATCTTGTCATGACGGTGATCACCACCACCACTGGGGTGACTCTTAGATGAGTACTTAAGAGCCTGTAAGAGATCACAAGAGAATAGGCATTTACATTAGATATGAAGTTACAGAACCAATGTTAAAAAGTTATTATAAAATACTGGATATCTCTCTAAAGATTTTTGTACTATATTAATTTTCACTTTCTATTTTCAAAAACCACCATTAGTCTAAGTGTAACTACCTATATTAAAGCCGCAGGTTTTGCAATTAGAACTCATACCATCTTCTCCCACTACTAGATGCTACATAACAGCTACTGTTAAAAAAACTTTTCACTGATGAATTGACAAAAGCATATAACTTTTGGCAGTCAGTGAGTCACAGGATTGCTGTAGTTTTAGGAGAAGCGCAAATCTCTACTTGATATTAAGAATGTAAACAGAAAGTTACACTGTAACTGTGTAAACCTCAAATATATCCTGCATACTGCAGTCAGGTTTCAACACCACCTTGCAATTCTGCAACACTTTTTCAGGACTGGCAACCCTATAGCAGATGCAATAAAAAACCCTATTATTTTCGGGGTGTACCATAAGTAACATGACAATTCATATTAAAGTATTTAGCAAAAATTACATGTCCTGTCTCACTTTGACATGCTTGATTTTGCAGTGTGAGCTTCCTGAACAGTTAAGTGTTTATATTAGAGGAACTATCATTGACAGCTGCCTCGGACAGTCAGGTTATGCTTCACAGTAACAGAAATATAGAGAAATGTAATAAAATGGAACAATTCCATGCCCTAAGGAATGCAATATCGCAATATAAGTAATTCCCCAGATTCATGCCTCAAGTACTATTGGTTTTTTAGGAGCTTAAAAATTTGATGGTTTCTGAACATGCCTAGCAGATGGCAACCACAGAAATTAAGACTTACTGGCAACCCCAGTTATACAGGGTCTAAAACCATGCCCTGCTCAAGTTACAGAAGCACTTTGGGGAGAAGGAAAGACTTGAGGAAGGGGGTGGGGGAAGAACAAGATACCTTTTGTTTTTAAAAAGAAAACACTCACCTTTCCCTGGACCTCCACTCCAATGTGAGTGACCCCGGCTCGCTCTCCTGCCCCTCGCACCGCCCCCTCCCCTACTTCTAGGCCCAAGCCCTACACAGGTCGCACTAGGCCTCTCCTTCTCGCGCCGGCCCGGCAGGCCTCGGAAGGGCGCCGAAGCCTCGTTCCTACCGTGTGCGGCCGCTCCCAGCACCCCCTTCCCCTCCCCCGCCGGGTCCGAAGCTCTGCTGAGGCCCTGCACCGAGAGCGTCTGTTGCGCTGCGGCCTGCGGCGGCCGCCGAAGCCTCCGCTGGAGTAGCTTCCCCCTCCCTTCCCCTCCCCTGCTCCTCCTCCCGGGCCTGGCGGCCGGTGGCTGAGGTACCTGGTAGGGCTGCGAGTCCCCCCTGCGGTCGTGACAGCTGGAGAGAAATGGAGAGAAAACGAGAGACGTTAGTTAACGACCGTTACCGGCCGCCAGGGAAGGGGCCTAAACATGGCGGCGGGGAGGGGGAGACCCCGCGGGGCCAGGGGCTAGCGAAGGAGAAAGAGGAGGAATTTACCCATCACTGAGTCTCTGCTGTTTCCTCGCATACATTACCATCAATGCCCGGCCTGTGTGTGTGAGTGTGAGGGGACCAGGAGGGGACGGCCGCGGCCGGGCCACAGGCGCCGAGGGGGGAGGAGGGGGAGGCAGCGCTCCGCCTCGCCGCCGCCGACCGGGGGCAGGGAGGGGGCGGCTCAGGCAGCTCGGCTGGGCACAGTGGCGCTCACGGGCCCATCGCCTCCGCGCACGGCCGGGGGGACACCGCCTGCTCGGCCCCAAGCGCTGAGACACCCCAGGTGCGCCGACTCCTCCACCGCCGCCGCTGCTGCTGCTGCCGCCGCGGCCGCCACCTCCCCCCGCTGCGCCCGCCGCCGCCGTTCCTCCAACTACATCCGGGAAACTCGAACGACGCCGCACTCGGTTAACGTCGGCTGTTTTCGGCTCTTTCCGACATGCTCCGTCCCCTCAGTCCCCTTTGCTCTCGGGCGACTCTGCCTTCGGGAAACATCGGCTGCTTCCGCCAAACCCAACGCCCTTCAGCCTCCCACTTCGGGAAACATCGGTTCCTTCCGTAATTCTCCACCCCCACCCGCCTATCGCCGGTCGGCCCGCCTCAGCCTCCTCTTCCGAGCGCTACCTGTCTTCGGAAAACATCGGGTATTTCCGTAGAGATGTTTTCACGCTCCCATCGGGGTGGCGCCACTTTCGGAAACACTCGGCTATTTCCGTGACCAGTCACCCGACTGCTTCGAGGCGCTGCTGGGCGCGGCAGGCTTATTGGCCGAGGACAGCCCCCACCACGCAGGGGCCGGGAGGGAGCTGGGGCGCGGCGGGGCCGCGGCTTTGTTGGCGGGAGCCGGCGGGGCGGGAGCGCCAGGCAGGTGGGGGCGATAGGGGGGATTGCGCGGGGAGCGGCGCCTAGCCGCTAGATAGGAAAGGGAAGGTCTCGTTTTACCTTCCCCTCCTCCCCTTCCGCACGAGCAATTGATGTATAGGCAGGAGCCATTTTGTGTGCGGCTGGTCTGCTGCGAGGAGGCTAGCGCGCGGCGGCGAGGAGGTTGTTAAGATGTCCCTGGGTGGGGGGGAAGCGGCCCAGCGAGGCATCGGGGCGGGGGGCGCTGGCGGCTGCTAACGGGTCCTCACGCCCGCCTCTGGCCAGCGAGGAGCTGGTCGGCGTCTCGGTACCAGCTGGCCGCGCCGGATCGGTTCGCTGCAGCTGGCCCTGGGCTCTTAGTGGCGAGGAAGAGCCCCCACACCAGAGGCCAAACAGAGGCCGCCGCGGCTGGTGCTGACGGCACTGCTGGGCCATCTCTTGGGACGGTCATCTGGTTATTTCTGGCCAAAACCTTGAACTGTGAGGCACAAAGCGTCATCTTTTCGAAATGGCGTTGAGAGGTTGTAAGTTATAACGCGATTTTGATACCAGAGTTGAGTCCCGCTGTGGCTATCAGAGGCGAGAGTAAACGTGCGGTGTAGGTGCTAAATTTTGTTTTCGCCTTCTCTGCAGAGGGAAGACATGCGGCAGGACTCAGAACTGGCACATTAGCCTTGAGCAGAGCATCTTCCGCCATGGCTCTGTCTGGACTAGCATAGTGTTACTCATGGTAACTTGCTTACAGAGTTTTTCTGCCATTGTGGATTATTTTCTTTTAGAACGCAGAAGGCTGTTGGTGAGAGACTTAAGGGAGCAGTGGCAGATACTCAGGAACAAGAGTGGAGAATGACTCACCAGGGAGCAGTTCTTCAGGGCTACAATAACGAGCTAGTGAAATGCATTGAAGATTTGTGTATGCAGAAAGAAGAGCTGAACAAACAAATCCAGCAAGCAGAAGAAGAAAAAAGTAAGCTCCAGCATCAAATTCAAGTTCTCAGTGAACAGTTGGAGTGTGTGTGTGAAAACCTGGCCCAAAAGGTAGCTTCACGGAATGAGCTTGATAAAATTCTTGCTGAGACTGAAGCTGCTTACATGAAGATTTTGGATAGTTCTAGAACTTTACTTAATGTTCTGAAGAAGGAAGTGGGAAGCTTAAAGCATACACCAGAAGTGAAAACCAATGTCATGTGAACTGGTCAAATGTTTGGACTCCACAGTGCTAAAATTCCACTAGGTGAGAAATGTTTAGCCACAGAACCTTAAAGCGTACAAGCAGAGAGGGATTTTGTTCCAACTTTTCTTTGTGTTTTTTAACTATTTTTAAATGCACTAGAAAATAGAGTAAATAAAGTTGCTTTACTGTTAAAATCAAATCTAATTATTTATTTGCAAAAGTTTTTTAGCATTTAGGAAGTTGAGGCAAGTGTGAGCCTGTCAGTTTTGACATGATGGTGCATTCAAGGCTGTTCTGAAGATGGGGAAGAAGAACCATAGTTTGTTACTAAACTTTGGGTGGCTACCAGATAATTACTGTGTAATTCAAAACTAGTGGGTACAAATAGATGTTACTTCATTTCACAAGTGCTTAGGCTTTGCTGTTAGGGACCAAGTAGAAGTCCTGAAAAAAAGGTAGTGGGGTTCAATTAAAAGTGTTAACAGTTAAAGACAAGTCCAAAGAAGATAATCTTCACTAGAAGTTAGGAGTAGAACTTGTGGAAACTGTCTTTTTTAGTGCTCTTTAGCTTGTAATAAGATGATAAAGAGTAGTGAACAACCTGGAATGGTGAGATACAAACAAGTGGGAGATGAAGGCAGAAAATGTGGTGAGAAGAAGTTTGCATCTCTCAGGCATTCTTCTTGCAGGTGAGGTTAAAATAGGACTTAGTTTAGTGATTGGGGAGGAGGTAATAGTAAGGCACAAATCTCAATTTAATCTTCTTTTTCCTGTAGCTACTAAACTGCTAAATTTGTGTTCGCACACATGGATTTTGTCCTACTCATGCATGTGTTACAGCAGTAACTTTAAATTGGTATGTTTTAGTTAAATCTTCATTCTACGCTAATTAACCAAATTGAAAGAAGTGCAGTTGTAATCATCTTTCTTGCCAACTGCTTATCTCTCAGGTGTTAAGTATAAAGAGCATGTAGATGTGAGTAGTTTCAGTAATAGCTCTTCAATAATGTGAAGCAAGTTTTGTCCTGCGTGCCATGCAATATCAGGGATTCGTGTGCCTGAGCCAATCAACAGTTCACGTGTACAGCATTAACACTGGTTTTCCTCAAGTATTGCTGAGGTGATACAATGAGATAATCTCAGGCTACTGCCACTGTGGTACAGCAGTATTCAGAACTGATTTGTTTATACTGATGAAGAAAAAGTAATTATTTGATTTATTTGGCAATTGCTAGTCCCTCAGTCTGGTGTAGTAGTAACTAATTTACATAAAAGTATAATTTATTTCTTAGAGTTTTATATGTGAATGTCTGCTTTTTCAGATAGTGTAAGTCTTGACATCAATCTCTGTTCTTAGTAACTTTATTTAGAAGATGTGCAAATTGAACTAATACACAGTATTGCTAGAACAGAAATGATGATTTGCAGATTACAGTAGCTCTGTGGTGCTACCCTTGCAAAGTTTGACTGAAGTGAGGCTGGTTATAAAATTGCCAGAATGCTTTATGTACAAGGCTTTAATTTTTTTATATTGATTTTATGACTCTGTTAGATCCAGTAAAATGCTTCAGTGCTTACAGTCTAGGAGCCTTAATGACAAACATTACCAAGTTGTAGTGCCTGATCTGAAGTACTGTGGTGAGTGTCTTGTATCTTATTTGGTTTGTGAGGAGACACGGTGTTTTAAAATCCTACCTGTGCTTGATTCAGAGATCCAGTGTCTCAATTCTAGGTCTCGTTGTAATGTCTCTCTCCAAATGGATTGAGTGGATTAAGCCAAATTGGAACAAGGTGTAATTGTAGAACAAGAACATTGAGAAGATTGTTAGCAGAAGGATCAGATGTCTAAATTAATTTGGTACATGAGTCCTGCATGCAAGACCAGTACCTGTTACTCCTTAGATAATTTTGCTTGTTAGGAGAAATTAGAAGGTGTAGCTTGTGGCAGTTTTTGAAATTATCCTTAATTCTGAGTGGATCCTCAGCTCATGGGTTTGGTTTTTTTTTTTCAGTAGTGAGTGCATTCCTATCAGTGTTGTTGTGGCTTTGGTTTGTTGTTGTTTGGGGGTTTTTTTGTAATGCATAGAAAAGTTTTCGTAACACCAAGAGTGCTCATTTAGCGTTGTCATTATCATATCCGTGTGTTTTAAATATAGGTATAACTTGTTTCTATTTTGGAGGAAAGACAGCCTTTGGTTTAGCTTGTGAGTGTCTGGTTATTGAGCAGAGATGATGGGGTAGTCAGGCACTGTGGCTACTTCTAGTGACCTTTTACTAAGCTGGGAATTGGATGGGTTTTCTTTGTTCTTTGCCCCTTACTGCTATTTCAGTTACCCCAGAGTAGTCCGTAGATTGTTTCCTCAGTTGGTTTACAGATTAAATTGAATACCCAGCTGTAAAAATGAGATGTGTACAGGTGACACCGCTTACTTGCATGTTAGCTGTTAAAATATTATGAATATGCTGAGGCTTGCAGGAAAGGGAGCTGTAAATCTATCTATTTGATCCTTCATCACTTCAGCATATGGGATTTCTGCGAGAAATAGTTCGGTGCTGCAGTAACCACTACAGTAAATTTGTAGTACAGACTTGGATATCTTATTTAGTAGTAGCTGCATTGAAGTTAATGTGGTCAAATCTTCTCATTCAGTCATCATTCAAAGCTGGTAATGTTTATAAGTATGCTTAATTTTAACATCAAAATGGGAAAATATTGCTCTTGGAACAGCGTTAATCTGTATTGGAGGAATGTGGGCACCTGTAGGCAGAGATCACAGGCAAGAATGAGACTGAGTCCAGTCAGTCTCATTCTGATGGTGTGACTGATCAAGATTCTACTGACTGATGGGAGCTTCAGCTTTGCTCACACTTCACTTGAAGGCATGTGAAGTTATGTGGGAAGACTGCTCTGCTCTGCCTATGGCCACTTGTGTTTTACAGAATATATGTACTTGCCCCTGAAGGATTTACATAAGTGTTGAGTGTTTTAATTTCTCTTTTTAGAGGCAGACATACAGCTTCCTGCAGTGGCCAGCCTAAATCCAGATGATGGAATGGTTATAAAACAAAGGAAGCAGCTAAACATTTTTTTAAGCAATTATAAAGTTTTTTGTGAGTATAAAAATGACTAGATTGGTCATGGAGCATTTAAAGTTAAATCTTCAGATGTTGTTTTTTGGGCTTTAAATGCATAGGTTCCTATGTCACAATGCGAGCTGTTGTAATGAGCTTGAGGCTTTCCATTCACATGTGATGTATGGGAACACTTTAAAAAGTACTTCCATCGTAGTATGTGACAGATCTGTAACTACAGGGGTTTTTTAAACCACTTCCTATAGTTTATTTGTTGAGCAGAGTTAAAAGGCAAATTTCTTAGCTAAATGCTTTCCAGCCTCCATATTGGTAATCACAATTAGGTAAAATTGTTAAATGTAGTAGTCTCTTTGTTAAATATTTATTAACAAGTCAGTAGAACTTAGAGACCCGTTCTGATCAGGCATGTCTCAGTTCCAGAAACAAAATTCTTTTCACGTTCTGCAGACTTTCTATTTTTTAAAGCTTCTTTTCCTTGCACAGTAAGGACAGTTTGAGTTTAAAATCAGCATGATAGTTACAATTCCTTGACACTTTATTTTTTAATAGTATTCAGGGATGAATCACACTCTGTCAGGTGTTTGAAAACAAAACAGCCATAATTCTTTATATGCTTATGCAGCTGTTCCATAACACAAATCCTGATAGAACTTTGTGCTGCCTGCTGTCCAGTAGTAAGTGGGATTAATTACTGTAATGCACTTAAGGAAGAAACTACCTGTACAGCAGCAATGTCATGAGATTTGGTTTAATTTTTAGTGTGCTTGAAAATGTCAAGTGTATTTTATATATATATATAGGCTATATGAACAAGTACTGCAGATCAATGCATCACAAAGTACCTTACAGAGAATGTAATATTTTTATCCTCTGTGATAGACAGTGGCACTTAGCAGTAATCTGCCCCAAATCAGGGACAGATCTAGAAATGGAGTCTTTGCTTTCTCAGCCCAAACTGAGCACTCTGACTAGTACTTCCCAGGGTTTCATGTCCTGTTTGGCATTTGACATAAACTGACTGGGTTATGCATTCTCAACCTGTGTGTTGAGGGAAGAAATAGATATAATTGACTAGACACGTGGCTTTTGCCATTACTGACTTTACATTGTATGCAGTGTCTTGATGATGTTTAAACGTATGACTCATTCCTCCATGTGTGCACTCCTCATGAGAAAGTGTCCTAGCTCTAGAGCAGCTTATTTCACTTTCCAGACCTCTTGTGTCTTCTATTCACAGGTGTAGGAGATGAGTCAGAGGAAAGAACTTCCCTTAAAGTTGCTAATTACCTTTCATAAGCCTAACCTTGTTCAGATAGCTCATATTTACAAACCATGCTGTTTTGTCTCCTTTTATACTGGTATCAAGGTTTTATGACAACTCCTGCCTGACTTGCTGTTTTTGTCATTGGTTGATCAGGTCCAAGGCAAGATTAACCAGTTAATTCAGTTAATATGGTAATGGAGATGTGCTCATTGAGGCCTTGTGTGTGTCCCTCAGCATCAGCAGTTTAAGGTCTAGTTCCCCGTGCTTCCAGGACAATTGTTCATTTCCAGTGTGCCAATTCCTACAGACCACAGATGAGGGAAAGATGTGTATTTCAGCAAACGGTGGATTGCAGATGAAACCTTTCCTCTGCTGATCTAAAGTGCCATGCTCTGTGTTCACTGGGCAAGATGGCTGCCATGCCTAGCTGAGTGCTGTGTCTCTCTGAACAAATGAAAGAAAAGTAAAAAAGCAACAGGAAGCTACAAGCCCTTCAGACCACTTTGCAGAGTTGCAACAATTTGGTCTGGTTGCCATAGCAACTTTCCAATTCCTTAGGCAAGAAACACTCAAAATCAGACCACAACAACTGGTCTATGTGAGACCACTAGATACTTGTACCTAACAGTCTTTAACAATTTTCTAGATGTCAAGACATCTTGGTATTCAAATACAGTGGAGCAGCTGAATTCCTGTTCATCTGTAACATGACTACATATAACAGTAACAGCTGTGTGGCAAACATGTGCCACCAGAGCTTATATTGTGTCAGTGGAACTGCAATAGCATGGCAAGTCAGGAACTGTAGAGATATGGATGGATAGGTCTCCTCTGTAGGAAAAGGAAGCTGTATGAATTCAGGTCAATCCAGTGCAGGTGACACCTGGCAGCAGTATTTTATTTCATATATCACAGTCACATGCACATTAGAAAGTAGGTACATTAAGCATTTAAGTGAATACTGAATGTTTGTGGTGTAGAAACCTGCCTGACATTTTAGTACTGTCCGCTGTTAGAAAGGACAATTTAAGTAGGCTGGTCATTAACAGTTTGCATTAGGTTGTGTACTCTCTGCTTTCAAAAGCCCCCCCCAGTCTTGCTGCTATATCAACTCTCCTTAACAGCCTTATCCTCCTTTTCTTGATGCAACAGCTTTTGCAGCCTCTATTTCCTACCCTCTTTCTTGACATGTTTTTAGTTATCCCAGGCTGCTGACAGAAGGATGCTGCTCTTCTGCTGCATAGTGGGTCAGAGATACTTTTCAGTATCTTCATGTTGTCTAGATGTGTTTTGGCACACTTAGAAAAATTGTTTACAGAGATAAGCAGTTTTCATTTGGTTTGACAGTGCTGCAAGTTATGGTTGGACTGGTTAAGAATATTCTATGGTAGAGAAACAAAAGACACCTGATCTGGGAGGAATTTCAACCTGTCTTATAGAGGAAGCCATTACAGGTCAGCTGTGTAGCTCTTCAAAGCTCTGAATATGACCTGTATTGCAAAATAAGTGAGTGGAGTAAGCTCACAGTAAGGCTACTTGTGAAGTTACGTTGAGACATGATATGTATTCAACAGGGGGTTTTGTTATCCTGCTCTATCTTACAAACAGATATGTTCCCCAGTAAGGTGCACTAGAGATGAACATTCCAAATGCCTTAATCTGCAGAGAAGGAGAGGCAGTTCAAAGTCTGCATGCTGTGAAATCTCTGGGTGCCAACAGTGTCTGCACAGATAGTTGGATCGTTTTAAGGAACAATTGGTTCTCCTGGCTGTCTGGGGTGACTGACTGCAAACACAAGTTTTCAAAGAGGATAGTAGTTCAGTCACTTTCACGCTGACTAAAATCCTGCATCTTTGCATAGGGGTTTTTATTTTTTACTTACTGGTAGCAGAGCCTTGGTGACCAGAAAGTTCTTACTTTATTAGTTTGCATCACTTTGCCTCTGACAAGGAAAGGGTAGGCTTCTGACAACGTAGTGAAAGAACCCAGAACAGAACAGTGTCTGGTACTGGCCTCCATGAAAGAGGGAGAAAAGCACAAAAGGACAACATTGCTGGCTTTGGTCTCAATTGTCATCATTCACCCCTACGTTGTTAGTAGGGAATTAATTATTTTTAAAAGTATGACTAATAATAAATGGGACAACTTGTTCTAAGATAAGACAATTTCACATGGGAGGTATCTAAAGCTGCCCCTCAGGAGCTTTCTTTTTAGCTTCATTTCTAATGAAGTTCATTTCATTAACAAAACTTTCAGCATGCAAATTCTAAAAGCCAGTAGCCATTGAGAGGGGAGGACTTGAGAGTGTCTGCTCTGCATGAAGTGTAACTGTGTGCATATGCTGCTCAAGGTACTTGGTGCTGCCTCTAATGTACTGGGGTTCCATTACACTGGGAAGTTGTGTTTTATAGTTAAAATCATCACATTAGCATGAACAAAGTCTCTTAAAACCAACCAATCAAAGTAGTTATGCCATGTGAGAACGTTTCAAAGTGTTAAATTTCTACATCCGTAACTTCTGATTCTAGTGCTCTGTCCTGTATGAACGCAAAGAAGGTAACAAAACTAGCTTTAAAATTTTCGAATTAGTAAGTGCCCAAGAGGATTTTGTACCACCACAAGGCTTGCTGAAAGCTAGCGAGTCTCACACTCTGCTAGCCAGTGCTCCAGACCTTAAGGTTCTTGGTACATTATTGAAAGGCCTGGCTCCTGAAGTCGAGTCATTCTCTTCTCTTCCCACACCACCCCCCAATCCCTTCCTCTTCTATTTCTGTTCATTTTAAATAAAAGATTGAAAACACAACAGCAAGTAAATATAAAAGGTTCATAAATGCAAATATTTTTTTTTCCATTGCTTAACATCAGTCCCACACTCTGTGCTTGATCCGAGATAATCTCTTTTTGAATGCTAGAAGCTGGTCATGGTCAAAGTCTTACGGAAAATTTCATTTGCCACTTGCTAACCGTGGGTGATGTTACGCGTCATAGCTGTGCTTATGATGGCTGTAAGGAAAGGATCTGTGGCTGTAGGTGCTGTAGCACACAACCTCTTTATGTGAATGTTTATGTTCCTGTCTTACCATCTTTAACAACTTCACCCAGCATTCTTTAGTTCCTAAGTGCTAGTCAGGTATGTCAGGGAAGCCTTCCAGTCCAGCACTGGTGTGAACTGCATCTGTTCCAGAGCAAGGTCTGTGTTACTGAGCTCTGGAGCTCCCAGGCCAGCAGAAGCTGGAAGCCCCACAGGATGGCTGCAGAAGGGAGTGCTATTGATTCCTGGGAGAGAGCACATTGAGCAACAGTACATGATCACTTTTCTACCAGAAGACATCAGCCTGGCATGAGGCTTCCCAGAATTGTGAACATTAGAGGAACAAGCAGTTTCAGGGCTGAAAGAGGACCTAGAAGATCTCCTGATACTGCAATATATTTAGCCCATGCAAATGAATACAGGAAAGGTGACTGAAGAGAAGGGTTCTCTGGTATTCATGGACTTTCTTTGGAGTATGAAACGCCAGAAAGATGATCACAACCTCTAACTGGAGACTGAAGATGGAATTTAGAAGCATAGAACTAAATATGCTGTAGAGAGGGCAGGATGGAGACATTTCAGTGCAAATGCCACTGAAAAGGAGAGCGTAAGCTAAAAGCATAAAGAGGAGATGTACTGAGAAAAAAGCGTCACAAGAACTGCCAGAATTGTCTAGTGGTTTTTTAAAGTGTGTCATTAAAACATACAGATTTGGTAACTAACATGACAAATAATGGATCACAATAACTAAAACCTCAGCAAAATGAAGATGAATTTTGATGCCATTCCACAATTATTCTCAACAAGTGCTTTTAATTTGTCTCAAACAATAGCAAGGAGGCTTTCTGGTGTTCAGAATATGCGATCTAGACCTGAACAATTTGATTCAGTCATCACAGAGGGGACAAGAAGGGAACATGACAAAAATACAGAGAACAATGAGTAGGACCGCACACAGTTTGGGCTCTTGTATTTTTATAAGGCTCGTGGCAGTTTGTGGTTTGCTTAAAGCTTCAGCTCCCAGATTCATGTAGTAAAAAAGTAAGGTGTCACAGTATTATCAAGGTCGGAAGAGACCTCATAAATCATCAAGTCCAACCTGTCACCACAGAGCTCAAGGCTAGACCATGGCACCAAGTGCCACGTCCAATCCTGCCTTGAACAGCTCCAGAGATGGCGACTCCACCACCTCCCCGGGCAGGCCATTCCAGTGGCCAATGACTCTCTCCGTGAAGAACTTTCTCCTCACCTCAAGCCTCAATTTCCCCTGGTGCAACTTGTGGCTGTGTCCTCTTGTTCTGGTGCTGGCTGCCTGAGAGAAGAGAGCAACTTCCTCCTGGCCACAACCACCCCTCAGGTAGTTGTAGACAGCAAGAAGGTCTCCCCTGAGCCTCCTCTTCTCAAGGCTAAACAATCGCAGCTCCCTCAGCCTCTCCTCATAGGGCTTGTGCTCAAGGCCTCTCAGCAGCCTCGTTGCCCTTCTCTGGACACGTTCAAGCACCTCAATGTCCTTCTTAATTTGAGGGGCCCAGAACTGGACACAGTACTCAAGGTGTGACCTAACCAGTGCAGAGTAGAGGGGCAGAATGACCTCCCTGCTCCTGCTGGTCACACCATTCCTGATGCAGGCCAGGATGCCATTGGCCCTCTTGGCCACCTGGGCACACTGCTGGCTCATGTTCAGGCGGGTATCAATCAGCACCCCCAGGCCCCTTTCTGTTTGGCTGCTCTCCCCAGAAAAACAAGTTTCTAATTTTGACAATTGCAAGACTTAGAGCAAGAACGTTAAGGCAATATAGAGCAAGAAAAGGAACCAAAATACATCCTTTAAGAAACAAATTTGTAGCGTTCGAACTCAAAAGCTACCTTCTTACTGGAAAAGAACTCAAAGGCTCAATTCTCCTCTTAGGTTTGTGGTTGGTGTTTTAGTGTTAGTTACTCAGATGTTGCAAAATGTGTCCCCCATGAGTTCCATGGCAACATTCTCTTGAGAGCCTTGAAAACACATGCCTCTGCCCTGGGTGACTTATGTTTTCCTTCAGTGCCTGCTGATGAGCCCAGGTCCAATTTCCATTCTGATCTGGAGTAACTCAGAGAGTGTGCACAAAGCCATTCCAGAGTCAGGACTATTGTTCTCCTCCCAAAGCAGCAGCCAGCATTGTTCCTTTTTATTTACTTCCCTCTCTCTGTAAACCAGCAGGGCTTGCGGACACAGCTCTCCTCATTAGCATAATTAGGCTGATTTATGAGAGAACAGCATAGTGAAGGAGAGCTCTCCTTGAGCAGCATTTGCCACTTGAGGCTGGGCACCCACCCAGCTGCTGGCTCGGCTCACCTCACCTCCAGCTTCCCAGGCAGGCTGGAGGGGCCCCATCTCAGTGAAAATGTACAGATGCATGCAATAAACACTTTTTTCCCCTCCTGTGCTACTCATCACTAGTGATATATTCCATATCAATAGTGAAAGTTTAATTAATAAAGAGAAAAATTCCCTGTTGGATTCTTCCTTAGCATTGGTTAAGTGGAAATTTTGGCTTTAAAAATGCTCTTTGAGCAGGTTTGCCATGTCACTAGAACACTGAGAGCTGGTACAGCTCTAGTCCTCTCCTGCATCGTGGAAGTTAGGTGTTACTTTTAGGAAGGGCTAATGTGTGACGAGTTACGAAGTTTCCTTCTTCCAGGGAAAATGTTCTGAGTATGTTTTTGTTCATCACATTTCCTTGGGGTCTTCGTCAGCCTGACCTTTTTGCCTGGCAAGGTTATGGAGCAAATCAGCCTGAGTGCTATCAAGTGGCAGCTAGGGGATCAGGCCCACCCAACATGGGTTTAGGGAAGGAAGGTCCTGTCTGGCTAATGTGATCTCCTTCTATGACTGGATGTCTCACCTAAAGGATGAAGGGAAGGCTGTGAGTCTGGGCTACCAAGACTTCAGCAAAGCCTTTGACGCTGTCTTGCACAGCATCTTCCTGGAACAGCTGGCAGTCCATGGCTTGGATGGGCACACTCTGCTGAATTAAAAACTGGCTGAATGACTGAGCGCAGAGAGTGGTGGTGAATGGTGCTGCAACTAGTAATAGAAGAGGTCAGGGCCTGAAGCTGCCTGGGGAGGTTTAGCTTGGATATCAGGAAGTATTTCCTCACTGAAAGAGTGATCAGGCTTTGGAGTGGACTGCCCAGGGAAGTGGTGAGGTCACCACCCCTGGAGGTGTTTAAGAAAAGACTGGATGTGGCATTTAGTGCCCTGGTCTAGCTGATGGTGGTGATGTTAGGTCATAGGCTGGACTTGATGATCTTAGACGTCTTTTCCAGCCTCAATAATTCTGTGATTCTGTGTGTACTTGGGGTTCTGCACTCTTGAGAGCCATTTAAAATGTGCACAGTAATATTTAAAAACACATTTAAGCTTTTAGAAATGTATTATACAAGAAATCAAATAACTAGAAAGATATTGGCAGTTCACTCTGTCTTGTTTCTGCCAGGCACCAGAACCCAACACCAAACGTGCAAACGTTGCCAGATGCCTGCACTTCCCAGAGCGATGGTTGTGGTTACCTTTACGAATGAAGCCACGTTCATTGCTTGTATTGGCTAAGAGGATGCATTTGTAGTGCCCAAAAGGCAATTACATAGTTTTGGAAGTCACCCCCTAAGTCTATATAATACATTTTGTTTGGAAACAGATTGGTGCTGCCAGAGTGTCGAGACCAGTTACTGGTATTCAGTGTCCCTTCACGCAGCAAAAAAGCAGTGCAAGCCCCGTTCTATGCATCCCTTTCCCTCATGCAGAGCTTCAGAGTACTTCAGGTTTAGCAGACTGGCAATTCTGACTGACGCAAAGCTGACCCATGTGGAATGTCCCCTACTTTCACAAAGTTGCATTCCAGAAGCTGAGCAAGAACGCTCCCCTTCATTTTGTAAGGGGAAGAGGGGTGAGGAGGGCAAGCCTGGAAACATGCCCACTGTGCTTTGCAGGCAGAAAAAGACATTGGTGCTTGTTGATGCTGGGTTACTCTGTTCACCAGGACACAGAAAGGGTCTGAAAGCCTGTCCAAACCACAACTTTACTGTTCAGAAGTCAGTGTTTTGATACGTAAACACTCAGCCTGATTTTTTTCAGCCACCAGACACAGTGATTTCACTGATGGACATGGGATGTCCCTGTAGGAGGAGCTGGGTGCTTCTGTGTGCAAAGGTGTTCCATGAGGAAGAAGTAAAGCTGAGGAATGGAGGAATGATTAAAACCCTGTGCAGTGTGCCTCACTCCTAAACAATCATGCTGTACTGGCTTTCCCTCTTCTCAAAATTGCTGCCTCAGGGAGGTGAAGAATTGCCATTGCCATAAACCATAATCAAGATCAGATGTGCAGCGGGAAAAGCCTCACTCAAAGATCAAAGAGGCCTTAAACTGCCAGAACAGAGCAAGAGAGAGAAATCCTGAGGGAATCAGAGATGCAATTTATGGCTGACCATCTTAACTGGGAAATACATGCTCTTGAATGCTCTGCTCCTGTGAATGCATGTTTTGTTTTGGCCCAGCTCATTGCAGCTCTTTGCTGCAGCAGTATTGATCTAAGCTCCTGAACAGTGATCCAGGAATGAGGAATCACATGCACATTCCAGAAACATTTTTCAATGCCGAACTGTCTCAGCAGTGACTGTGCCCGCCTTTGTCACCCCCTCTGCCGAACTGTCTCAGCAGTGACTGTGCCCGCCTTTGTCACCCCCTCTGCCACAGCGCTGTCTTCTGGAGCTCACTGCTTTGTGTTTGCATCATCACTTGCCTAAATGACTCCATGTTTTCTCCATTCTTATAACAAAGTTGGCTGGATTTAGGAGAAGAATGAGATAACTCTTCAAAGGGATTTTTACTGCCACAGGAGCAGTTGATGTCTGGATGAGCTCTCAGTCATTCAGAGGCCAATCATTAATAGAAACAACAGACAGATTAAATCTTTGCAGTCCAATAAAAAAAACAGCGTCAAGGTGCTTCAGCTTCCTGTGTTACATTTCAAGGAGTAACATTTGACTGGGGACCCTCTACACTTCAAAATAAAATCTGTATTAAAATCTACTTCCAAGGCTATCCTTGCAGTGGACCCAAACTGCACACTGAACTTTGGAGGAATTCAGCTCCACATTCCTATCATGGCTCAGCTCCAGCTGTAGCTCGAAACAAAGATGCTTAGCTGCCATCAGCTGAAGTCAAGTACAGTGTTCCCCTGGCTTCCCAGCAGACATGCTAGATTAGACACTCATTTTCATAATCTCAGAGTTATGTTCTGGATTCTTCTTCTATTCCAATTAAACCCTTTAATGAGAAAGCTTATTTTACCTTACATCTACCGTGGACACTTAGCAGTGTGAAATGAAAAGAACAGACTGGCAAGGAAGCCCGTAGGGTTGTGGGTTCTAAAGAAACCTCTCACCAAGATGGTAGCTGTTTGTAAAATACAATTCCTGACTGTCATTAAAGTCACAAGTCCTTAACAGTTTCCCCTTTCAGTTTCCTCTGAACAGCCATCAACACGTGTGTGATACTGACTTTTAAAAATCCCAAACAAAAGCAGTTGGTTCACACAAAACAAACCGATCTTTGAAGTGGAGCTTTTTCAGGTAGAAAGACCTTTGGAGCTGATTGGATGGGATTATTTTTCATCATTGCAACATGCTGTTTTGCAACACAAAATATTTACAGTAAACACAGAGATGTCTGCAACGAATTAACTGCTGAGTTTTGGAAACACAGATGGCATTTCTTGCACTTTCCCAGAGGGCTGCGCTTGCTCTGGAGAAAGGTTATTCTCTTATTTTCAGGAGTTTGTTTGCCCCCATAATTTTTACTTCACTAAGAGGCGATACAATCCGCTTTACAGTGGATCTGCTATCGAGCAAGGGAATTAAGCCATTTGTTTTGTGACTTGTGATACGTTTGTGCTGCCTCCAGCTTTTCATTTGAAAAGAGAACAGTGCGTTTGTTGTGAGCTTTCCATACATTCTGGCTAGGACGAAACAGGCACCGGTCGTGTGCCCCGGAGCCCCTTCTTCGGGGAAACCCGGGCTTGGCGGGTTGCCCTTGTGGCCAGGAGGTGGCACGATGCTCCCGTCGATCCCCGCCACGTCCTGGCGGGGCTCCCGGGGCCGGCCTGAGCTTGCAAACCGTCCGGTCTTCAGCCATGGGCAAGCTGCAGGTCATCTCCAGCGCCTCCTAGTTTCTTACTGATTTTATTTGCGGCGAGGGGGTGGAGGATTTACTTTTTCAAACGACGGAGAAGGAGCTCACCCTCCAAAAGTACTGAGAAGATAATGGAAAACCAACCTTTAACGATATAGTTAATATATATGTGAACACACACGTGGAACACTTCACAGCGACTCGTGTTTGAGCTGCTAATCATGAGCGTCTGAAACGTTTTTGGAAATGACAACCCTTATTGTGTTGCAAGACATTTACTGCAAGACACTCGGGTGAGGGCAGAATTCCCGTGTCCTTCAGACAGAGAGGGTAACCGAAGCGTGCCACTTACAGCAGGGCCTGAACTCGTCCCACCTAATTATGGGCGGCTAGGTGAGAAGGCTAGTAGAAGCCAGTGTGTGTTTGCTTCCCTCTAGTAGAGTCGATTGGCAGATCTGGCACCTCCGAAGAGTGATTCAGCGCACACAAAAACATCCATGCAGTTCACCCCACACACAGAGGAAAAAAATAAATCGAATTTTGGGGCAATCGAATGCAACGTATTTTTTTATGTCCACAGCTGTGGTGCTTAACTCATTTTAAATGAGCGCTGCAAAGTCAAAATCGCCGCTCTTCCATTTATCACATAAAGAAACGCAGCTGGGCTTAAAGGTGTAACTTGCCGGTCACCTGCAGTTAAGAACTGAGAGAAATATTCTTGCAGCAGAACTGTCATTGGTTGGCTGGAAAAACCTGCAGGTGAATCCAGGGAGAATTCAGAAGAATTCAGAAACTTACCAAGCTACACATTTTTTGCTGAATGTAGACCAAGTTCTGCCTTCCTGAATTTCACATTTCATGTAACAATGTTTGTGTGGGTGACTTGAAGGCAAATATGAGGGCAGAGTGGATCTGCACAAACTGCTTTAGCCGTGAGTGCTTCCTTCTGTCACCCTGCAGATTCCTTTGCTGTCTGAGATCAGAACAAACATAATTTCAATGTCTGTCTTTTACAACTCCACTCTGTAGTACTGCATGTACCTCCACAGAATCACAGAATCTCCTTGGTTGGGAGAGACCTTTAAGATCAAGTCCCACTGCACTACCAGATCACCTCTAAACTGTGACTGAGCACCAGGTTCACATGTCAATTAAATTTCTCCTGGGATGGTGACTCCCTCACTGCCATGGGCAGTCTGTTCCAATGTTTTACAGCCTTTTCAGTGAAGTAATTATTCTTAACATCCAGCCTAAACCTCCCCTGGCAAAACTACTGCTTGCCACCTGGGAGAAGAGGCTGTCCCACTCCTTGCGCCAATCTCATTTCAGGTAGTTGTAGAGTGTAGTAAGGTCGACCCTCAGCCTTCTTTTCTCTAGGCTAAGCAACCCCAATTGCTTCAGCCAGTCATCACAGGACTTGTGCTCCAGTCCCTTCATAAGCCTCATTGCTCTGCTCTAGACACACTCTAGCACTTCTACGTCCTTCCTGTAGTGAGTGGACCAAAACTCCACACAATATTTGAGGTGCAGCCTCACCAGTGTATAGTGTGACTGTCACCTCCCTACTCCTGCTGGCCACACCAGGGCACACTGCTGGCTCATACGCAGTCAACTGTCAACCCAGGTCCTTTTCCCAGCTTTCTAAACAGATATTCCCAAGTGTGTAGCCTCCCATGCGGCGGTTATGAACCGAATGCAGTACCTGACATTTGACCTTGTTGAACCTCATACAATTAGCTTTGGCTGATCAATCCAGCCTGTCTAGATCCTTCTGCAGAGCCTCCCTACCCTCCAGCAGGTCGACACCACTCCTATCTTGGTGTCATCTGCAAACTTTCTGTGGGTGCACTCAACACCCTCATCCAGTTTGTTGATAACACTCAATCCCAATACTGAACCCCGGGCAACAGCACTTGTGAACGGACACCAGCCAGATATAGCTCCATCCACTACCACAAGATCCTTCAGGCTCACTCATGGCTATAATTTAGAAAGCGTTCAGCAACTCAACAGAACTGGTTGTCCCTACTTCATGGGAAGTTAAAAATGTCCTGATGGATGGCTACTGCATGTGCAGGCACCTAAAATCTTTTCACAGTCTGCTCTTTGCTTCAACTACTTGCTTATTCAGTCTTCCAGCTGATTGATGACAGTGAAGAAGCAAGATTCAAATCAGGTTTTAAATCTGCAGACAGCATATGATGTGTTTTGCTCACACAAGAGTAATGGACATAAGAGAAAACAAGCTCTCAGCAAAGCTGGTCAACAAACCAGCAGCATCTTACACTTCCTCCCTAGATATGGGGAGCCACATGGCAGCAGCTATGAGACTGCCTGCAAGAACACAACCTATGGTTTACAGTCAGCAGGAGCAGGAGCAGATTGTCAGGAGACTAACACAGCACTGATCAGATTCAGAAATACCTTGTTAGTAGAGCCTACAGTGCATGTTTGGCTACCAACATGGTTGGGAGATCACACCAGAGGAGAGGAAATCCTGGGCAAAAGGCCATTGCACAGACCCAGTCAGGCCAACATGCAAGTCCAACACGACCAGAATATGCCAGACTTGTTGCATCTGTTTTCAGCACAACCTCTGGCTACCAGCACGGTGAGTTCAGCCACTTCCATGTGATTGATCTCAAGACCTACTGAGGCTTTGTACAATAAGCCTTCTTCAAGCTTTCTTCCTAGCAGCAGCACATCTGTAAGGGAAATGGGGTTCTTCCAAGGTTCTTCTGGTGCCACAGCGTGTTTGGAGCAATCACTGCTCATGCACAACTGAATCCTGCTGTCCTTGGCACAGCCATGAATTGGGAGACATCGTTTCACTGGACAGAGAGCTGCACCTTCCTATTCCACATTATCCTCAGTAACACATACAGACACAAATTTCCTTCCCAAGGCAAGTGGTGCTGTGTCCTTATCCTCTTGTCACAGACATGTCCAGCTGTATCCCAGGTATGTATTGCAGCTAAGTCACAACTTTCCACCTACGCTATAGCTCTCGCAAAACCAGACAGATCTTCTCAAGCGATGATCAGTAACGTGTGGTGTGCCTGGTAACACAGGGAGCTGCTCAGCAGAAAAGGGGTTGTGCTTGCTGTGGAGTCTGCACTCTGACCCCCAAGCAGGTCACATACCTTCTCCTGTAGCACGTAACTTCCCTGCCGTGGGACCAAATGTATTACATGTTCTAAGACCTCATCTCTTATGGCATCGGATCTGTGTGTCCCACCACAGCATCAGTCTGAAACACTGTTGGTACAGATGTGAGCCTAGAGGTAGGCAGTTTTTTGTCCTCTGGTTAAAGTAGTGTGTTGTGTACAAGTAGGAGCAGTAATTTGAAAAGGAAAGCAGCACTCAGGGTAAAATGGTGATGGGAATTCAAAGAGGAAGTGGTGTTTGCTCATAACATTTGCAGAGGTTATTTTGTCTTCCTTTCCCGAGTCAGGAAAAATTATTAGAGTAGGTAGGAAAGGGAAATAATGTTTTCTGTTTCAAAGTGTGTGAAGCAGGCTCCCTGCTGGCAAAAGCTGCCCAGCACATTTTTTCTCAGTGGTGTGTAAAGCCTGCAGCTGTACATTGCCCCAGAAGCAAAACATGTTGCAGTACAGGAAGCTGTGTAAAGGCCATGTGTTAAGTCCTGTTTAGTTTCTGCTAAAAGGCCTGTGTAAGCCCTTGTTTTCTTAAAAAAAAAAAGACAAACTCCACTGGTATTCCATTTCCTTTCCTCCAAATGAGAAGGTTATTGTTTGGAGGATGTGGCCAAAGTCTGATGAAAATGTTTGACCGATGAGTGCAACCATTAGGGAAATTGCAATGCTGGATAAAAAGAGGGGGATGTGTCTTCCAACAGCGGGTGTAGTGGTGTGCCCAGCACCTTGCCAGGGGAGAGGGGGAGTGAGAGTCTGAACACTCATCAGCAACTGGCTTCAGTGATCTGCCACTACTGCCCATCTCTCACCGCTGATTATGAAAGCCCTCGCAGCAGTGTGTCACCATGCCAGGATAACTTTTGATGGGCCTCCAGCCTGTTCATGACAAATGGGTTCATGACAAACGTCAGCTCATGACAAGCTCATGTCATGAAAAGTAAATTAAAGACTCATGTCTGTAATTTACTTTTTAACTTTGAAGCTAGCATGAAAGACCTTCAAGAGATATGGGCAAGTATGCAATTTCTGTTAGAAGTCTTTTTGCTTGTACAGCAACATCTTTGAAGAATCAACAGTTGAAAGGAAGAGGGTTACTCTTCTCTTTTCACAGCTCTTCTGTGCAATGATAACATTCTTTACACTGGCATAGTTTCCACCTTACCTTCTATTCTTCTCTGTTCTTGTGAGTTGAAGAGACGACTTTAATTCTCTTCTCAGATGAAGAAGGTAAACCAATTGTTCAGATTAATATGTTAGTAAGCTACAATATTGTGTGGGAAGGGACCAAAGTCTGTATCTCTTTCCAAAACTAGGTCAGTGTAAGTCTGAACATGCCATGTCTAGGAGAGGAAACATAATGGAGCCAGCGTTTGTAGTCCACAAGTTAGGAACTTAGCTGGGAGTGTAATCTCAAAGCAAGAGGTATGGGAACTAGTCCCATAAAAATATGTAAGGTGAGCAGAGTTCACAAACTCCTGATCTAAGGGTTCATTTTTCTTTACTGGCTCTGTCCCCATCCTGCTCCTTGTAGGCTGCAGTGCTGTAGCATGTCAGGGCCTTGGAGCCTGCTGTAACTCAGTTTCAGGAGCTGTTAATAAGAACTTCTGGGATGCAAAAAGCCAAGGCTGAGGCCAGACATAAAATGTGCAAATAGAGTATCAAGATCATATTGGTCTTCATTTGCAGCTCTCAAATCATAAAATGAAAATAAAATGCCTGAGAACTTGTCTCCAAAAAGTCTGCAATTAAGGTGAAAAATCAAAATGGCTTGTTACGTGGAAAATACTTGTGACCTCCTTCATGGGTCACTGTGGCATCCCCAGAGGTTGAATGACATATGTACTTACTCTCTTGAGAAATTCTCTCCCAACCCGTCCCTCCGTAGCAGCAGCATTCTTGAGCCGCTCCATGAGTTCTCAATCACGTGCTACTGATGAGTATGGAAAAGAAAAGGAGGCCATGACAAACTTTCATCTTCTTCAGTCTCTGCTCAGCTCCATAAAACTGTGAGCCCAGACAGACCTTATCCTTCCTGAGAGCCGCCGGGGACTTCTGAATTACTTTACAATCCTCCCTTTGAACTTCTGCAATCATCTATCCTTTATTTTCCTTTAAAAAAGCCAAGTGGGAAATGCGTTGTCTTCCTCTTCTGATTTCTTCCTGCCTGTTGTTTCGGAGGGAGGAGGCCCCTTCTCAGAGTGATGCAAAGTGCTGGCTCAGAAATTCCCACTGCCCATAATGGAGCAGAAGGGCTGGGATCCAGGCAAACCTCTGAACAGGGAGGATGCTCTCAGTGAGGCTGTATAATGAAACTCCCTGTGTGACTTGGTCTAGGTGATTCTGATGTGGCAGGGGGATTGGACTAGATGATCTTTTGAGGTCCCTTCCGATCCCTAGTGATTCTATGAGTCTATGATTCTATGCACTACTACTGCTCAGAACAGCCGATCTGCTTTTCATGTATGAGGCACAGAGGTAAGTGTAGTAATAACACTGCCTACCTTGCTCAGAAATCCTCAACTGCAGTTAGCATGTGTCTTGAAAAATTAATTCTAGCTGAGCCTGGAGTGTTGGATAAGGGACATACTGCTCTGGCACTGTGAATCAGAGGCTCATTTATTCTTTATCTACGGCAGTGGGAGCACGATGAAAGCTGTATCTGTGACAGCTCCCTTACTGAAGTGCCAGGGTTCTTGTACTGCCTGCCTGTAAAGTCACAGGAAAGAAACTCTCCAGGTTGCTTTTTCTTTTCTTCAAGTACAGACATGTTTGAACCAAGACAATTCCTGCTCCGTGTAACTGCCAATTCTTGAGCACAAAGTTCAATGTTTTTCTTGTACTTGCTATAAAATACCTAATCAAAGCCTTCCCTGCTCTCTTATAGCTCTTTCACTATTTATTGTGGTAAAATTATGAATTACTGAACTTCAGCCTTGGCAATGGGAATGAACTTTCAGCTCCTTGGTTTCAGAAGGTGAGTAAATCTCTGGTGGAGTTTGCACACATGGTTGGAATAGTTCCCCTCGTTTACACTGGCACAGCTCCACAACTGCTGCTGCACTGCCCCGGTTCACATTTCCAGGAGCACAGAGTCAGAAACTCAGCGGCCTGAGTCAGCTGTAACTTTTTCACATTGCTTGTCCAGATTACATTTTAAAACAGAAAATTTAAATCCACATGTAAAGAATAAAAAGGGTTTTGTCCGCTGGATTACTAAGGTGGACTTGATGACACAGAGAAGGAGGAGCTGTAAGCGATGCACCAAGGCTGACCCTGGAAGAAGGAGAGATTAAATAACAGTATAAATGGCTACTGACTCTCAAACTAAGCTACACAGAGCATTTCTCATATATAATTCTTTTACATAACGTCCTGGCAACAAGGAGCTCTCTGTAAACTCAGTCTTCCAAGGAAATGTAGCATGTATGTTCACACTGTATGCCTGTCACGTCTCCTCCCCAGCCTCCCTCCTGCCATCCACCATTTCTCCACTTACTGGCACGTGACAAAGGAAGTCTAAAAGTGAAACCTGGAGGTTGTCTGTGGGAGAGATGAATTCCTGGCCTCCCTGGGCATAGCAATGACAACAGCACCTGCTGGAGAGGAGGCTCCAGCCACGGCAGGAGCAACAGGCACCTCCACTCTGCCCAAGGGGGCAGGCACCTGGGAACACTGTAGGAAGGACCAATGGCACTGGGATGCAGGAAGGAACTGGGAGGGTAAGTGGAACTTGTGAGAGAAATCTGTAGGAAACCAGCCTACGTGAGCTTCACTGCATACAGCAGCTTAGCTTGATACAAGACAGGCACTAAACTAAAAAGTCCTTTAAAGAAGCAGGTGTGTTCTTTCCAAAGAAGCCAGTTAAATTAAGCTTCCATGTCAGCATCCAGCAGCACAGCTCAGCCTGCTTTCCCAGTCTGCTTAACAGCAGCAGGCAGTTTAAAACTAGCATTTTATGATTCGGGGTGGTTGATTTTAGGGTCATTTGACATACTATACACTGATCTCCACTTTGAAAAAACAGGGAGCACGAAGGTGTCTGCTTGCCTTTGGAAAAGGAAATAAATATTAACTTATCTGCACAATGTATGAGCGGATCCAGCCTTGCTGCAGGAAACTCATTAATCTCACATGGAAAATAAATAACCTGGGAGAGAAAAGGATGGGTGGGATTTTCACTTCCTCTGTTTCCGCAAAGGGTTATTTTATATGAACAAGTGCACGCCAGAAGTTTTTAAGAGGAAAATTGCTGGAAACGACAAATAAGTTTGTTGAGTCTCTTGAAAGCTTTTCAGTGGAGGGCTAATTTAGGCTGCTGTTCAGAAAAGTCACCTATTAAATGCTGCTTGATAATTCCCATTATTAGTCCACATTTTCCGTTACTGGTGCCGTTGTCAGACTCACATTTTCCATGGCAGGTGTCAGCCTGGGGCTGGGTGTGTGTGATACACGTGTGCCTGTATCAAGAACCGCTCACACCGTGGATAAAACACTCACTTCCATTTTTCAACAAGAGCAAGAATCTGCTGCTTCCCTCACATTAAAAAATGGCAACCTCTTCTTTAGACAAAGGGTCTCATACTTTGGAGAAGAATCTCAAAATTTGGCAAGAGATCTGTTTTAGCCACTCTGGGAATTCACCTAAGTCTGTTTGAATTACAGGCCTGAGAGAAATCAGTTTGGTCTTCGTAGAACTTCACAGCTTGGTGGCTTGAAAGATCCTGCTGTCAGGGATTTTGTGCTTGGCTGAAGCTGACCAAGGTTGTTTTCTTCATCCGCTTTCTCCTCTGCTCCTTTGGACCCTGCTGCCGGTCTAGGGCAAACTACAAGGGACAGGCTGAAGAATAAAAGGTGAGAGAAGAAACAAGCCTGCTGTCTGGGTGGAGACCACGGGAGGGGAGGAAGGTTGAAATGAGAAGCCAGAGACAGTGCTATAGCAGGATTGGCATGAGGCAGGGTTGGGGCAGAAGTGACCCAGACTGGGAGAAAGAGATCAGAGGTTCTGTGACTACTACACCAATAGCCAGTGACCAAGACTTGTGCCAGAAGATAAAACAGTGGCAGTTTTGTTTGCTGATGTGGAAAGTGTAGGTGGTCTCTGACAGCACTTTCAGAATTACACAGTTTGAGAGTGGCAGAAAATGTAGTTTGTGCTCATTTTTAGTTATGGCAGGTTGCACTTTGAAGGTGCAGCTGTACAGAAAAATACAGAATAATTGAGAAATTGGTGATTGGTTCTTATATTTCATAAAATTATGACCCTTTTTAAAAAATTTGTGTGCCTTTCACATGGACTGACATATGTGACATATAGCCAGCACTCCTGCAACCATCCATGTGTTATCATAGAACCATAGACTCATTAGGGATTGGAAGGGACCTCAAAAGATCGTCTAGTCCAATCCCTCCACAGCAGGATCACCTAGACCAAGTTGCACAGGAACACATCCAGGGGGGTTTTAAATGTCTCCAGAGAAGGAGACTCCACAACCCCCCTGGGCAGCCCCTTCCAGTGCTCTGTCACCCTCACTGGCACCCATTGCCCCCCATCCTATCACTAGATTATGCTGAGAAGAGCCTGGCTCCATCCTCCTGACACCCGCCCTTTACATATTTATGGATATTAATGAGGTCACCCCTCACTCTCCTCTCAGCTAAAGAGACCCAGCTCCCTCAGCCTTTCCTCATAAGGGGGGTGCTCCACTATTAGCCAATACCTTTCCAGAGTTCTAGATCTGCTTTCACATCATTTACAAGATGAGAAACTGAGGAGAAACACAGCGCGCAGTGAGTGACTAACAGCTCTCCCTCTGAGCCCAGCGGTTTATTCTCTGATCACTAAAGCAGCTTAAAACAGCAATTTGCATGGTGCTCACCAAGCCTACCCTACCAGGATGTGGCTCTTTCTTCAGATTAATCCATAATCGTTGTCAGTGAGGAATTGTTAAAAGTAGCAATTCTAACAGAAAAATATTGCTAGAAGTAGTCCTTTTTTTTAGGTTTTATGACATCCAGACTCTTATGTTCTAAGGACCCCAAAAGCCACTCGTCACAATCCAGTTATATTTCTGTAAATCTTAGAAAAACAAGCAGGTTTAGAATGTTTATAAGACAGAGAGAACATTTAATCTAAAGGAAGAATTAAATTTGCTAGAATTTCAATTTATGGTGATAGGATGGGTACACCACAAATTCAGAGAAATATGTTCCTGATAAGAATAGGGGCTGGAAAAGCAGCTGAGAGCAAGAGACACAGCCAGCTTTGAGTGAGAGCAGGGACACCTGCAATCAAATTAAAACACTGAACAGCAAACGACCACAAGACAGTTTTTAACAGTGTGTATTTAGGAAGTAGCTGAATCGATGGTTTGGATGGCTACACATGATTCCCTAAAAATCAGGCAGGTAAGCTGGGAAGCAGGAATGAAATTTCACAGATGCAGCTTGGGGAACATTGAGACAGCACAGGACAGAGAGGAAAGGAGGGCCTGCATTTCATTGCCCACAATGGACAACAAGTGGCCATAGCACAACACTCCTTCCTTCAAGGATTTGTACTGTGATTTCCCCATTTTCCCTCTGTGCAAAGTTCTGATGGAAAGTTCTGATGGTTGGGTACTAACAGACAGACACTGCTCCCCTGAGCAGATTCCCTGACATCTAGTAACAGCTGAGCTCTTGTAGCTTTTTGGTGTGGGATCTGGTATCTTTGCTCTGTCAGCCACTTGCTTTCACAAAATTTAACTTACCTCAGTAATTGCAAACTGATCTTTGAGACTTCACAGTGTCACAGCACATTAGGGACTGGAAGGGACCTTGAAAGATCGTCTAGTCCAATCCCCCTGCCAGAGCAGGATCACCTAGACCAAGTGTCACAGGAACACATCCAGGTGGGTTTTAAAAGTCTCCAGAGAAGGAGCCTCCACAACCCACCTGGGTGACTTGTGTCAACTCTGAAACTGCTAATACAAGAATTTGTTAGACACAAATGTAAGACACAGACATCTAAACCTTGATTTTTTAGAAACTAAACAAAAA
This sequence comes from Rhinopomastus cyanomelas, assembly GCA_013400115.1. NCBI lineage: Eukaryota > Metazoa > Chordata > Aves > Bucerotiformes > Rhinopomastidae > Rhinopomastus > Rhinopomastus cyanomelas. The sequence goes on from VXBP01004577.1 coordinate 56,306, forward strand.
AGAAGGAAACTACAAAGAGAAGGAAAATAAAAGAAACTAGACACTAGAAAATTGTGTAATATTTTGTATGCACTGAGCAAATTAATTTGTTTAACCCAAGCACATCAAAGACTAAAAGTCATTAGGACACCTTCAGAAGTCTGCCAGTTCCATCTCCTCCACTCAGCTATTTCAAAGCTTCAATACTGGAGGTTCTGCAGCTGTGGAGCACAGCCACTAGGCATCAGCCTGCACTTTGCAACCATTTTTTTCTGTGGTGATGGGAACGGAACTGCAGGAGGTAGTTTTCAGGTCTGAAGTAATACAAACGGTGCGTCCTGGTGGCAGTGGATCCTCTGTCTGTGAACCCTATGTCTCAGCAATTTGTAGATGTTCCTGACACCAAGAGATCACCAAGAGATTGTTACTAGCTTCGACTGTGGTGAAAGCTACCTACACAAGATACCGTACCAACAGTTAGCCAACAGTCACGTGCCCAGATGTGTGCAAAAAGGACTTTTTTCCTTAATGCCTGAATATTTGACAGCATGAGCACATAATATTATTTGACTGTGGTTTAAATTAAGCGGTTCATTTTTAATGTATTTTGGAGTAGAGTCATAGAATCATTACGGATTGGAAGGGACCTCGAAAGATCATCTAGTCCAGTCCCCCTGCCTCAGCAGGATCACCCAGACCAAGTCAGTCAGGGTTAGAAGGGACCACAGGATCATCCAGTTCCAACTCCCCTGCCATGGGCAGGGACACCCCACCCTAGATCAGGCTGGCCAGAGCCCCATCCAGCCCAGCCTTAAACACCTCCAAGGGGAAGGGATTAAAACAAGTTGCTAACCCAGCCAATTGCATATGGTTACACTGGAATTATGTTTTCTCTCATTAACTTAGAAGTTAAAATGAACTGAAATTAAGTTTTTCTTCTCTATCTTGAGGATCTCTGGGAACAATAAATGATAGATGTAGTGCTGAGACTCACAACAGAGGAACTGGAACTTTTACTCAGGGGTGCATAACTCTTTGATTCAAGCATAAATGTTTCCTTATTTATTAGGGGCTGGCCGGGGGAAATCAAGAACCGTGGAGACAAAAATTATACATATTTCTGATCACGTTGCTGTTTGCCTGAAGAGGGAACCACCATTCCCAAAACAAAAATGGGTAATTAAAGTTATGCTTTGTGACTCCAGAATTTGAAAAAAAAAAAAGATAATCATATGGCATCTAATTAGTGTCTCTGTGATTACTTTCATGTCTTTTCTCAGGGGTAGGATATTTATAGCCACAAAGAAAAACAAGGAAAGGGCCTAAGGCAACGCAAACAAAACCCCACCACCCAGCACCTTAACTGCAGCATCTGCAAGCCAGTGATCTAGGAATACTTGATGAAGTGCTTAAGGCTAGGAAGGCTGATAATGAGATTTCTTTTAAGTTCACAGCGCAGCACATTAAAGAGACACTGTCCGACCAACCAGTTCTGAGAGGAGAAACATTCCCTAGCACACACAAGCTGGGGTTTGGGGTTTTTTTAATAAAAGAGTCTTCTTCATCAGCTTTTGGTGGTGTCTAGAAGACAAGCAGGTTTAGTAGGCAGCGCATTTGTCTCAAGTTTCCCCCTCAATATTTTTTGCATTTTATTTGTTTACTTAATAACACTTCATTTAGTTCTGAAGCTGTGTCTGGCAAGTGCCCCAGAGACCAGGGTGGTCTTGAGATCCCACCCAGCCAGTGCATAAAGCAGGAGCTCCCCAAGATACTTCCCTAAGCAGAATATGCTAAAGGGCATCTGCGTGCAGTGCCACTGAGTCCATGCAAAGTGCTGTCACCTGTATAGCAGAAACAACCTGGAAACAGCTATTTCCATCTCTCTCTCTCTCTCTACTCTGTTCAGTGATGAAAACCACACACATTTGTGGCAAACGATTCTGTTTCCAGAATTACAAGCAAATTTGTAAGTGAATAAGAAAAGTCCAGTCAAATGGAAGTCTTCCTTTAAATCCTTTTTCGTAAAGCAAATAATATTTCACTGCTGGAGAAGCCTTATATAGAGGGATTGTGATCTTTCTTATCTCATACCACACGTGTAGCCTTACATTTATCCCAACACAGCTGCTTCCAGGAGTTTCTTTGCAAAGATGTCCTCTAACACGTTCTGTTGGGCTTTCCCATTTGAAATGGAAGTGAAGTGGCAATGCTGGCATCTTCCAGCTGCCTGCATGGACTAGTCCAAACTGACTTTCCTGTTTTTCCTATCTCCTGTAGCTTTTTTCTCATCAACCCCTGGGATGAGAAAGAACGTGTGCTCACAAACAGGTGGAGCACATACACGTATCTGTATTCGTTAGAAAACAACATTCAATCCTGCTGTGGCAGGGGGATTGGACTAGACGATCTTTCGACGTCCCTTCCTAAGATTCTATGATTTTGCACAATGACTACAATTTGGCAAAGTTAATTTTGTAACTTTCACTTCTAGCATAGTTTTTAGTTACAAGAATGTATATTTGTTTTTCAGTTCTGCTGTGGGTATGAATCAGTTTCTGAAACAAAAGCATCTGTTCCCTGCCAGACCCATGTTCCCATTGTTGCTGAAACTGGGAAAGAAATGAATGACACAGGCGACTGCATGAAGAAACACGATTGCTTTACAATGAAGATAGCAGAACACTGTCCTGGAGGGCTGGAGTGTGCTCTGCTTCTGCTAGAGAGTTCCAGCCGAGGAGTTCTTCCTGTGTTAGTCTTTATTTTCATAGTCCTTATTTCTGATGCTGACTTGACAACCTAGGATTTGATTTGCAAACACACTCAGCTACAGCTAAGGATGCAGAAACTGTGCTCTGAACATACAGAGGGACATACAACACCAGGTACCACCAGGAAAGCAGAGATCTTGAGAACTGTAAGATAAAATGAGGAGACATTTTTGATCCAGTTTAACAGGCAGGTTTGATAGCGTACTGCTCTGGTTGCTACAGAAACCAGAGAAGAGACTTTAGCCCTGTCCATCTGATGCTGCAGGGCTGGATGCTGACCATACAGCATAAAGCTACTGAAGACAAAGGTGCCACTACAACAGCACTGCCCAGTGCTCTCCCTGTGCCTGCACCATCCCTGTCATGTCCTGCTAAAGTCTTGTGAGGGACGTTTTGTCAGGTTTCCTGCCAAAACAAGACATCAGCACCATCACAATCCCTAAATTAGAAAGGGCTGTCAAGAGAACAAGTGAAGTGTAGCTGACTTCAGCTCAAAGCTTCTCCTGGAACCACTGACATACTAGTCCACTGATGAAGCCTTCCTCAAGGAGTATCAGTGGCAACTGAGGTGTTAATTCATCAGTAAGTATTTTCACGGGGCTGTGGGCCACAAACTCAGTCCTGACGCTCCAGAAGAACAACTCCCACAACACTTTGTACTAGCACCATCCTTACTGAACATGTTTGTTCGTGGTCTACGAAACACCAAATATATATAAGAAACTCCTAAATGCTGATGGTACCTGCTTGACCTTAAATATCAGTTGACTGGCTCAGCTGTAGAGGTGACACGTTACTGAAGACAGAAATGAAGAGCAGCACCAGGTGTGCTGAAGGCTGTGTGGCTTGGCAATCTTCTGCACACAGAAAACCTGGAGCCTGCTGGAGTCTTTGTTAAATACAACCCAAATTAAGAGGAACAGCCGAGCCTGAGCACTCGCAGTCACAGCCATGCATCTTGGTCAGAGGAGGAACATCAGAACTATTTCCAAATTAAGCACAAGAGTCCACCCAAAAAAGCAGCACTAAATATAGTCATTATTATTAGTTTCTACTCATTTAATGTGTGCTGTGGCCCATGATACCCTTCATCTGCAGCAGATTTCACTGTTTTTATCTTGCCATTATTATAATTATTGCTAGATTAAAATCAGTAGAAGCCATATTGTTACCCAAAATAACCCAAAGCTCCACATCATATCTGGCATCAGAATGCAGCCAACAGCCTGACCACCATGTTGTGGCAGAAAGCAAGTAAACACCTCACTAAAATACCTAGAGGACCCACCCTGGAGAAAGATGCATGTGTTAGCAGGTGACTTTCATTGACTCACTGTGACAGCAACAATGCCAATGCCACTTCCAGGAACTGCTGCTGTCAGCAAACCTTCCCACTGTGGGCCACCATGTCCCTGCTAAAGCCAGTCCAGCAGGCACAGCATGGCCCCTTTGCAGTCTGATAATGCTAGGAGGAGCTACAACAGCCAGTCTGGTGTGCAAGTGGTGTGAGGGTGGATCCTACTTTCAGGCCGGGCAGCTGCAGGGCTTCCTCTTGCCTTCTCAGAGAGTACAGACTTTTTCTTCTTTGACAATTAGTGGATAATTTGCAGCTTTTTCTTCTGTTGCAGCTGTTGCCTTGTTTGCTTTATTCACCAACACTCATTAAAACCAACTCACCCTATTCAAACTGTCAACTGAGCCTACACTGCATATTTCCTGGCTTAGGTAACTTGAAGTCCCTGCTGACTCCTTGACCTGGCTGCTGCCCACCTGGGACTGCTCACTTCAGCCACTTGCCAGCACTGCCCACCTCCACGGGTTTCTAGTGCCAAGCTCTTTCCTGGGACTACACTCTCACTATGCCTTCCCTCTCCATCCCAGCTTCTCAATCGGATTTTCTTGTGTCTCAGTTTCTTGGACTACTTGTTTTCTTCATCCAACATTCACCTCTAGCCTCCTTTTAGCCCACAACTCTATCATCCTTCTGCGGCATCTCCAGTCTCTGGCAGTTCTCATTTCCTTTGGTGGCTTCAGAAAAATATTCTCATCCTGCCAGTCCTGAATATCTACTTTCTTTACAAGTCCCAGTTTTCATGCCAAATAGTCCCACTTCCAGTACAGCATGCTGGTTCTCCACAGTGAGGCCTTAGATCTTGCTCTGTCTGCCTCTTAATCAGATTGCTTCTTCCTCCACATTGCCTAGATGCCAGCAGAGAGGTCACTGAGAGTGCAGCAGAGTGTCCCTGCTCTCCATTCGTTGCTTGGCTCTGGTTCACCGTTCAGCGGCTGGAAAAAGCCATTGTTGGGAAATTGTGTCTCCATCGTGTAGCGCTGGGCTGCAGCATGTGTAGTGGCTTTGTACAGAGGGCATGCTCAGGCTGGGAGCTGAGACAGGCTGGAGAGCCGTGTGTGAGCTGTGGGAATGATGCACACACAACAGGACTGTAGCTGTGAGAAGCATTAGCTTGCTCTGGGACAGTCTTAACCCTTAAACAAGTGTTTCCTGTAAACTGAGATTTAACACACCCTAAAATGTGGCTGAATTAGATTCTCTTTAGTGCAGTGAAAAGCACTTGTTAAAGACCTCTCTTGCTCAATTTCAAAGCTTTCCTCATAAAATGTTCAAATTATTTTATTCCCTTTGGAAAACAACGTACCCTTGTTACATTTATTTTCAGAAATTACTAAGCAGTTAATTTAATGTCTTCTGTGGGCAAGAAATGATGCAGAAAATCAGTGTAATGTTTTCCCAGCCTGGATCACAAATGGCCAAAAGCTGGGTCTTGCACTGGAAGTGTCAAACTGTCTGTAACAGGCTGCACGGGCTCTTTAAAAGCTCAGCAGCGCTGCTCACCCTACCTTGCGCATGTGTTGGGAATCAGCCCTTCAGCTGATTCCCAGCAAGCAGATTTAAATAGGTTTCCAGCTTAGAGAGAGAAATGGATGTTTGTCTCTTAGGGAAGCTGTTGCTTCCTTCCCCCCCCCCACCCTCGCATGTGCACATACATGCACAAAAAAAAAGAGACCAAAAGGAGGACAAAGGTGTTGTTGGGGCAGAAAAGACCATTCCTCTATAGAGACAGAGCAGCACTTTTGGCAGACCAGAACGGTACTAGAGTTTAAGTGAGTTGAAAATAAAAGACCTGTAATGAGACATTGCCCTAGATTGGCTGGCTTGTGCAGGCAGGCAGCCTGCTTACAACTCACCCTGGATGAGTTAACCAAAAATAGAAGCAGAAGAACCACAATGCATTATCCAGACTAGAAAGGCTGTTGACTTGGAATGCTGACTTGGAGGGACCACCAGCCACAAACGAAATGTTAGAACTGAATTGCAGCCGCTTACGTTTCTCTCAGTCACATTAAGGCACTAATCCTGAGTCACAGAAAGAAGGCTCCTACTCCAGCCCTTCCCAACATCTGGCATGAGAATAGTGTGAGGAAGGAGAAGGAGGTGGCATTCAGCAGCTCGGGTCAGACTTATGGTCCCTATTTCTGCTGATCCTGAGTAACTCATGGTCCCAGTGGGTCTAAATTGCCTTTCATAGGTTAGAGTTTGTGCCCCAGCATAGCGGAGCTTTGGGAAGTCTGAGAAGCAACAACTGCTCTATCTAGGAGGGAAGGACAGGTATACCAGTGGATTTACACAGAAGACACCCAGAAGCCACTTTTTTCTGGATGTGAGCTGTGGTACAGCCTGTGCTCAACACATCTCTGCTTGTATTGGGGAAGAGGTAAATCCGAGACTATCACACGACTGCAAGGCACCTGCCTGTGCTTGAGTAATCCTGAATGAGCACAAGAGCTTGTGCTAAGGCATCTGGCATGCACCAGGAAGCTCTAAAGTTTGTGCTGTTGTGGTCTTTGATACAAACCAAGGGCAACATGCCGGGTGTAAGAGGAAGGTGTAGGTCTTAATAGTTTTTGCAGGAAAGTTTACAGTAATTTTCAGTGTCTTTCCTGATACCTGGAGGAGTGCATGGTGCTCAGTCTGGGTCGGGCAACTGCAGCAAACAGTAGTTTCACAATCTGATAGAGCAAGAGTGTGAGCATCTCATCATTATCGGGGCTCATCAGCCTAGAAAGATTTTCTCTGCTACTCACTAAATGCACAAGTGGCTGATGGTGCCCCTCAGGCATTTTGGCTGCGGTAACACTATTTAATTAGGGAGACATTCACAAAACATGTCCCAAATACACACCAGTTTCTCAAAAAAAGGCATCTGGCTCCCTTGTCTTTCTTAGGTGATGTGTTTTTGTGAGATGATCGTTCCCCTGGACTCATGAGGCACTAGTAAGGCCTCATCCTGGGTGCTGTATTTAGTTTTGGGCACCACCGTTGAGACGCTGGCGTGGGTACAAAAAAGGGCAACATAGCCAGTGAAGGGCCTGGAGGGCCAGTCTTAAGAGGAGCAGCTGAGGGAACTGGGGTTGTTTATTCTGGAGAAAAGGAGACTGAGCAGAGACCTTCTTGCTCTTTACAGCTGTTTGAAAGGAGGTTGCATCCAGGTTCATTAATATGACTAGATTCATGTAGGAAAGATAAAGAAAGCAGTGACATTTTAGCTATCTTGTGTTGCAAGCAGCTCACCCTCCTGAGAGTTCAGCAATGTGGCATCATAACTAGGGATGATACACCCTAAACTTCACATTCATTATGTTATTAATTCTTTCACAACTCCTCCACAAATCCTGAAGCTGTCTTACGGGAAACTTTCACGTCAGCATTTAACTCACAAGTAGACGTTTGTTTTGAAGTGTTGCAAACACTTGTTTTTGTTCTTAGTTTCAACTGTGTGTGGTTTTCTCCTCCTGTATTCAAATAGAATTTGAATATTAAGAAGTATGAAGGATTTTAGCTCAGTGTGGTTTGGTGATGGTAGGTAAGTTAGTTAAGCTAATCCAAACCATTAAACAAGATTAAATAAGGTATCACTAGGCATGCAGGGATCAGGAGGCGGCAGTGAAACTCTGAGAAATAAAATCATTAAAATGTTATCATGGAAAAATACTGAGTAGTCTATAGACACCAAAAGTTTACAGGCTGAAGGCAAAAAACTTCTGATGCGTTTTGAGGTTTTAATAAATATAATGAAAGAAGAAAGTCAGAATTACCACAAGTGCAGCTAGAAAAATTCAGAAATTGCTGAGCGGACTCACAGACAGATTTCTCCTGAACATCAAAATATTTTAAGTCCTGTTTCCTCACGAAAAAACCTAAATCAATGAAAAATTATGTTTAATATATTTTAATATTTATTCACGTGAATGTATTCAAGCTGCATGTACCCGACACAAACATGATAGATTTTACTGTATAAGTCAGAAAGTTGGAGGAGAGTCTAGATCATGCCTTGGCTTTAACAAACTAGGATTTTACTCCAGTTCTGGGCCTTTCAACTCAAGAAGGACAACAGAATTGCTGGAGAGATTCCAGTGCAGAGCCACAAAGATGATGAAGAGAGTAAAACATCTCTCTTATGAGGAAAGGCTGAGGGACCTGGGTGTCTTGAGCTTGGAGAAAAGGAGACTGAGAGGTGACCACATTAATGTTTGTAAATATGTGAAGGGTGGGTGTCAGGAGGATGGAGCCAGGCTCTGCTCAGTGTCATCCAGTGATAGGACAAGAGGCAATGTAAGCTGGAACATAGATGGTTCCACATCAGTATGAGAAGGAACTTCTTCCCAGTGGGGGTGACACAGCACTGGAAGGGGCTGCCCAGGGGAGTTGTGGAGTCTCCTTCTCTGGTGATGTTTAAAACCCACCTGGATGTGTTCCTGTGTGACTTGGTCTAGGTGATCCTGCTGTGGACTAGATGATCTTTTGAGGTCCCTTCCAATCCCTGATTTTCTGTGATTCTGTGATACAGGTTGCATCTGTAATAGGAAGACCAGGCAAATAATGAGTACGCATGAAGTACATGTTCTTTCAGTAACCTCATTTGCATAATTCATTTACTGTACCAAGACAGACTTCAGAGTTTTGCAATTATAATAGGAAAACGTGAGAAAAACAACCCTGGTTTTAATAGATGAATTTACTATAACTTATTTTCCAGTACCTTCAGTTTGCAATGGCCAAAACAGATTTTTTGCTGGTTCCAGTTCCATTCTGCCAGTCCTTCCTGCTAGCCATCCGCCTGTCTGCTGGAATATTGTAAGGGAGAATTAGCAACAGAAAAAAACCCAGCAAGCATCTACAATGCATCAGAAGAAAGAACCCAGGTCTAAACTATTTATTTCACTTGCACCAACAAAGCTGGAATTCGAGACAGAAAAATTAATAATATTGATTTTACTAAAACTAAACTTTAGGAAGAAAAAAACTTGGCTGGAGGCAGCTGTTGTAAATATTTTGGAAGCCATTCAAATATATATGTTTGGAAAAAAAGCCCAAGCCTGTTCTCTAGGAAATTTTCTAAATAAGCAAGTCTGGTAAACTCTTCTGTAAATTCAATGTGATACAAGCTGGGTGCCCAAACTCAGAAAGAGCAGCTCAGATGCTCTCAACAGAGTTCGAGACACCTGAGATGCAGCTGTTAAATTATGCAAGAATCCCAGCTATGCTTGGCAACAGTGACAGTATCAGCAGCTGAAGAACACCAAAGCAGTCTCCACACACACACACACACACGCACACGCGTGCACATGCACACGCACGCACACCTAAACAGTTCAAAAGCAGAAATTCTCAGGTTGTCTCGTTGGGCTGGCCATATTTTGAAGAGAAACTGGCTCAGCTTTATTTCCCATTTTGTGCCAGATACAGCAATTGCCTGCATGGAAAAAGAATAAAAAGAATTTATGGAAAAGAATTTTAGAAAAAGTACTTGAGGTTTTAGCTGCCTTGGAACAACAAATTAGCAACTGCAGAGAGAGGTGCCAACACCTTGTGATTGGCAATCAAGAAGATTCTGTGGGCCTACAGTGAACTGCGGATGCAGTATCACCTAAGATGTCTTTCCAGGGCTGTGTTCTCCTGAGACCGGTGTAGGTTGCTAGTTTTGCTACCATGTGGGTGTCAGGAAGATGGAGCCAGGCTCTTCTTGGTGTCATCTAATGATAGGACAAGGGGCAATGGGTGTGAACTGGAACATAGGAGGTTCCACATAAATATGAGAAGGAACTTCCTCACAGTGGGTGTGACAGAGCACTAGAATGGGCTGCCCAAGGGTGCTGTGGAGTCTCCTTCTCTGGAGACATTTAAAACCTGCCTGGATATGTTCCTGTGCAGCTTGGTCTAGGTGGTCCTCCTGCAGTGGGGGGATTGGACTAGATGAACTTTCCAGGTCCCTTCCAATCCCTAATGTACTGTGAACAAAATCCCCCAGCTGTATCGGTCACATCTCAAGTGTTTTGGGGACTAGTGTGTCACAACAGTTTACACATCTTACTTCTTCCTGTCCCTGGGAGGAAATTAAAGGGGCAGTGGCACCTCTGCCTAAATTTAACTCCCTAGCCATTTTTTGCTAATCTGACTCTTCGACTTTCAGACTCGGACTGATTTAACAGTGTCAGGACACGTACACATAATGTAAGCCAGCTGGAGAATGCTGTCTGCAAGATGGTTTGGAAAAAGCGTTGACCTGTGGAAAGCTCTTCATTCTCCCCTTAGTATCATCCTGTTTGCTATCACATGGGAGTGCTCAGTTTACAGGAGTTGCTTTGTTTTGGGTTTTTAGAGAATACACTCTTTTTTTCAAAGCAGATGGAAGGCTCAACACATGCCTGCCAAGGGCTGCAACAGGAAAATAAGGGTAATATTTGGATGGTTACAATGGCAATTCATCTTTCCGTCCAGAAGCTTTGTTTTGGGGTTTTGTTGCTTAGAGTCTGTCAGCACTTTCATCCTGGGGAATTTAAGTTTCTCCTACAACATGTCTGAGTATAAAGTATCAGGGCTCAGAAGTGTTTTCTTTTGTTTTCCACATGAGGTTAAGGTACAGGAAAGTACTCCAGCGGTACTCAGCATAAAAAGAAGGAAATTATTAACTTGGTGTTTCTTTAATCTTGTGAAACTTTTAAAAGCAAAGTGAGATGAACATTTAAAACACAACCACAAAAAACACACCAAAAATTTGTATTAATCCAGAAACTGGGCTACGTTTTGAGGTGTCTACCACCTCCAGGCATTGTAATTACTCTTCTGTCTTTGAGAATTACTTACTCCAAAACTAACTACGTATGTGCAACCGGCTTCCTTTTGGGAATCTCCGGCTGCCGGTGGATCACAAAAGGAAGGATTACATCCCAAGCCTTTGAAGATAAGGATAAGAAGGAAGTAATTGTTAACGATTTGCTGATCTAAACAAAAAATGACTGACAACATAATGAAATCATGTAATCCTGTAGTGTGCCAAACCCCCTTAATTTTAAGTTGAACAGAAGCAAACATCAGAGGAGGTTAAGTGAGATTAGTTGCATTATACACTACAGAGGTCTAAGCGTCTAGTAATTAAACACCTGCTCCAAAACTGAGAGGGAACTTGAAGAAGCTAGTTGTCTCCTGGAACTGCTTTATGTATCCAAAGGATTTTTTGTCACAGTTAAATGCTTCACTTGAAATGCTGCTTGAAGGTAAGGCAGGAAAATCTCACCGAGTACATGAGAGTTAAAGTTGTCCAAAACAATCTGTAGTGATCAGTTGTCAGATTAGCTGAGTGCTGGCCGGTACCATGCAGACTACATCTGCACTTCTGCAGATTGGCTCTCGAGTGCAACTAGATGGTGGGTTTTGTGGACATCAGACAGCACCACTGCTGGAAACACGCGTGTTTATAATGCTGGTGTGCTCCTTCACTGGGACAAGCCTGGAAGAATCTCTGCCGTGTTTTATTGTATGAGAAATAAGCCCATTTAACTGAAGTCTGAGCCCGTCGGGGCTGCAGCCTGCTCTACTGCTGCGGACACTGCTGTCCCCGCCAGCGTCTGCGCCTCAACTCTCCCTCAGCCCCACCTGATGGCCTCACCCCGCTCTCCCGCCCGCGTTCACCAGCTTCAAACTTCAAGGATTGTTTGCCCTCTGCGCGGCTGCGGAGCTGCCGGCGGGACAAGGCCAGACCCACACGCTGACTGCACTGCCCGTTAGGCTCCTGCTCCGCCCAGACACACGCACTGCCGCACACCGGCTGCGGGGACCCCGATGACGGACCCAGCGCCCTCCGCTCCCCGCCGCCTCACGTCATGCGACGGCCGTAGGGAGGGGCCCCGCTTCCACCGCAGCCAATGGGCGCGGTGCTCGCTCCCGCAGCCAATGGAGCGCGAGGCTCTCCTTCGTGTGTGTCCGTGTGTGCGGGTGTCGGGGGAGGACGCGGTCGGGCCTGGCGAGCGCCTGTTGGGCGCCCAGCCCCGCCCCAGTAGGAGGGGCCCGGCGCGCCCGGCCCGGCCCAGCGCTGTGGCGGCGGCGGCGGCGGCGGCGATGGGGAGCCGGTTCGTACCGCACCGCGGGTAGTGGAGCTCAGGGCGCGCCTGCAGCCACCTGCCAGGCCCAGCTGCAGGTGGGAGCCGCGGGACTAGGGCCGGGGGGGTCAGCAGAGGGCGCGGCGGGACGGGCTGGCGGGAGGGGTTGCGGCAGGTGCCGGCCGCGGCGGTGCGGGTCGGGTCTGTGCTCTCAGCACGGGGCTCCGGTTCCAAGATGGCCCCCGCCCCCCGTCCCCGGGCGGGACCCCCGGACGTGGGAGCTCCTGGGGTTGGGGTTCTTTCGGGCTGAGGTGGCGGCATCGTGAGAGGTGGTCCTGTTGAGGATTCGCCTCCCGCGGTGAAACGCGCCCGGTGGTGAGCGGGAGGAGGTGAGGGGCTTGTGAGTTTGCTCCCGGCGGGAGCTGCGGCTGTGCCTCGCGTTTGAAACCTGCCGGGAGGAGCTGAGGAGAGCAAGTAGTGGGTGGACCGGACCATTAAGTGACACCAGCTCACGCACCCGGGCTCGGGAGGCCAATAAACTTTAATTTGTAGGCTGTCAGGGCCACGAGACGCTTTTATGAATTGTCTGGGAATAGCTTAATTCACCTGTGAAACCAGCGCCTGTGCTGGCTTGTTAACGCCCGTGTTCAGGCGGTGCTGAGCAATACGCGGCGTTATTAAACTGGACGTGTTGCCTGTGAGAAATGTCCGTGGTGAGTATTTGATGTAGGATCTTGGATGAGCAACAGACGCCTCGGCTTGGTACCTGTGTGCTTCCACCTCTCAGTTCTTACCTTTGCTTTATTTAAACTGTATTTATAACAAACTGCCCTTCTTCTGGTTTGGTTCCTTGAACAGCTCACTACATCTCTGCCTTTCCTCTAAGCTATAGAACAACCTCAGGGGCAATGGTTTTCAGTTTCCTTTTGAAAAAAGGGTGAACAGTGCTGACTAGTGTCTTGAGACCTTATGACTGTCTTCAGCATTTGAAGCATTGGAAATTGAAGCATTTATGTTTTGGGTTTTTTGGATAAGTTTACTTAGGTAAAGAGCCCCACTTGAACTAGTCATGTCTTTTTTGTTACATCTGGCTTTGTAGGTTTTCACATGGCCATTGGAATTGTATGAGTTATCACCATCATCATCCTTCAGGTCCCTTTCATGGACTGACATTTACATCTTGACCATAGTTACAGAAAGATCTTAGATTGCAAATTGGTTGTATTCACTTACTGAAAGTACTGTTTGCTCTAATTGACATCGGTGATCAGATATCTGATCTCATTTAGAATTAACATTGGGATTTTGCTAGATATCATTGTTTAGAATGAGTAAGGCTTTTGTGTATTCAGAATGGATGATCATATGTAGCTTCTAAAAGCTGTTCAAAATCAGTTTGGGGGTTTAATCTTATAGAGCTGGGAAATGAATGAATGAGACTCATTGGTGTCACCTGTGCTGGTTAATTCATCGCAATGAAAAGGAATACAGCAGTAAGTGAAAAGAGTGAAAGTTGGTTTAAATGGTTTCAGAATGGCATTGGACTTCAATGTGAATATGCACATGGATAGGCTTAAAAGGAGACGGGAAGTCCCAGAGCTGCATGTTGCTGTCAAGTGGCAAAGCACATCGTGGAAGGGCTGTTGTCTGTTTACTCTGTTTTTGTTCTCTTCGTTAGGCATCCACTAACAGGCGGTATTAGAGACAGGATACCCTGTTAGGTGGACCTTGAACCTGAGTTACTGGAGCATTTTTGTGTCTGTAGTGAAATATTCTCTGTACGGTAGCTGCTGTTTGTAATTTCAGTTGTAAATGAGGCAGGTGTCAGAGCTGTAAGTTTTTGGGAGTACGGAGTAGAAGTCAGTATCAGAGAGCAGAGGAAGCAAGGTAACCAATGCACTGTTACTTTAGATAGTTATTTGCATTTTTGTTAACATTTATAGGGCATCTCAACTCCTGGTAGGAAATGGTCACAAGTGTGTTTTCGAAGTGTGACTTCCAGGCCTTTCCTGAGTGCCTTATGGGAGTACTATGCTTCTCACAGAGACATTGTTAGAAGCTGCTGCAACACCAGTCTGCTCTTACGATGTTGAAATGTTGCCTCCTCCTGTAACTCCAGACTTATAGCTGTTTTCCTCTGCTGAATCTCCTGTTTTTTTAATGTGTCAAGCAGCTGGGCACCCATGAGCCTTTCATTTAACATACAGAAGGGAGCAGAAAGGGTCTATAAAAAGTAGTTCAGTCGCAGCTTCCATCTGGACTGGTTTGTCTGCACTGAGGTAGAACTTGCTATGATAATAAATAAAAGCAGTGGAAAAAAATCTGGTTTTGCTACTAGCACAGTGTCTGTTAATTGTCTTCTAGAGTATCTTTTGGAAAGTTGTTGCAGTGAATTAAACAAGTTTCACCATCTAGAACTATGTGAATTATGTGTAGGAGTCATGAAAGCTTCCTACATAGTTGTGGCAATGGAGTTCAGTCGCAGCATGTGGGGTGTATACTCTTCCTGACCCCATCTCCTGAAGAGTTTTCACCCTGGTTGCTACTGTTTATTTTTCTTTAACAAAAAGATGCTGTAATTAATTAATCTCTTCCTAATTCTAGAAATATAAAGGAATTTATGTGTTCATTCCTGCTTTCAGTGGACAATGGGTGTTTACGGGACAAGCAGCACTGTGCTTATCTTATCTAATACAGTGTCTTGCCCTGTGTTACAGAAGTAGAGAGGCAGAGAGCAAGCATTACTTAATGCACTTCAGATAACTTTTACAGTGCAGTGTCCTTAACATCCCCTGACAGTTCAGACCAGTAGCTCTGTCCTGTGTCCTGTTGGCAGGTCTGAGAACAACCCTGAGTCCATGTTTGCATATTTTACAGAACCACATTAAGCACTGCTGTGAGGTACTCAGTAAAGTTCTTTGACATATGCAAAGACAGCAATGAATTACAGTTTATACAGTAACATGGTCTTTATTTCAGCTGGCAGTCTTGCATCTAGGGGAAATTTAGCAGAAAGCAAAAATAGCATGTCTGAAAATACACAAAACTTTACTGTCATGCTCATGGAATCGTCAGGACTGGAAAACACTTTCAAGATCATAAAGTCCAACCATCTACCCTACAACCCCTAACCACTAAACAATATCCTGAAACACCCTACCTGCTCCTTGAATACTTCCAGGGGTGGTGCCTCCACCACCTCCCTGGGCAGTCTGTTCCAAGGTCTCACCACTCTTTCTGTGAAGAAGTTTTCCCTGATACTCAATCTAAACCTCCTCTGGTGCAACTTGACCTCATTTCCTCTTGTCCTGTGGCTAGTCACTAGGGAGACCAGGCCAACATCTGCCTCACTACAACCTCCTTTCAGATCGTTGTAGAAAGCAATGAGGTCTCCCCTCAGCCTTGTCCAGGCCGAACAGCCCCAGCTCCCCTTAGCCTCTTCTCACCAGACCTACTATCCAGACCCCTAATCAGTCCAGTTGCCCTTCTCCATCTCTAGCACCAAAATGTCCTTCCTATACTGTGGTACCCGGAACTGCACACAGTACTCGAGGTGCAGCCTCACCAGGGCCAAATGTAAGGACAGGATCACCTATTTGGTCCTGCTGGTCGAACTATTTCTGATGCAGGCCAGGATGCCATTAGACTTCTTGGCCACCTGGGCACATTGCCAGCTCATATTCAGCCAGCTGTCAGTCAACAGCCCCAGGTCCCTCTGTGATGGGCAGCTCTCCAGCCACTCCTCCCCAGGCGTGTAGCGCTGCTGGGGGTTGTTGTAGCCCAAGTGCAGGACCCGACATTTGGACTCTTGGGTATCTGTTTCTTATACATAGCTACCAAAGAACAACCTGGGTTGTCCCTGCACTTTGGAAGTCTAACACATTCCACGTGTGTTGAAGCAACACCATTAAGCAAAACCACCAGTTTTCAGGATTTGGGGTGTTATCCTGGAAATGGTTTATCAGTCTACAGTATGAGTCAGGGGTAGAATCAAACCTATCCTCCCACATTTTAGCTCTGAAGAAAAACTGAGCTGCTACTATAAAAGGGTTTCAGTATATTTAATCTTTCTGAGATCCCATATTGTTACTGTAACCAACAACTTGGGTATTTTTGATTTTCCACTGAGCTGTGGAGGCTAATATGATCCCACTTGCTGCATTTGTGTTCCTTATATAAATAATGGATCAAGTTAAAATCCAGTCTAGATAGCACTCCCTTAAAGTATATAATATTGTAATAAAAGAATATTTTAATGTAAGAAAAAAAAAATCAACCTTGGCAGTTTGCTAGTTTTAAAGAACAAAAATTCCAGCTTTGTTAGTTCTCAAACCATGTGTAGTCTGTGATGTAATAAGCCAGCAACCAAAAGCTCCTGAATTGAACTCATTTGCATCCTTAGTGACATCTGTATTTAAAGATAATAATTGATCCAATCCATAAACTGTAACTACAAACTGTGCTATAGAACTGTGAGCGTTGTAGTTTGCAGTGTGCAGAAGAGATGGTGGGTGACACGTGAACTCAGAAAGAACAGGCCTGTCTTGGTGTGTTCTACCCTGTTGGGACTGCTATTGGGTGCTTGCTGTATGTGTGACAGGGTTGCTGTTGCTCTGTTCCCTACGTGTGTTCTGTGGTCTGCTGCCCTCTGGTTTTGCTCCTGCAGCTTGTTGCCAAGCGATGTCAGGTGTTCTCAGTTTGTATGAGGAGCATAATGCCAGGTGGAGTGTTGAAAAAGACATTTGCCACATGTCAGCGTGCACAGCTAGTACTGCTTTTGAGGTTATTACTGACTTTCCAAAGCAGAGGGATTAGCTGTCGTGAAGCAAAGAAATGAGCATCTTTACTACAGACATGAAGTCACGAGAGCTTAAAGGGTTTTTTTGATATGCCCCCGTTAAGTTCAAGTGGAGAAGGCTTACATGTGAAGTTTTGTACAGGAACCTGCTTATTGTTCATGTGTAAAATGTGATTACACATCTGGGAAGTCTCATGGATATTTGTACGTTAGATAAAGCTTACTTGTACCCATTTTGAAATAATTATCTTGCTTAATTACCTCTTTTTGACTGACTTGACTAGGGCAGGCACAGCACATGGTTCTGAACAATGTGTGGATTAGTGTGAGAGAGCAAGAATAATCTTTATCGCGCTCAGTACTAATAAATAAACGGTGAACCACCGTTGTGCCAATACAGAGCCTTATGTATTGTTAATTGTGTGTTGCTTTATTGCCCTGTAAAGACAGCCTGTTTTTTAAGTTGACAATGACTAAATTTTCTGATGCTGTTTCATTGGACATGATGGTGTAAGTTTTAAAAAAAATAGCAAAATATGTTGCCAATGCGGCCAGCAGGTTAATGACAACTGAATCCAAAACACACTGCTCTATGAATTGCATGGCAAACTTAAGTGTAGAATAAAAGTGTTTCAGAGCGACTAATTATGAACTTGGGAGCATACACATCCATTTTTATAAAGAGCACAGAAAACCTTTATGGCATTCATAATGTATTGCTTGGTGGACTGGGCTTCTTTAGCAAATGAAGCTTTTCCTAAAGTGACAGTGTAGTTTCAGGTATGAAATGCTGAGCTGCGTTTTCACAGACAATATGCCAGGAGTGCTATCGGTAGAAATAGACTTGACATTGCTAATTTATAAATAAAAGAGAGTAGAATGTAATTATTACACACATTGTGCAGCCAAATGAGAGGCTTAAACTGGCAGATGGTGTTTTCAGAAAATACCTTGCAAGTTCAGCTGACAGAAAGCCTTGCTTTTTTATCACCATACGTAGGAGTTGCAGAAGAGACCAATCTAAACAAAGTCTTAAATTTCTTCTCAGAGGTTTGACAGATACAGTAATGAAGGTTTTCAGTGGCTTAACAGATACTGAGATAAAGGTTTTCAATGAATAGCTGTTCATGAGCAGTTAATTATCTCATGGAGATCTGGGTCATTTGGGAAGCTGGACTTTTGTGTTAGGATTTCATTGTAAGTGCGCTGCAGAAATGGGAGTGCTGAAGCTCCCTCATCTTGAGACTAGCAGTGCTGGAGAAGTGACCAAAACCAACTTCTTAACGACCAGGCTGGTCTCTCTTGAAGGTCAATTTTGGCTAAAGTCTAAAGCAGATATGAAATCTCTGCTCTGCAGGTTACGTCTAAAAATCCTTGCTCTCCTCCTTCCGGCCCAAGACACAGTTACTGCTACTCCCACCAGGATAAACAGCAGCTCTTTGTTAGCTGCCTTGCGCGGGGCACACCCTGTTCTGGCTTTGCTGCTGCTCTCTTGCTGTCTGTAGATCCTGGAGAGCTTGAAAGGAACCTTTTGCTGCTTGTTGCCCAAGCTTAACTGGTTCAGTAAGTCTGCGTTACTTCCACTACATACAAAGCTAACCTGAAACTTCAGCCCCACCAACTGAAGTTCCAGCATTTAATTTCCTGTGGGGAAAGGATCATCCAGTCTGCACCAGAGAGCTGTTGCAGGTTTCTTATTTAAAGATTGGTTACTTCTTCAAGGATCCAAGTCCGTTACTTTAACAACATCAAAATGAGCTGTGCTATACCTTTTGTCTTGGTATTAAGATGACACTACAAGTACTATAGCACAGCAAGTCTTAAACTGCCCCCATCAAGTGTGTGGCTCCCTGCTTTGAAAGCTCAAGTGTGTTTGAAATAGGATACAGACAGTGACTTGGGCCACCTTCCAGCTGCCAGGACCAGTCTGAGCAAGGGTATCAAAATCCCAAATGAACCTCAAGGGATAAGACTATGAATGGCATGCTTTGAGGTAGGTGCTGAGTGGTGTCTTTGGTCCCTCATCTGACTGCCCTGAGAGTCATGTGCCTGGGCCCTGAGACCTAGAATGGGTCAGGCAAGATAGTCTGGGCACTTCTCAGAGAAGACTACTCAGCTTCAAGAAATCTTGATGCTTAAAATGGAGAGAGAAAATGGTCTGCAGCAGCTGAGTACTGAGGCTCTTAAGATAGAAGTCATTATCTGGCAAACGTGTGTTTGGAAGGGTGTAGACAAGACTGATGTTTAGAACCATGACTGCAGCTAGCAAATGTGGATATCGAGTACTGTCCCATTTTCCCACTCTTGATTTCTGCTGGGGAAGATAACTGCTTCTAGTGGATGGTGGGCGTGCTAGCACCCAAACCGATCGAGAGATCCTGACTCAAAATAGCAGAGTTCAGGAGTGTCTTCCTGGGCAGTTAGATCTGGAAAGTTCTGCTGTAAGTGCCGAGAAGGGAAGGATTTGCAAGACAGGCACTGGAGGAGCTGAAGAGTTGGAGAGTTGAAAAAAGTTAAAAACTTTCTAGTGCTAGCTGTAAAATGACTTGTTTCCTAGAAGTTATGAAAACTGCTGTATTCAGTATTACTCATTCTAACTCCTGATTTCATGACAAGTATGCATTTAAGAGTCTTTTCGCTAGGGATTTTTACTGAACTTGTTCACAGTGATGAATGAAGGCTGTTAAGTGCCTTTGTTTCTAAAGAAAAAAAGGTTGGGGTGGGAATAGGATGATGTTAGAAACCAGTAGTGAAATTTGTCTCTAAGGAAAATCTGTAGCTGGTGTGGCTGTGGTGCAAAAGTTTAACTATTTTAGGTGTATTGTAGCAAAGTTCTAAGCTATTTTCTCCTAGGTATTTGATTAAAAAAGTAATGCACAGACATTAATATGACAAGTACTTGAATTTTGCATACCCAGTTTCCACAAATCCGAGAAGTCTCAGGCAACACTAGTTAGGAAAGGTTTTGCAAACTCGACCTTTCCTTACAGTAGGACCTGGTTAATCACGTAATTATACTTAACAAGTTGAAGAGTATCAAGGAAACTTTAGAAACCTTGCAAAATGCTTCTTTCACATTTGGAGAAGAGATAGTGGGGAATGATCTGAATGACCACTGGTCGGTTATCATCACTGTAACTAACTGAAAGCTGTAGAGAATGTGAAGACAGGTAGTCGGAACCCAGAAACTCTTTAGGCAGTTGTTTGTTTTCGGCTCAGCAAACCAAGGAGGTATGACAAATTTTTGTCTTATTCAGAATTAAGATACGCTGTAGGAAGTGACATTTTTGTTTAAGACACTTTTTACTGCTCTATGAATAGAGGCAGACTGCAGCTGTAATAAAATGTTTAATTCTGTAGCTTTGCTGTGTAGGTGGACAAGTGTAATTGATGATGATGGCTGAGTAAATGCTACTTCATTGATGCTGAATTTGCGTTTTACTCCTCAGACTTTCAGCTTTATCACTCTATCTAATGAGTTCTAGCTTGTGGTTTTGGCTTCCTATGTGTGATAGCAATTACATCTGAAGAAAGCAGAAGGCATTCTCTTTGCTTCATCCAAAGACCAAACTCTCAGTTTTACCTACTTCCCTAGCTTGCATCAGGGAACTAAATGTTCTGCCTTATTAAATCATTTACTCTGTCTCTCTGATGCTTTCATCTAACTTGGCTATAGCATTAGTATTTAAAATGTATGATACCAGCTCATTATGCACAAGCGATGCAGCTTGTTAAAATAAACCTGCTGTTGTCACAGGTGAAAGTCTCTGGAATGACATGTGGTGCCAGCAGGTACATTATACACTTTCACAGGCTGCTCAGTTGAGATGGTGGTGGTAACTCAGGAAGAAAAAAGCCCACCTTCTTGGTTACATGGACAGAGTATCTCCAGATTTCTGTGAAGAAAATGTGCCATGCATGTTAATATCTTCTGAGACTAACAGATTATAAAGTATTCATTTGAGTAATTGGATCTTCTGAGACTCTTCACTGTGTGTGTGTTAAGTTCCAGTGTATCAGAGCAGCTACACATGTTAATTTTGATTGCTTTCGTTTGCTCCCTTTGTGAAGATCTAAAAAATAACTTAAGCTACCCCAGTTGTCCAGAAGAATTGTGATACTTGTGGCTACCATTCAGCTCCTAAGGTCCTTCAGCACCAGGATAAAAATAATCATAGGCTGTTTTGGTTGAAGGAGACCTTTAAAAGTCCTCTAGTCCAACCTATCAGCACTAAGCAGGGATATCTTCAACTTTGAGTCATATCCAACCTGATGCAGAGTGTTTGCAGGGCTGGGGCTTCTGCTACTTCTCAGTGCAATCTATGCCAGTATTTCACTGCCTTCTTTCTAAAAAAAAAATCACTTAGTCAGAATCCTCTCCTCTTTTAGTATAAAACCATCAGCCCTTGTTCTGTCACAACAGGCCTTGCTAAAAAATCATCCCCATTTTTCTTATTGGCTTACTTTCCTTTTGTGCCCTCCAGTTAATACAACCTATGTGCTAGCTGTTGTATGTTACTCCTTTTCTCTGGGCTTAGTTTTGATTCTGCCTTAACACACGTCTCACTGCTGTTGCTGCCTTATACCTCCTGGGTAAGAGAAATAGTCCCTACTTCCTCTGTATCACTTTTGCTGCCTCTAGAAAGAAACACATTTCTGCATAGTCCTTGGAACACTTTTGAGAGACATCTGTTGGTCTGAATTAGGAAGCAATTATATAACCTCTTCTTCTCCAAAACTCATTCTTGAGTAGTATGCCAAGATGCTATCTGCATTGGCAGTATGCTTGACTAGAGAGGTGAATTTTGATACGGGCGTACGACTGGCACACGTAGCCTGCTTTCCTAACAGAGAAGTTAGAATATGCCACAGCCTGAGTAAAAGCCTCTTGTCTGCTTTCCTCGTGCCAAAGTTGTGATGTCTTTTACTACGTTTTCTTTGCCAGATACAGACTTTAATAGGAAAAGTAATCCAGAATCCAGTATTTACATAGTTTTAGAGCCACTTACAAAATGGAAACCAGAAGTTACACATACATGGAAAGCTACATGTTGTCTGTAAGCAGGTAGTTTTTCTTTTCTGGAGGCTAGATGTTTTCATGCAGAGACTCTTTCTCATGTATTCATTTACTATACGTAAAAATTAGGAGCGTGTGTACTGACGTACAAGAGAACTGTCTCTGCAAAGGTACGGAATGTGTTTGTGTGTGGGTGCAGCTACAGCTGGTACCTAGACTTCTGGGTAATTCTCACAACAAACTTCTCACTGATGAGACTTCCCTGACTCCTTTGACAGTGAATCCTTTTGTAGACCAAGGGAAAAAGGCAACAAGAATGAGGTGAAGAAAGGCAAATGTTAGGTGCATGTAATTCTTTCAGCAGAATCAGCACATTTCAGGAAAAAAAGGTCTTCATGAAGTTCATACTGACCCTCTTCTGACTTGTCCACATTCCTCTGGATGACATCCCAGCCTTCTGGTTTATTGACTGTACTACTCAGCTGGTGTCACCTGCAAACCCGCTGTCAGTGCATTCAATCCCACTGTCTATATCATTGATGAAGATGCTGAAGAGCACTGGTCTAGCACGAGCCTCTAAGGGACACCGCTCGGCACCAGTCTCCATCTGGACATTTTGCTTGTAACACAACCTTGTGATAGTTACTTCCTGTGACTTCTCCTTGTAACAGTTCCTGAAGATGCTGAGGCCTTGTCTCCGGGCAGCTCAATCGTATTGTGCTCTGGCAGTCAAGAGTAAGTTGGGTTTCTGTCTCCGTTGCCGATGCCTCATCAGCAGGTTGTTGATTTGACATCCTAGCGTGGGAATCTTTTTGACTGATGGTTTAGTATGTGATTGTACCAGCTGGCAGAACATCTTATGTAGTTTTATGATCTTGGAATTAAATATAAATGAAGAAAGAAAAAGCTCTTCTTAATAAAACCTTAAAGTTTGTGTGACCTTATCAGCCAGAGATTTGACATAAGCAACTGCACTACCTGAGATCCAGACCCCAGTCATACTTCCAAGATAATATTTTCAAAATGTGTATTTTCAAAAACTGCTCAGTGCAACTCGTGGCACAGGATTCCTTTGCTGTCCTTGCAGTGACAGAGCAAAATCATTCAGGCTGCCTGGAAGCTGGCCAAGGATGAGCGTAGGAGAGTAATCAGGATATCTGACAGGCAATTCTGTGAGTTGTTTGTGGGTGCAGCTTGGAAGAAGCAAACGGCAGACGATGAGTGTGTTGTGAGATGGGTGCAAATCTTAGCATCTGCCCGTTTTCAGAGTGCTCCAAGTTAGTTCTGTACGGACAGCTTTTCCGTTGTCACGCTTTGCAGTGCTTGCAGTGTTTCTGAAGGGTTCCCTTTGCCTTTTTTAATGTTCATCTTGAGGTATAGACATTTTGTGATACCAAATAGTCTTTCTAACCTTACTCTAATTTAAGATAAGTTTGTGCAAAAGTGAATTACACCTTAAGCGAGTCAAGCCTTCAAAATTTTGCGATGCTTAAAGGAATGAAAACTGGTTCAGGTAGCTTTAATCCCACAATTTATCTGCTTTTGTGTCAGATGGGCAGATGTAAAAAATTAAATGTCAGAATGCATGTATACATTTGGAATAGGATGTCTAGTTCTGTAGAAAAATGAAGTTTGTAAGCAGCTAAGATCTTTAAGATTTGCCATAAAAAGCGATATACTGGATGCTATTGTACGTGACGGAGAGGAGCGCATCTGAATTGGAGATGTGTAATTCTGCTTCTGGTGCTAGGAGAAATCAGATGAGGGGTTAAGAGGAAGAGGCTGCAACATGGGCCAGTGAAGCATTTGTTATTTCCAGACAAAAAAACGATCAAAGGCTGGAGGTGGAACTGCCACCAGCATTTGAAAGTGGTCATTTGAGCTTTGCATCTGTTACTAAGAACCTACTTGCTGAGATTAGTAGTGTAGGTCAAGTGAAATGTGTCCTCTTATGCTCAGCAGGGCTAACGGGAAGTCCTTGGTAGTATCTTCTTTCAGCATCCTTTTTTTAAACTTGTCTGAATTGTACAGTCATATGTCTGGCATATACTATAAATCAGATGTGCAGGCTCTCGTAGTGAAAACCAGTATGTGCCATTTGGATGACAAGTTTAAAAAAGCCTTGGTGTTCTAGTACAAGCAGATGAATGAAAATGTTGTGGTGTGATATAACTAACTGAAAATGGATTGTAATGTTCTCCTGCAGCTACCATGCTCTGTGCTTTGCTGAGAGAATAAAGCTAAGAAAATATGGTTTGAAATTAATTTAAACATAAACTTTACTGCTCAGACACAAGTTTTATTATTGTTCTGCACAACAGTTCTGTGTTTAACCGCAGTGGTTTTGCAAGGGATAGGGAGAGGGGAAATCAACTGAAAAAAGGAAGTGTTTTGAAATTCTAAATTTAAAGTGGAGTCATGTGCTAATTAAAGAAAAATTAAATGCTGAAAGTCGGAGGCTCTTGCAGTCTCGTCAGCAGAAGTGACCAAGAGGGGATGTATAGGAAAAAGAGAATAACTAAAAATTGTAAAGTCACCCTTGTTTTGGTGACTTTATTTTGAGTAATTGAGGTTTGGCTGTTACAATTTGGCCAGGTATTGTATAGAAAGATATATTCCTGTAGTTTGCTCTTGTGTGCTGCCAGGTGATTTCCTTGCAGTGTCCTGAGCGTGTGTGTTACAGTGGTATGTGGTTGTGTTTTAGTTTGCTGTTGATATGCAACCCCTGAGGAGTGCTTGTACTGTCCCCTCTTCTACCATTCAGTCAGTTATTGAGTTGCAATAGAAGCCTTTAGAAGGGAACAACAGGAGGAGTAATGTAACCTGGGACGTTAGCACTTGGAGTCTACTGGACAAAAATACTTTGCAGTTTGTCTTCCATTTCAGATGTGTTGCAATGATAAAACAAAGATATAACAAAGACTCCCCCTGAGTCAGGTCTGTGTCTCTTGGTGTAAAAAAAGTCTGAAAGATTTGGAAGGGGCAGGCAGTGGCCTTTATTAGACCAATTGGTATGACTTAGTTACGTGTATCTTTAGATGTCAAGTGAGTGGAAAGGCTGTTGTGCCTGGTAGACATCCTGCTCTTTCAAACTATAAAGCTTTAGTGTGTTATTTGAGTGGACTGGTCGAGCCTAACCAATTGTGTTTAGGCCATCATGGTCGCTGCAGTTTTTCTGGTTACCAATACGTGGGCAAAAGTGGTGATCTGAGCCTTTCAATAGCAAGGCAGTTGACAGCTAGTTTTCAGTCATCCTGCCAGACAGGACAGCAGCAGATGAAAGGCCTGCTGAGCGTTAGGTGTAATATTGTTCAGGGTAAGCCGATGTGCTGCATGTGTGCAGGGTGCAGGAGGTGCAGGTGATAGGACTGCCTAGTCGCATGGAGACCAAATAAGCTCAGTGCTTTCAGCCTTGCGAGTGAGAGTTGCATGGGAGGTGTCCTCTCTGCAGCTATTCTTTGCAGTGGAAGAGGGAGAAGATTTTTAGCATGAAATTATGAGAAGTGAGGTTACAGGTCCAGGACGTTTTCTGAAAGTATACTCTGTGGAGTTTATTTTTAGCAAAGTTTGTCCTGCTCTGGTATTAATATCTGTTTGTGCTGTTTGTGGTACAATTATTTTTGGCCATTGCCCTGCAGATGGTTATATCTTAGAGTTGTATCAGAATGATGCTGTTTGCTTGACAGTTACTGTCCTCTTAGGAATGCAGGGCAGGAAAGAACCTCCCTATTCAACAAAGTTTATTTTCATCCTCTTGTAGTTTTTAGGTCGCACGGTCATAGACATATGGAGCGCTGTCTTCAAAGCAGCTGGGCGTCTTCCTCTCACTACTTTAATTCAGAACCCTGTTCCAATGCTAAATTGCCCTAAACATGAGAAAGCCACTTGTAATGTTCCAATTAAATTTATTAATCACTGGCAGTAATAACCAGTTCTTTTGTCAAGATTGTCCTTTTATTTGAAACAGTTTTTCCTTCTTGTTTTGTAATTACCTCAGCGTGTTTGTATGCAGCACTTAGTTTTCTGCCTCAGCTTTACTTTTGCCAGGCTAGGGCCAAGTCCTCAGTGTCCCCCTTCAGTTTTGTCACTGAATAGTAGACCAAAATGAAGGCATGGGTGCTCATAAGACTTTTTAGCTTTTACCTAGCAGGTTTTTCCAGTTTCCTGAGAAGGGTGTGTCTTATTCTTTGTGCTACTGCTGATAAAAGTGGTGAGTAGTAGCTTCCTTGTTATGGCGGTGCACCAACAAAAATACAAAGGCAAAAAGGTCATTTTGTGTTTTAAACCCTGAACGTTGTTTTCAAGTGACAAGGTTGTCCCGACAGTGGGGACTCGCGGTGTATCCTCTACTTGGGAATGCAGGCAATCCTATGAAAGTGGTGTTGAAAGGCAGGACTTGCCTTTCGGGCAGACGTTTGATTGCTTCACGTGCGTGGGTTCTGCTTATGATTTTTTGTGTTTTTCCTCAGGCTGTTAAATGTTTAGATCAGGATTCTGTGGCCGATGTATGCACAGACAAACTCTTTGTGCATTCTAATGAGTCACTGCAAAAATCTGTGATCAGAGGTAAGCAAGACTCGTTGCAAATGGATAAAAACCTGGAATTCTGTTTAAATATTTTTCTGACTAATATTTACAGATACTTGCTGTATCTCATGATAAATCAAAGTACTCCTCAAAGATTTATATTTTTAAGATTTTAATGAAAGATATAAAAGGCTTAAAAATTGTGCAGAATTTTATCACAAATTTTAAAAAATAAGTTTGCAAAAGCTTCAGTGGGAGGATATGACCTACTTTCTTCCCATGTAAAACCCTGAAGGCTGTTGTGTTGGAAAAATAAAACAAGCGCTTAACATTGTTTAAAATGTAGTGGAAGGTTTTATGTCCCATGTTTACGAAAGAACTTAAGGGTTCTAATGCTCAGTGCTGCAGGTCATAAAGGTGAGGCTCTTAGCTAAGAAAGTAGGGAGACGGGCACCTAAGGACCATATGCTGAGATTCTGACTTCTCAGCTAGAATTTGAAATCTGTAACGTGGAGCAATGGTGCAGTGAAGCTGCTTGATAGGAAACCAGGGTGCACCTTAGGGTTCTTTAAGCCTTCTATTAATCAGAAAGTAAATTTTGTACTTCTTCATGAAGCTCTTAGGGAGATGCCTTTGATACCCAACTTGCACGTGCTAGACCAGCAGTTCATGAATTTGTTTGTTCAAGAAGCAGGAGGCTTTGATTTTAGATCCTGCACAACCTGAGGCTCCTCAAGCCCACGTTTTTCTCTTCTTACAGGAGTGCCATAACCCAGTTGTTCATGCTTACATAAGTGACCTGCCACCACATTGCAGCTCCAGACTGCTTGCTTACTGTCTTCTATCCACCAGCTTACATTTCTGGCTGCGTTATGGTCAGCTTCACCCGGCAGGATAGGGCACAGTCCTGTGCAAGACACCCTTGCAGGCTGCTGAGTTCAGTATTCTGTTGGAACAGGGTTTCAGTTCTTCTGTTTCCTTACCAGGAACAGACTTTCTGCTGCTGGGAGGTAGTAGAATCTGTATCTGAATAATCTAGTTTTATTCTATTTCCATATTAGCAGTTATTTCATCACTTAGTATTTAACCAAAAAATATTTTAATAACCTGAGATACTGTAACAAGGAAATGGAATAATAATGGAATAATAATAATCATGAGATCACTGATCTCATAACTTCTAGGGATGAACTTTGCAAGTTTTCAATCCAGGCCTATTTGTAAAAACTCAACAAAACAAAAACCCCAAACAAAACCAACTAACCATAAAACTTGCGTTTTTATTTTTTTTCCTAAGACAGACTTCGTGATTTTTGATTTAAAATAAATAAAATATATTGTATTTGAGCTGTACTGGCAGACTTAACTCTGAGTCTACTGAGAAAGTTAGGGAATTTTTTCCTGTTTGTTCCTAAGTGGTGTGAAGAAAATCTTTCTTCAGTTTAAGGAAAGCAAGATTTCAGGAAATTTGACATCTTAGAAGGGGAGGGGATAACTTAGTTGTGAAACCTACTGGCTGCTGATCTTCCAAAGCGTTCAAAAACAAACTTGCTCAGTGTGTTTCCATGTTGCTTGCTGCCTGTGGGATAACCCTTGAGAGCCATAATTCTACCTGGGCAAAGCTGTAGAATGAAATTTAGTAAGTTACAGTGACATGGAAAAAAACCATGAAAAAAATTTACTCAGTGAAACAATGAAAATAACTATATTAACTGCTCCTTTGCTACAGCCTTCTAAATCTTCTGGGTTTCTCAGTGTGAAACAATGGTTGCCATCACACGTGGCTGACTTCCTTAGTTACGCAGTTCCTGGGTGCTGTAAATTAACCATAATTAAAAATATTTTGAACACTAGTGTGATTGTGCCCTTTTTGGCATTGGCTGTAAAGTAGAAGGTAAGTGTATGTGTGTAGAAGGCCACTGTGGGATAGTTTTTTGTGCCCTGTGTTGTCTGGACGATGAAGTTAAGTGTAGACCATACGTCTGTAAGACATCTTACCTTCAAGTGGTTTAGATTTCCTAGTTGGCAAAGTCCACTGCAAGGAGAACATGTCTGGTGTCTTGGCTACCTCGACATGTTAGCTTCTGCCAAATGTCAGTCATGTTTCCAAAGGTAATACCATGCTTGTGTCCTGCCCTCTCTCTGGCACTGGATTCGAACAGCACCTGTTAATGGTAAGAATAAATGAAGTTACTGAGATGTTGGAGGATAAAAGGGTTTTGGTGAAAGAAAATTGGATATGAGGTTTAGATTCCCTGCCTAATTAAGTGTTTCAAGTGGGAAAACTGTTCCACTGCAGTTTTATGTAGAAGGCAGTACTGCAATGCTACCACACGGCTTTTTACCTAAGCCTTTTTTCATGAGGAGGTATGTGCTGATAGTCTGTTCAAATGCTTTTAAGTAATAACCTGAAATGTGCTGGAACATCCCTTTCTTTTGCCTGGAGATGAGTGTTTTTTCCCGGAAGCTTGTTATTCCTCTGCATGTTGGGTGATTTGCATTTGCATTTCAATCAGCTTTAACATAGTGATGTAGGTTATTGGTATTCCTCTTAGCTTTGAGAGTTGAAGAGGCAGCTGTGTGTACAGACATCAGGCTAAGGCTTGTCTTCATTGAAAACTGGGCTTACTTCAGTTGGACCGACTTGTAGCTTACTGTGTCGTGTTGAAATGTCAGTCCAAACTCAGAGGCAACAGAGAGATCCTGCCCAATAAATCGTTACTTTAACGTACCACAGCACTACTGTTTTAAGATTACTTTACTCACTAAGACAATGGCAGGTACAAGTGTTGTTGACCTGTTCAGGTGCAGAAAAAAGAAGGTGCTAATGAGTGCTAGTTTGAACTCAGGGCAGTAAAAAACCTTGTTTTTTTATTAACTGCATTCTTGAGTTCCGTAAGAAGTTATAAAATAGTGTTGTTAATTATTATTATTACTAGGTTTTTATGCACAAAATTAAATTTAATTTGGAAAGGCTGAATTATTTGTGCCTTGTTTTTCTTGATCAACACTAGCCCTTTGACCTGATTATGTGTCTTTGGTGCAGATTGTGAAAGAATTTGTTGAAGACATTTTTTAACATTGCTGTCTTGCTTAAGATTAAGTCTTTTGACATACAGTCACTAGCTAAAACTGTCATTCTATCAAGTATAAAAACATACATTTTCCATTGCTTGGTCTTGTCTGGATGCGTATTGCCGGTTAAAGTTGTTAAATTGCACCAGTGTTTTATTAATATCCACAGAATCACAGAACATTAGGGATTGGAAGGGACTTTGAAAGATCACCTAGTCCAATCCCCCTGCCAGAACAGGACCACCTAGATTCAGTCGCACAGGAACACGTTACTTTATTAGTTTTCAAGTAAATTATTTGAGACTCGGAACTTGTAATCTTAGAAAGCGTGTTGCTTGCTTTCTTGAATAATACAATTCATGCTGTAATTTCATCACAATTTCTAAAATTCTTCTTCTGCCCTTTTTTGATTGTCTGTGAATGGTGCCATTATTCTGTCTCTCACTTGAACTCATAAACAGGAAAACGTTTTCCAAGTTCGGCATCATGTCAAGTCTGTATCTAAGTATTAGTCATTTCAAATCCTCGTGTAATAGCTGTTACTGTTTCTTCTGGTTTTAACCACTGAAAATACTTCAGATCACATAGTCTCTGTTGTCAATTAATGTAGCGTTTGTCTCCTTGTAATACCTGGGATCTAGTCGTGCTTCTCTCTCTGACACACTTCTGTGGCAAAGGTTTTACAAGGCTGTTGCTAGTACTGTGTAATTTCCCTTTTCCTTCTGCAAGTTTCCTCTTTCTTACTGGGTTATATACAGGGTTCCAGGCCTCTCTCGAAAGGTCTTTTGTTGTTTTTTCCAAGCACCCAGATCACACGGATGCTTTGGATTGCACCTCACATTGCACTGTAAGTTATAGGGCATGTACTGTAACTTTGTAGTTCCAGTTCAAACTCTTCTGGTGTATTGGGCACCTCAATACAAGAGAGATGTGGAGGTGCTGGAGAACGTGCAGAGGAGGGCAACTACGCTGGCGAAGGGCCTAGAGAATAAATCTTATGAGGAAAGACAGGAAGAGCTCGGGCTCTTAAGTTTGAGGAAGTGGATGCTGAGAGAAGACCTCATCACTCTTTACAACTGCCTGAAAGGACATTGTGGAGAGGTTGGTGCTGATCTCTTCTCACAAGCCATTAGTGATAGAACAAGAGGGAATGGGTTCAAGGGTAGGTTTAGACTAGATATTAGGAAAACATTTTTCACAAAGGGTGGTCAGGCACTGGAATAGGCTTGCCAGGAAGGTGGTTGAGTCGCCATTCCTGGATGTGTTTAAAGATAGTTTAGATAAGGTTTTGAGGAATGTGGTTTAGGGGTGAACTTGTAAGGTTGTTGACCAAATGCGCAATGTTTTTGCACTGTGTCCACCCCAAATCTTTTGTATTCAGGGGCAGTGAAATAACAGGCTGCAGCATTAGTTACAGCATCTAAAGGGCTAATAATCAGAAGGCTTTCTTACACAGAACATAATTACTTCAACATTACAAGTCCTAATCAATTTCCTCTTTTCAAAAGGTCAAGTTGATCAGATATGGAGAAAATACGCGTAGGTAAGATTGTACTAGAAAACAAGGTTGCGTAAGGTCCAGGAACCAAATGAAAGAATTTTCTATTTGTTTTGTACCAGTCATATACACAATTGGCTGCTTTTTCATTTGCATAAACTACCAAGTTATGTAAGAGTTGGTCACAAATTTAACATAGGTATGTGTGTAGGACCGTTGAAAGAGGCACCTAGAAGGCGGCAGATGTAGCCACATTTCTGTGCTTCTGCAAATTTATTTGCAAAGATGAGACACTCCAGTTCAAAACCAAATAAAAATGGATATGAGTGCCTGTGCAGGCTTCTTTGCATCATGATGTCTGTATATTAATAGAACTTGGAGAAGGAAGGCAAACTTGATTTGCTAATTCCAGTGAATAGTTGTATTCCGCTTTCTATTGAGTAATCGCAGAAGGCATTTTGCGTCTTAATTAGCATTCTGGATCTTTTCTCTCTGGTTTTTATCAGTTTTCTATTAGGTACTTGCTGTCTTAAATGCTTGTCTTAGCACTTTCATCAGTTATCTGTCTCTCTAGATCAGTTAAGAAGTCACTGTAGTTTATAACTTGTAATGACTATCTGAAGGAGGTGTTGAGTTTGAAGGATTTCATTATGTGATGGAGAGTTGTGGTTTAACATATAGACTACCTAACATCATCATTTTTAACGAGGAAGAATCTCTGTAGAAACATCTTATAGACAGTATCAAATAGTAGCTCTAGGGGTTCAAATTAGATACTACATGTGTAAAAAACTTGGTTTGTTTCAAAACAATGTCCTTGTTACACCAAAAAGAACTCTGGAAAGATGGCTTGTTATAGTGAGGAGCCGTTGCATCCTGGAGCACTCACAAGGTGCACGTGGGCATTTCACATGTGCTTTGCAGGGAACGCAGACTTGCATGCCTGTGCTTAAACGTTTTGTCAAAATATTGTTTTGCACTTATCTCATGACTGATGACTGATTGTGGTGATATTTACATTAGGTTTTTCTGATTGCAGTTACTCACGCTATGAATTAAAAGCCCACTTTTGAGGTTTGGGTGGCAAGACGTAGCTTAGCCTGAAAGAAGTAAGAGATCAGGAGCATAACTGGGGGGGGGGTGGGTTCTTTCCTTTTCCCTAGTCAAGGAAGACAAAAGCGTCAGATGTAGAGCAAGTGTCCCTGTTCCATCACCCAGTGCAATCATCATGATGTGATGAGTGTTGAGTTTCGTGACCCAGTTATTGTGTATGGGCAGGGTTGGGCCCCAACTCCTACATACTTGCTGTGATGCTGGGAAGTTCCCAAACTGCTGTGCAGACAGAAAGGAAATGGAAAAATCCACAGCTTGTTTTTTAAATTTGAGGCAAAGTTATTTCCCCTCTACATTTGGTGAATGCTTGAAGAGTTGCTGCTTTTCTGGGACTGGTGAAATTCTAAATCTCCTGGGATTTTTAGCAAGTGTAATGAAAAGAGAGGAAACATCAGAAATATGAAATATCTTCACCACTAAAAGAAAAAAAAAGGCAAATAAATGTGTTTTTGTTATTTTGTTTGGAGAAGAGGCATTAAGGATGATTAGAAATAGTGTGAGGAAATTAATAGGAAATTATTTATTCAGTATTTCTGGGAATTTCAGGTACCAAACACAACAGAAAGTCCCTTACGCTGTAGGAATCTATTGGTGTTACTGGTGATAGTCTAAAGTCAGTCTGACTCAAACAGATGCTGCATTTTTCTGGGGAAGAAATTTTTATCCTCAGTGTATATTAGTGTTATTCTGATCTCGTACTACCTGGACCCTGACTCCTGGTTAAGTGTTGAAGGGCTTAGGATTTTTCTTTTATTGTGGGAAGACAGCTGAAGAGCAGAAAGCCAGTGTTATGCCTTTGTTAGCAGTGGAAGAATGCAGGCTAGTGGTCTTGGTCAAACAGTTGTAGCTGTAGTTTTTATATTGAGGATAAAAAACTAGCTTTCAGGCTGTGTGTGTGTTATTCACACATGGATCAGAAAGCAACAAAACAGACGGATTAGTGGTGCTATTCCAAGTACATGCTGCACTGATAGAACCTTAAAAAGGGACTGAAGATAAATTCTAAATAGAAACCCTTTTATAGTAAACTAGAATTCAGGTACTTTTCCAGGTCTTTTACCTCTCTTAAGCCCCTTTTCCATAAAGTATCACATAGCTCTTTTCAAAGTTGACATCGAATGGATGAGCCTGTTATCCCTGGGTTCCAGTTTGTCCTGGTAGGACTGCAGCAGTGTCTGTAAGTGTGCAGGCTAGTGATAAGATTTTGTTCGGACTTTCTCTGTGCTGAGATTCAGAACAGGCAAGTTCTCAGAAAAGAGTAGTAATTGTTGTTTCATTAGTTCTGGTTCACACTTGATAGTGGCTAATGAGTCCTGCCTAACAGTGTGGATGCCTTATGCTTCCTGAAATAATTCTGTAAGTGTTGTTATAAGAAATTTCCATTCATACACCCCAATTATAGTGCCACTGTTTTGTGACAAATGAACTTGTCCTGAATAACAACTAAGTCTCTCTACACAACTGAGCACAGATAGGTAGATGAGAACACATGGGAAGCATGGAGAAGTCTGGGTGAGGTATGTTGGGTGAGGTGTACCTTTTCAAGATCTCAGCAGAATGTTTTGTAGTGCTTCTACCACCTATTAAAGCAAAGCTGCTTATGTTGTTACCTGTGTTGTGTGAAATACAGCAGACTGGGACGGCTGCTTCTCATTCTTTAATGTCCCCATATTAAGCAAAATCAGTGTCTCAAAATACTGGAATATGCTTACATGTTAAAGACAAATGGGGCCAATGAGTATTTTAAGACTCACCATATGAGTGAGATTGAAGAAGGGAGAGTAGAGACTCCTTTAAAACATTTAATATTTGGATCTATTTTAGAAAGGTGATTGTTAAGCTTGTAAAAGGCATCTTGTGTTTCTGAAGGTACTTGAGCTTGCCCTACAGTAAGAACAGCTTGTAGACAGAAAACTTTAGTTCTTTTAAACACAGTGTTTAGGAAAAATGGAATACGTGATACAATTATTTTAGGAATTGGTTGTCAGTGGATTTGTAGCCCTCTCTATCCCGAGTTTATATAAGTAGCCTGATCCTGTCTTTAGGTTGTAAACCGATCTCTCTACTTATGAAACTAGAAGTAATGCCTTTTTTGCCTCTCTCCACGGTTGACTTTGAAAATATTTTCAGAAGGTGCACAATTTCACTATGCTGAGAGAGGCTAACAATTTTCTTTTTTTAACCAAACATCAGCAATTACCTGGGAATCAATTTTTTCACATGCATCTTTAATGCCGGGGGGGAACAAGTATTTTCCTTCCCTTCTAGTAACTCAGGTTGCTGCTGTCTGTTATTAAATGTGGAAATTTTAGTTTGAGTGGAAACTCGGAGCAGAAGATGATTTTCTCTCTCCATTATACTCTGTAAATTTGAAAAATAAAAGTCAAGTGTTTTGTTTCCTAAGTTCTGTGAGTTTGCTGTACCCAATAAGCCATTTTGGCCCTTAGAAAAGTGCATGGCAGGGTATTCCAATAGCACTTGCCACCAGGGTACTCCTTAGTTTTATTTCTTTGACTTTTCTGTTGTCAGTTGTGGTCCTGTGATTCCTTGGGGAGACCCTGCTTCTGTGTTTGTTATGCAGTTCCAACCTGTGGGTTAAAGAGCTTTTGAAATAATAACACAGAGCTCTGAAATACACCTAGTTTTGCTACATGGTATTTCCTTCGATGTGTAAATCCGCTGTTGCTCCCTCAGGTCATCATTAACTTGTTTGTGTATTTGGATTAACTAACTTGGCAACCCTCCAGATTACTGCAGATTAGTGAGAGGACAAGTTATGCCATGTGTTTTTTTTTTTTTCTTCAGTCCTTTAATAACTTTATCCAGGACTTTCTTACTGCTGATTGTCCATTACTTGTTTGTTCTGATCTGATCTTTTAAAGGCGTTTCTTTTAAGGCAGTCTCTTAAAAGTGGGGAAAACACTGTGAACTGTCAAATGAGACAGCACCATGTTCATGGCACATGAACAAGCCTGGATATAGGTCTTCCCCTCACTCTGGTGTTACGCTGATTTGTGTGTGGTCTCCTGGAAACCCAGGAAAAGCCCTGTTTGTTCTGCTTAAGTTTGGAAAGATTCTTGTTTCTAGTACAACAAGAGCTGCGAAGACTGAGGGATTTACAAGAAGCAAGTTTTGGAATATCTGTATATTGCTTATCAGAAGGCCTGGGAAATGTCTTTTTGTCTTACAGATTATGCCACATTTCACTCCTTCTGCTCAGCTAGTTTTGTCTGTGGTCTGCCAAATATCAATGGGCTTAGAAGGTCTGTAGCACTACACAGTAGAGCTGATAATGTCAGTCTTCCTGCAGTCTAAGCGTAGTGCCTTCTTGCTGCTGCTCTCCTGAGGTGGTAGTAGATGGCTGCTGCACGTTACTGTGAAGTCTGGTGGCAAAGATTGGTTCATTCAGATTTTGATTATTTGTTAACGCAGGGTTTTTTTGTATGAAGGCTGTGGGAAACTTTCTTCATAACCAAATTTTTGGGTGCACTAATATTGAGTCGTTAATATTTGTACTTTACACTTTGCAAAGGCCAAGACATTGCAGGGCAGATAAAGTTAGAATGCACTTAAAGCAAATTTCCAGATTATTATATAAACTGCTGTCAAATGTGGTTTCTACAAGACAGTTTGATTTTAATAAGCTAACAGTATTGTTCTTTTTATAAATTTCTCACTCTCGCAGTAAGAAACTTTTGAAGATCTAATCTAAATCTACTCTCTTTTAGTCTTGAAACTATTCCGTCTTGTCCTGTCACTAGAGTAGCTCATACAAAGACCCTCTCCAGCTTTAGTTGTTCCTGTACAAATGTGTTGATGATCCTACATGACACAATATACTCTGAACAGATGCCTCAATCTCATTTAGTTGTTGAAGTCGTGTGGCTTGTAATTATTGAAAAAGGTTGCAGGAAAGGGAAGGCTGATGTGATTAAGGCAACAGATAACTGGAACAGAAAGTTGTCAGTGTCTCAGCAACTGAGTTGTTCTAATGAGTTTAATCACACTTTAATTAGCGTTTCTAGGTAATATACAACTTTTCAAGAGATGCTGCTAAATAGACTTACTTGAGCTTGAGTGCCTAGCATGAGTTTTTGGAATCTGGCTTAAAAAAGTCCTCTCTGTTCAGCAGAGGTTTTATTTAGGTGTAGCATATATTCATTAAAATGTCTGTAGATGAGAAGCTCAACATGAGCTGGCCATGTGTGAGCCCTGTTCTGTAACAAAAGAAGTGTCACCAGCAGGTCAGGAGAGGTCATCTCTATTCTGCTCTTGTGAGACCTGTCCCCGAGTATTGCATCCAATTCTCAAGAAAATACTAAAAGCACTTGGAACTGTTGGAGCATGTTGAGAGGAAGGCCACATGGATCATCAGAGGGCTGGAGCACCTCTCCTGTGAGGACAGGCTGAAGGACTCCAGACTGTTGAGTCTGGAGAATAGAAGGGGGACTTCCAGTACCAGGAGGAGGCCTACAGGAAAGCTGGAGAGATACTTTTAATGAGGAACTCAAGTGATCGGACAAGGGAAGAATAGTTTCAAGACTTAAAGAGAGTAGGTTTAGATTAGATCTTGAGAAAATGCAAACAGTTTCATTTAAAAAGTGCAACACTAATGTCCATGATGATTTAGAGGAATGCTTCCAGTTTATTTTCTTTTGGGAGAGCAGAATAGG
Source organism: Rhinopomastus cyanomelas (assembly GCA_013400115.1). Classification (NCBI taxonomy): domain Eukaryota; kingdom Metazoa; phylum Chordata; class Aves; order Bucerotiformes; family Rhinopomastidae; genus Rhinopomastus; species Rhinopomastus cyanomelas. Next base: position 93,153 of record VXBP01004577.1, read on the forward strand.
CAGATGGATGGAGCCAGGCTCTTCTCAGAGTGAGAGCCTTTAAAGTGGCACTACTGGATATTGCAAGTGTCTTTAGCAAAGTCAGAAGTAAAACTGGTAGCGCATTCAGTGGCTGTGTTGTTTGTGCTCTGTTTGTAGGACTACTTTTAGTGCTCAGTGAGAGCCAGGACCATAGTGTTTTGGGGCTTTTTCCTCTTATTAGCTTCATACTCTTCCCCCTGGCGCACATACAGACTTAATTGTGCCGATTGCTTTAAACCCACAGGCAAGGGTGGGTTTATTTGGGGTTGAAAGACTAGCAAAACCAATTAAACATGCATAGCTGCTTATCACAAAGAGATCTGGCTTAACTTGATTCAGTGAGTAACCCTCACTGGCCTTCTGAGGTTCTGCTAAGCCACCTTGAAGAAGGGGCTTGTTAACATACAGCAGAGTGGTGTCAGGTGCAGGCCATGCTGGCTGGGTGGGTCACTATTGATGTTTTCCTTCGGGAATGAAGCTGACCAGCTCATGCTAGTCAAACTCTTTGCATTTCAAAAGCAAAGGGGGGAAGAGTGGTGGTTGGCTCCAACTCAACCAATCTCCTTCTCCACCCAGTTTTGAAGAGCATATTTTGGTGCTTTAAATGGTTATGAAGGACTTAGTGTTTTATACTTTTATTCAGAGTTAAATTTATGACTAGAGGCTCTGTTATTTTTATAGGGTTTTCTTTCTTTGCTTCTTTTTATGTTTCTTAAGATCCCCCTCCTGCAGAATGGTAGGTTTTTGAATACTTGTGCATTTTCACATGGGTATCTATTGCAACAGCACCTGTGACATTACTAATAACGTTCACATGCTGTAGATTTTATGGCTTTTGTGATAGTGCTTAGTGTTTAGGGTGTTTAGTGAGTCTGATATTCTGCAAAACCTGTTACACTTGCCTGTGGCTGTGGGGAGGTTAGAGACTGGGCTATGCTCAAGGTTGCTGTTCTATACTATTGGAGAATATCCATACAAAAGAGGTGCCTTTTGCATTGTCCTCTAAGCCTGAACTTCTGGTTCTGAGGTTTTTTTTTTTTATTCCAGTAAGTGTGTATTTCATAAGGACATGAAGAAGTTTTGCACGTGGACAGAAGGGGAGGGAGAAGATAAGCAACTCTTACTCATCCTGTTTTGTGTCAATGTATATGGTATATATGCAACACAGAAGCACTCTGATCTGCAGAATGCACTGTTTGATTACTTACTTGCCTGAGCATTTGGTGTGATTAACCCTTGTTTGTTGTCTTGTGGTTGTTATTGTTTACTTGTTTGTTTTTTGTGTATCTTCTGCTTGATGTGATTTGGCGCTTAAAAAAATTAAATATTGCTTTAGTCAGCTGGGATGGTATCTACAGACTGAGTGTCTCTTATTCCTGCTTGTTTACACAACAGAAAATCATGTGAAAAGAACTTCCTTTCTCTCTGCCACCTTACTTTCCCTGCTAAGGACAGATCAGAGGCAGTGGCTTTGTAGCAAAAGCTTTGAGGACCAGAGGAATTGATCTTGGAGCAGCAAGCCCTTGAGCTCCAAGAATATCTTCAAAAATGAGTTATTTAAAAAGAAAATAATTTTTTGAACCTGCACAAAACTTTTAAATGAAAATACCTTTTGAAAAAATCAGTTTGAACCTCTAAGGTATTGATCAGAACATTACCTGGTAAAAATCCTACTTGGTAGTCCATGTGTCCCACAGCAAAGACCACCAGTCGTGTGTTTTCTGCCTTCAGCTGTTTTTCCATTGGGCTGTTGGATGTAAAAATTTGGAGCAAACTGAAAACCCTCTCCAGAGTGCTTATGTGCTTTTGTACTTCCATTTCCTTGCCCCTCCTTTGCTGATGGTGGCTTCTGTTGAAAGGTGGGATTTTGTTTTGTTTCAAGCTGGTGGGCTACATAAGGACAAAATATCTTCCAGCATCCTCTTGATAACTTTAGGGACTTAACAGTTAGGTCCTAATGTTTGTTTAAACTAGTTTAGAATGTTATGAGTGTAACAATTATGCTACTTGTGGACATGAAGTTACGTGTCAAAACCCTCTTAGTGTGCTTCAATCCTACTGCCCTACTTGAGCTGAGCTGTGACAGTGATGTTTTGGGAAGTAATGTACATTGAAGAGCGATTTAATATTTTCCACAATGGTGAAGCTTACTGGTGAGTGAGAGAAGAGTAGTTATGAAACCCCATGGAATTTAGACTACAGAATTTTATTGCTCTTCGATAACAGCTGAGAGCCATGTGAGATTTGGCAGCAAATATTACTGCTGCTTTTGCCATCCTTTTTACCTCTGTCTTTTCTTCCTCTTTGCCTGCACCACCCCAGTTGAAGTTACAGCAGATGCGATTGGGACGAACTTGGTAGAGTAGGCTTAATGGTTGGACTTGATGTCTTTTTCCAACCTGAATGATTCTGTGATTTTTCTCTATTTTTGGGCCAAATTTCCAGCTTTTGTAGAACAGCCTAATTGCAGTGAGACTGACTGTGTAACTGATGAGTAGATTCTGCTATATATAAGTTCTGTTTTTAAGCACAGAATATTATTTAGAGACTAGTAAGATAGTCAAATGAGGAATTACATAGACCAGATGGCTAATTGGTTGCTGGAATGTGATGATTCTGAGTTTTGTTTTTCTGATTAAGCTCAGAGTTGTGTGGGAAATGCTAATGCGGTCATGAGTAAGGAACAGAATGTGGAGTATTGTCACTTTTATTGTGGGGTAAATTAATCACAGGATGTTAGAGGTCGGAAGGGACCTCAAAAGATCATCTAAGTCCAACCCCACCTGCTGGAGCAGGGTAAACCTACAGTACTGTCTCAAGATGTCCTACATGGGAGGCTCAAACCCATGACCCCAGGAATTCAGAGTCCCATGCTCTACCAACTGAGCCATCCATATATTGACATCAAAAGCACTGGCCTTGGAAACTAGATGGCTGAGAATCTTGACCAAAATAGCAGCGAGGGATGTAAAGAGGGAAACTGGAGTGCTTACCTGCAACTTAGACCTCTGGAAGATCGAAGTGTGTGACTTCTATATTCATCACAAATTGAGTCTTACATCTGGGGCGTCTTTAATCTTCTAAATGGCGTGTATTTTCTGGTGAGAAGTTTTCACAGGTTAACTTCTTCCAATGGGAGAAAATGTCTTAAGACAGTTTATATTAGACAGTTACAGATGACAGTAAGGGCTGGCTCAGTCTTGGACATTTTATCTGAAAGGGAAGCACAATTGTCTCCAGGATTGATATGTACTAGTTCAACTGTAAAACACCCAATTCATTATATGACAGAAATTCACTGTAGCAAGATCTTTCAACTATCCAATACATTTTATTCCTTCCTTTTTTCCCCCCTTAGCCTAGAAAATGTAACTACTATCACAGTAATGAATGAATCTAGTATAAGGAACGTTTTCTGAAGAGACATTCTATGAAAACTTGTGGTTTGTCCTCTCCGACTTTTTTTAGTGTACTCTTATTTTGGGTAAATATTACCTGCATAGTAAGCAACCAGACTAGAAAATCTGCACAGTATTTGTCATTTCCTTAGAAAAGCAGAAAAATAAGAGCTTTCTTAGAGACTACTGTGGATTGAGATCTTTTAAAAAACACTTCATAGTAAGGTTGATGGAATACAATGGCAGCAATATTCCGCAGCAGTAAATGCAGATATTTAGTTTAACTGGCAGTTCTCCAGTTCCCTACATTTATTTAAATTATAAAAATTCAGTTCCTCGTTTCTTGTAATTGTAGGCAAGATATCTGTTTGACTTGCTGAACTTAATGATAGGACAAACACTTCTTCATTGGTAGGAAATTCTGTGGGTGGTCTTATACTCGTTGTGATGTTGTTTATCGATTAAACTAATTTAACTTATTAAACAGTTTGGAGACAATTACATTAGCTTTAAGTGTATGCAGTCTAAAAATGCTTACTTTTACAAGGAGGGGAAATGGAACTAATTGAAGGTGGGGTCTTGTTTTTAATCTCTATTGGTCATGTATAATTAGAGCATTATCTATCTGAAAGTTTCATATGAAAATCTTCCTGTGTGTTGGCTCTTTAAGCAAGCAGGTGCAGACCAGTGTGTGACATCAGGTGGGGACAGCAGCTTCCTTCTTACCAAAGGCTCGGAAAGCCTTGTGACTTGTTTGGGAAGTGCAGGCGCTCCCTCTGCTGGCTTCGAGCACTTTAAAGTCACTACTCTTGAGAGTGTTCCCTGATCGTCGCTTTAAGAAATAGCTTATTTGGAGCACTTGCCTGCATAAACGGTTTTGTCACTGTGGCAGTCGTGGTGACGTTTCATTGAGTCCTCAGGTGCCTGTTTGAATTCCTCTCTGAGTGTTTCTGTAGCCATGCTCTGCACCATCAGAGACAGCAGATGTCCTCCCTGTCGGTGCGGTGTTGCCGGTGTGGGTATGCCAGCAACGGTTAATGTAGGTGTAAGTTGCAATTTCAGTGTGATCTCTTAAGTCCCACCTGAGCTCTATGCCACTGGCAGTGAGAGCCCTTGACAGTCACTTGCTACACGGCCCTGTAATCATAATACAATCAGAAAGGAGAAGAGGGCTTTTCTAAGAACATCAAAAGAGCTTTACAATTGATCTATATTGTGACCCCTTTCCTCCCTTTCCCATCCATCTAGGGAGCAGTAGGACAGAGGAGGGTTTCTTGCTCTTTGTGTTTATTCAATCATTGTTCTTTCATAGCCCCCTCAGTACTGCAAATCGTACAGAACTGTAACGTCTCTGAGATATTTCAGTTTGGTAGGGCAGCACGTGAGTCTGCCACGTGGCATCGTTCCCAAGGGTAGGAACCTCAGTGGAAAAGGTTGCAGTTGGACGGATTTCTTTCTGTAGCTGCTTTAACAAAAAAAAAAATCTTGTGAATGTCTTAGTTCTGGGAATACAGGATAGTAATTATCCAAGCATCTATCAGTGTTGTGCCATTAAATCATCTGTCAAAATAGGAGCCAGTTCCTTATCACACGGTCCCAAGGATGGTAATGTAAGGCACATACATCAACACAATTTGAAGAGACCACTTACTGCGCAGTGACAGCTGATTTCTGTACAGTGTGTGTGGTAACTCAAGTAGCTGCACTTAGCTGAATTCAGTTACCTGCCATCTGTATTTTTTGGACTTCGGCGACACCATCTCAAATAAACATTTTCAGTGTAGAATATTTTTTCCATTGCTTCATCAAAACTCCTGTATTCAGAGTATTGTATTTTTTCAAAGCATCAAATTGTTTAAATTTTCTACATTTTTGTTTAGTTACACTTGCTGGAGCAGGTAAGCTTTAATGGCTTCTGTGCCATCACCTTTGCCATTGCCTAATCAGCAGCTACGTGTGTAAGATGGAGAGGCCTCTATGATCAGCAACAATTTCAACAGTGCACTATCTAACTGCTTTGCTGTGATTTGTACAGCGTCAGACAGTAAGATAAAGTACTTTGGTGTTTGTAGTGAATGCCAGAATAGTCAGTGCAGCATTGCTCACCTGTGAAAACTGCAAAATCCAGGAAACACAAACATAAAGTTTCCAGCAGCAGCACTGACTTGGACTCTGCATGTCCTGTGTTTTCCTGCTGTGCATTGAGACAAAGTAATGCATTAAGCTGTGAGCTGAACAAGAGAAATAGAAAAAATTCTTCATGTTAGTAGCACTGCCAAGTGAAGTTCTGTTACCATTTGTGTTTCTTGATATTTTATTACTTATTTTCTTCGTAGAAGTGGACTATGATTTTTTTTTTTTGCCAGATAAAATAAAGTCTGAGAGCTTGTCTTCATGGCAGTGTGAATTTGATGTGTAGTTTGCCCCAGGCCTGGAATCTGACTCTTCTTCTATCAGTATCTAATATTAAAGTAGCTTTTAAATGTGAAAATCAGGCTTGAATCTCAGAGGCTGACACTCTGCAGTGGGAATGTAACTTAGCCTGTATAGGTTGGCAAGACAGAACATAAAATTCATTCTACTGGTTCTATTTTTTGCTAATTAAATAATATATAACTAAATGTGCAGAGTGACTGTACTCAGAGCAAATCAAGCTTAAAATATGGTAAGTAAAGATCAAATCGAATGTATCACTTTTGAATTTTAATGTCTAGTATTGGAAACTATACGTATGAATGGTTCCAACATTTTTAGGGAGTGTTTCAGATTTTCCTGAACTTAGATTATATGTAACTCGGAGCATGAGGAAAGTCCTATTCTGAGGGGTGTTCCAGCTTGGAGACAATACAGAGCTGCTTGCAAAAATCTCCCCATCTGGTCTGTTCCTGTGTGTGACAGCTTGCGTGTGTCATAAACGTGAGGTTTCTTGCCTCTATGAGTCCGTGTTCTAGGAGAAAGGAAAGAGCCACAGCGGAGATTTTTGGAGAGAAGTAAAGCAAGATCTTGCCAGTGCACAATAGATTTGGAAAGTGAGTCTAGGTTTGGAAGGCGATCAGGAGAAAGCCAAAACCATAATGGGAAGTAAAAGCAAAATGTCGCGAGGTGGGGACGTTTGTGAAGAGAGAATAAAAACAAGCTTTCTTAGTAGAGGATCTTGAATTCATGGCAAATAGTGAGCGTATAGCAACTGTCGTGCTGAGAAAGGTTAAGACAGAGCTGCAAGACACTGCAGGGTTTTGGAACTGGGGCAGCAAACTCTGAAAGTGGAGAGCTGCACTCCAAGGGAGAGAAGGCAATAGTAAAGATTAAGATAATGAAAATAAAACTGAAAGAAAGGGTGTCCTGGGTGACAAATCACATAGTGGGCTTAATGCAGTCAGTGGTGCTTGCCAAGGAGGAAAAGGAAGGGACAGAAGGAGGCAGAAAGAAAGCTCCGTGGTGGCATTTGTGAGTGAGATAGAACTGTGGAATTCAAGTATGAAGAATGGCCACGTGGAACTTCCAAGGAGGAACAGAAGACTGGAAAACAACAAGGAGTATCTAGTGTGCTTGATACACCGTTAGAGCAGAGTCTCTGGAACATGTCACTGCCTGGCTATTCAGTTTTACATTTGTTTTCTACAAACTTAGCATCTCAGAGAAATTTGGCTTGCAAAGCTTGTAAACTTCTGGAAATCAAACACGTGTACTTCCTCTGACTTGCTTTCTGGCCATGTGCGGTACTCTTTTTACTGTGCACATCAGGAAGTTTTTTGTTACTACACTCAAGATGCAACTCGTAAATTACCACTTAATAAATCAAAACTTCTTCCAGAATTGAGCTAAAGGCATATGCTTTTCAGATTGCTCATATTTTCTAAACTCCACATTAAAGAAAGCAACTTGAAACTCATTAAAACGAGAACTATTGTTTTGCGGGGTTTTTGGATAAAAACATGTTAAGAAAGTGAGGTTTGCCCTGCTTTTCTTCTTGGGGGGAAAAAATAAATTGTTGTTTAACTATTCACTGATCATTCATCTCTTCTCTTTACACATCTTTTCCATTAAAAAAACCCCAAAGATTTTGACAAATAGATTATGGAAAAGTTATGCTGAGCGAAGGAGAAACATTCAAGAAATTAGTTCATCTGAAAGAGAAGGGGTTCTGAAAACTTCTGTAATAGAATATTGTGAAAACTCTGCACCTTATTTGGCTCTAGAAGAGTTCAGAATTTTGAGCTTGGAAAATAGAATTATAATCTTGTGGGGGAAGCTTCTGAGTCTGAAATAGTAGTACTTGGATGTTTATATATTTCAGAGGATGATTTAGAGATGGTTTTTAACCGACCTCAGACTTGGTACATGCCAATTTTGTTGGGCTACAGGACTGTGAAGTAAATTATGCCATTGACACATATACTTGGCTACACTATTTAAATAAATACAGTGTTTACTATCTTGTTAAGCATGGCCTTAATTCTGGTTTTATTTCTATAATAGATTTTCTGTTAGCTTTTCTTATTTCTATGATAGATTTTCTGTTAGCTTTTCTTAGATGCAAGATCAAACTGCATTAAAATGCTATTAAATATGGAAGGTATTTCTAAAGTTGGAGTTGCAGAGCCCTTTGGCGTGAAACACGTGTGATTGTCTGTCTGGGAGTGTTGAGTTTATTGAATGACTCATTGCAGAATGTTTTCCTGAACTTCCTAATTTGTAGAACATTTTCTAAGGTTGTCAATTTTTGCAGTATTTTGGGGACCAGTACGGTTTATCATATATTTGCAGTTGCTGTTTGTCAAGCAGACCGTCAGGAAGCCATGCCGGCACAAAACTGCTTGTGCAGGTAATTAATGGTGAAGCTGTGGTACCTGCTGACAGCTATTTTTCCAAGAAAAGGAATGGTTTGCAGCTAGGGGAAAGGTGCTACAATGTGCCCAAACCAGTAACTCAAGAGTGATCTGTGTTCCAAGACACATTTTTAAGTCGTGTTTTCATGAATAGCTTTATTAAACTAGTTTATTAAACTAATATTAGTCTGTCAGTTGCTGCATTTTACATGCAGAAAATTGGATCTAAGTGTATCTGACATCAGCTGCAGTGATGCTGTTGTAAATTAAACTGGTAGCTTTAGTATATGTATTTAAAGGAGTGTTTTCAAACATTTAAAGGAATGTGCTCGAATTCCAACACTGACACTTAAAATCTGAGCCTGGACAGAACTCACGTAGAGGGTTTTTTGTGTTAAATGTGGAATATTTAAATTCTCATCTGTTATTGTCAGTGTCTTTCAACAAAGTGAGTTGTTTCTAATGGTGTAAGTTAAAAACTTAGGCAAAACAAAGGAGAGAACATTGATAGAACATTACGCAGAAAAATATTACATAGAAGCTTTAAATTCCTGTGATGATGGCAGACTGATATGATGGCAAAAACAAGGACGTTCCATGCTGTCTGTGTTGATATGTTAGTTAACAACACTTGGGAGTTGTCATAACCAGACTGTTTTGGCCACTCTTTTAATTTGTTAATGAGTCCAAGATAGCTTCTTGCTTCTACAGTGTCTTTGTCTCATCGTGTTTGTGTGTCATGTGCTCTGTGCAGCAATCCCAATTCAAGCTTTTTGAAGGTTCCTGTTGATAATGTACATGTACCACCATGTCTATAAGGGTGGCTGAACAGCTTTGAAAGCCTTTGAGAAGGTACAGGCACCTTTCCATAGTCTGTCAGAGGCCTTGTGATTGAGGAGGTGGGAACTTCCTCAGAAGAGTTTAAGAATTCAAAAGATCTCATTACATTACAGCTTCCAAAGAGTAGACCACCATTTTCAATTCAGATTTTGTCTACCAAACCAGATTTACTACGCCCAGTCTAGAAAACCTCCTTTGGCAATTTCCTGCACTGACTAGGTTTTTGAGACTTGTGTACATGGCCTTAGTGATTCAAGTACTCGAGGCCCCATGATGGATACAAGACTGCATGGATGTCAGGTTTCCTGTCTCCATGTGGAATCTCTGACAGTTCAGAATACGGTTTGCAGGCGTGCCGGTTTAGTCCTGGAAATCAAGGCTCGTCTTCGTAACCGTAACATCCTTTGGCAAAACAGGCTGGTTCTTGTAATAAACAGCTAGCTTCATGTGTTCCTCCTCAATATGTAAGAAAGGCAGGCTCATGCTTTTTGTGCTTTTACCTGTTTTAAATAGCTTAAGTCTTCAACCTGCTATTTAAATATGAAGAAAAAACATTTCTATTCATTAGAGTGCCAAAAATATTAAGTAACTTGTAAAATAACTTTTCAGAAATAGATGTTATGCAGTTTGAGGTTTGGATGGAGAGTCAAAGGTAGAAGCAAGACTTCAAGTGTGCTGTCTCCAGATGTATGATGCTTGCCAGAAAGACGAATTTGAATCAGTTTTCCTACCTCATAATTTGTAGAAAAGTAGACTTGATTACAATAAAGTCTATGCATGACTCAGAATCGCTTATGTTCAAAAGCAAGAGGAGAAAGATGCTCCCGAGGCCAAAATGATCTGTACACCGCATGCTTTCTTTGGTACTTTGTACTGCCTTACCACCATCTTGTTTTTTCTTGACTGCCTCTGTCCACCGGTTCTAGTCTCCTCCGGTTGTGACAATGTGGGTGACCAGGAACAAGGTTCATCCCTTGGTTAAGGGGCCTCTCTTCCTCGTGAGATGTGCAGAAGAACGGCTCTCTTGGAAAGCTATAATTCTAGGATTTTGTAGTTTCGGTGGTTGTTTCCAGGAGGTTTTTGTCCTGCCCTTGGCTACTTATAACCAGGAGGCTTGGCACCCCGATAAGTCGCGTCCTTACCGAAGGAACTGGGTTGTGATGGTAGCTAGATCTGCACTGCCTCAGTAGAGATGCCCATGTAGAATCATAGAACCATTTAGGTTGGGAAAGACCTCTAGGTCCGTAGAGGACCCTAACTGTACCAAGTCCACCACTAAACCATGTCCCTAAGCTCCAGATCTACAGAACTTGCAAACACACCCAGGGATGATGGTTCAACCAACTACCTGGGCAGCCTGTTCCAATGCCTGAAGACCCCTTCAATGAAGATATGTTTCCGAATGTCTACCATAAAATGCCCACCTTGAGGCCGTTTCTGCTTGTCCTGTCACTTGTGAGAAGATGCCAACACCTGACCCTCTACAGCCTCCTTTCAGGTAGTTGCAGCCAGGGATAAGGTCTGAAACCTCTCTTTTCAAACTAAACTGCCCTGGTGGGATGCTCCCATCCCTTTTGCCTACATCGTGCTTTGATTTGCTTGCTTTTCAACATCTGCCGTGCAACCGGAAAGCCCTATAAACAGTGCAGTCTTCAGTAATGCGGGGAGATCGAGGCAGAAGTCGTGGAAGCTGCGCAGCCTGTGATTCCAGGCTAAGGAAGAGGTGAAGAGCAGAAGGGTCTGAGCCGGGCTCAGGGCCCTGCCAGGCCCGGCTCTGCCGCTAGGTGTCAGGCGCCGCGCGGGGGCGCCAGCGGCCCCCGATGGGCCGCAGGCCGGGAGCGGCCCTTTGTAGGGGCTGAGGCGGGCTTGCGGGGCCTGCAAACGGTTCAGGTGCGCTCGGTGCAGCCGGTACGTTCCTGGCGCAGGCTTCTGGTTTTTATGGAAAGATGGATTGAACTTCCATTTAAGAATATTTGGTAATCCCTCTCAGGACACGCCGTAGCAGCTGGTGTTTGTGCGCGGCGGCGGATGGGTTCCATGCGGCCCTGAGCGGTGCCGATGGCCGCGCACAGCCGTGCAAAGCGTTTAAGCTAAGGCGAGCCAAGGAAAACAGCAGCGCTGCTGCACAAATGGAGCTTAATTTGCGAGTTAGAAAAAAAATAACCCCTGTTCCATTCCAGCAAAACACTAAGCATTTTACTGGTAAGGATTTAATCAGGTCATTTATTTTTCATTAATATATGCTCAGGATCCGGGGCGAATAACCTTATGCCATGTGTATAACTTTCTTAAAAATTCAAGCGTCTTGTTTTTTTTTATGGAATGATTTATTGTGAAATAAAAATAAACCAATCAAGTTAAATATGCTTGGATGGATGCAGATCAACAAGACTCCCATGTTTTGCAGTGAATTTTTAAAGGAAACAATTTCTGATTAATAACATCTCCTGTGTTTGTGTCTTGTTTTGTGGGGTTTTATGAATACATGAAAATATTTTCAGCTGCACGTAAGACAAAGATGTCCCGTTAACAGTAAATAACTTTGTTTTAGCCAATTCCTTACACACGTGAAAGCTAAAAGTGCTTCCACCCTGCTTACAACTGTAGTGGTTGTGCTCATGCTGCAAGCTCCGAGCTTCAAGAAAGCAAGCAGAATTCATGCAAAGTGAATGCGTTCCTTCTTAGTTGGTACAGTGTGTCCTTGGCTATGAAGTTCCCCCCCTTTTTTTCCTTTAATTTTTTCTTTCCTTTTTCCCCTCCTTTCTTTTTCTTTCTTTTTTCTTCTTTTAGCAACCGGGCTAGTTTTGCATATAGAGGTTTTACAACTTTGTTATCATAAGATAGCCTTTCACTCTGAAATACTTACCTTCCTCACTTCTCTTAAATTTTAAGTTCGTGGACTATGTGCTGATTTTATGAATGTAAAATAAAAACTTTCTTAGAAGTTGGTACTTTTTAAAGTGAAAACTTAATTATTTTCTTCACTGCAGATTTTTATAATTAAAAAAACCCTCCAAACCCTAAAGCAATCTTAATAGATAGGTTTTAAAGTTTTATCCAGTCCTTTTCATTGTAGAAACTATGTAGAGCTGTAATTTCTGTTGTATTTGTCTTAAAAAAAAAACTCCATAAGTGCTGAAGTTTGAAAGCTTCCTGGCAAAATCTTTTTTCAGGTTAACAATTAGGGGGAGCAGAAAAAAACCCAAACCTTAAAAAGTTGCCAGAGTATTTAAACTATAGATTTGTGCCTAGGGACTAATTAACAATGGGCTTATTTAATATTATTTTGCTTATTAATAATTGTTTAAAAACATATGAAACAAACTGTGGTGGATAGCCCTTAATATGTTGCAGTGTTTTCAGCAACACAGAGATTTGGGGGTTTTTTGTTCAAAAACAACGTGTTTGGAACAGCATTTGGTGTGTACAGCACCTGTATGTTACTCTTAATGCAAGACTATTGCCAAGAACAAATATGTCCAAAGTATGCACTTGCATAGCCAACATGACTTCAAAAGTAATTCTGATTAATATGAATGTGTTTAAAAAACACCAAAAAAACAAACCAGCAGCGAAATGCTCTTCTGTTTATTTTCTTATGCTAAAGCATAACTATGCTGCTTGCCTTCTTCAAGGTTCCTTTTTGTTTACTGAATTCTGGAGAAAAGCTGTGTTTTCTGTTAGATTTTGCTTCTCTCTCTCCCTTCCTTCTCCCTGCAAACACATCAGCCCCTGCCCCTCTATTGCTAAACATATCCAGACATAAGGCTCAATTTCTTTTCACGAATTTGAGTTCCAGGTTAATATTTTAACACACTTGAATTTAAATACACTTGCTTGTATTTGGAAGTGATTTTTACTTTGGTTGCATTTGCTTTGAATTGTCCTCAGGAATTGGTTAAGAAAAAGACCCCAAATGTATTCTCATTAGGCCTGTGCAATTATTAAAAAAATGTCTTTACTCCAAAGTTTGTGTTTTTAATGAATTACAGAGAAATTCTGTGGATGGTCTGCTTGCTAATGACTCAACTAACTCCCTGAATCAAACTGATGTTTGTTTTCCTTAGAGAACTCTTTGCCCCAATCCTGCTTTTTACAACTTCAGTTAAAATGTAGGTTGAGTTTCCAGATTACAAATAAAAATTGTGTGTCAGATCCTAAGTGAACTGAGAACAGGTGAAAGGAGGTTAAGCAGAAACACTAAAAAAAAAAAATAAACGGTGCTTGTAAGCCATTTTTTGTTTCTGGAACAAGTAGGAGCAAAATTTGATTGCCTTAGGTTATTCACTGCTTCAATAAAAAACTGTAGTCCTTGTTTCCTAAATACCCGACATGTTAAAGAGAATAATTTACATGAGAGAAATGGCTTACATTATTTTTACAGCAGAGTGGGATTATAGGCTAGGCTGGAGAAAACAAAACTTGTTTCACTTGGGGAAAAATAATTCTGAACAGTCATAAATAAATGCAAAGCACTTTGTGTGAAAGTCTTAAATCAAAAGCTTCTTTTGTGATAATGATTTGATTTAGTTACCTGCGGTAATTTACAGCTTAACAGTGTTCTTAATAGTAAAATTCTGTTTCTGTTCTTTGTAGGAGAAACTGGAAGATAGCATAAATATTCAAAGACAAATTGGCTGCAAGCGGTTAAACCAAAATTGACTTCTGCCTTCTGGCTGCAGAGTGCTAGTCTGACGTTCCTGTGCGATACTCGGCAGACTAAATCATGCCAGCGTTATCAACTGGATCTGGAAGTGACACAGGTATGCAAGCTCAGGAGGACTGCGTGTGTTTTCCAGATCTTCTTTGTTAAGTCTATGGTCTCTATGTAAATAAATCATCAAATCAAGATCATTACTTAGGGTCTCAGCAGAAGCTTACTTTCTTCCTGAAGTTACTTTAGTTATATGAAACTTAATAGTTAATAAGTAAACTTTAAAAAACCTACCACCACCTTATTTTTGGGGTGTTGAGGAAGGAGGGAGATGAACAATTCCAGACAGATGTTATATATGGAGCTGAAGAATTTGTACTGACCTCTGAGCATGGTTCCTACAAAGTTAACTCGAAAAAGGAGGGGGGAAAAAAAAGATGATATCATACATGCCTTAATATTTGCAGCAGTCTAGACTATCCCCTCTGTGAGTTACAGTTATCAGTGGAGTTATTTCTGAACACAGACTACTTAGTTTTGACACTTCTTTAACAAATTAGGAGAAGAAAAATACTGTCTCAAGTTCTTTTTCCTTCCCTTGCCCTCCACGTCAGAGTCCACTTCCTGTCACTGACTGCAGATATGTGACTTTCGTAGTTTCACTCATGTGACACTTTCACATAGTCTTGGCGTTAGGCTATATCTAGGTTAAAACTCAGTGTGCTGTTCTGCATACAGGCTCTCTGACAATACTATTGACTGTGTTCTAGGGACAATGAAAAATTACTAGTTTTGTTTGAGGGTGTTTTGATGAATAGGTGATCAGGCTGGGGTGTTACAACAGGAAGAAAGATCCTTGTTCTCCATCCCTGTGCTTGTTATGCTACTCCACACAGCTATATGCGCAAAATGTTAATACAAGAATTTGGAAAACAAAGAGGGAGTTTTCAAGTCAGTAATCAAAAAGAGTAATGCATTTGGTTCTCATTTTAAATAGACTGGACAAAGCAGCACATATTACATCAATGTAAAATTTGTCTTGCATGAAAAGATTTGTCTTTAGAGCTGGGTATGTGTGTGTATTTGTTTATTTTTGACTGGGGGAGGGAGTGGGTTGTGTTTGCTTTTGTTTGCTCTTTTTGTCTCTTTTGTTGTTTAAATGATTTGACTACCATCTCACCAAACCCCACTTTTGTTTTCTTCCCCTCCTCCCCCCAAAGTAAGTTTGACTGAAGCTGTTTAGTATTCTCAGGATGACTTTTCCAAGATTTGTCCAGATCTGCTGGGGGCTATTTTCCCACTCTGGATCTTTGGTTTCTTTATCATGCAACCTTTTGTGTCCTTACGAATTATTATTGTTTTTTAACTGTTACTTGACCAAATACTTTGACATCTCAGGCATCTCAAAAACATGCTGTGATGAACAGCAGGGGGATGTGTGATGACAGGTGCCTGATGCTGACAGTTTTGCTTGTTTTATTGTTTGAAGAAAGATGATAGGTGCAAAAGTAATTGGGCAGGCTCTCAGAATAATGACAGAAAAAGGCTTCAAAAGACAGGAAAAAATTACTAAGAGGTGTGTGTTAAATCGTCTCTAAAAACATGCTTTACTCTGCTATTTAGTGCATACAACACTCCAAATACTCCTTTAAGTGTGTCTGTTAAGACTGTTTCATTAACACGTTAGAACAAAATCCCACCCTGCCTTGTTTTTACTAGTGAAGTAAAAGTAAACTTGGATTTAAAAATGGGTGAAAGAATTCATTGAGGGCTACTAAAGAGAAATGCACCGTCTACAAATACTGGAAAGGTGCCAAGTCATGGGCTGTTGGAAACTCGGACACTGGTGTGGAAACACTGATGATTACTTTTTTCCTTTTGTCTTAGGCATTAGACCACTGTCAAAAGCAGCAGAGTGTTGGTGAAGTCAGCAGACTTCATTAAGGATGTCACCCCGTCCTTGTAGCTGCTTCTTTCATATATGCCTACATGTTTTCATTTTACCACCTTTTAAATTGTATGTTCTTCTGAACAGAGACTATGCCTCTTCTTTAATTGGTTTTGAGAGGCATTTACCAGACTTCAAAGTCTGATAAATGGAAAATATGGCTACAATATGTATAATCTTCTGTTTAAAACATTCGTTGTAATTAATTTAGATTCATTGAGTGACTTTGAGTTTAATCTTACAGCAAAAGAAGCCGATCTGATCTGGCTTCTTATGACAGAGGGGAAAGGCTCACATGTGCACGTTCTTCTTTCACTCTTCATTAGCCATATAACCTTCTATTTTCCTACAGTAGTAATAATAATAATTTCATTGTTCTTTGTAACAGTTTTGTGTGATCCTGCACTTTTCGTTAAAGCTTCTGGTCCTATCAGAGTCAGGTCAAAATTGCACTAAAGCAACTATCTTGACTAGAAGGCTGAGCTCCTCTCTGAGACTGAAGCTTTAAATGTTTTCTGTGTTTCAAAAGTCTGATTGAACTGTGCAAACCCATCAAACAGGGTTCAAGGACTGAGTGAGACGACTTGCGCTTTTGCAGCTAAAGTGAGTCTACGAGATGTGGAGTTTGTGTGTCTGGTGTGTTTAGGAAGATTTAAGTTTGCGGTCCAGCTGCCATCCACTCACTGTGGTGGAGCCTAGATGACGTCATTATGCTTTAAGTGTTGTTTTAGTGTGAAAAACATCGTAAAATTGTTACAGATTTCTTTCCTCTCAACCCTATATCAAGTTTGCTCAGCTGACGACTTGGAAAATGCTTTTCTGTTTGTCCTTAAAAATGAGCGCGTGAATGTGCAAAGCAGACTTCGTGCTTTTGATTCAAGAAAGTCACGTTTATTGGCCCAGTTTGGCCACCAAGTAAAAACTGTGTGAGATTGCTTAAATCTAATGAAAGTCAGGAGCAGTTCTTGAATTTGAGTATTATAAATTACAGAAAGGGAAAAAAAACGTGCAGGGTTTCTTCTTGAGTACATGTAGGAGTTAATGCTGTGCCAGATAGTGGAGTTTTTTTTTCAGTATTACAAGCCCATAAAACTGAACACATGTTAGTTTTTTAAATTAAAAAAAAACTCAACACATTGGTTACTAACCAAATTGTAAGTTCATGTGGCCTTAAAAATATTCCTGCTTTTGGCATTTTGTTGTTTGAAAAAATACGACATGAAGATGTTAAGTTTGTTCTAAATGTGTGTTTCTCAACTGCATTTTTAGTAGCATATTCTGTGCATATTCTTCAAGAATTTTCTCTACATCTGAAGCTGCATTCTGTTGATGTGGCTGTACTGAGTACTTGCAGAGCTATTTTGCTAGAATATTGTGTTTCTATGATATGTCCACAATCCATATGGGTTACCTTCCAGTAAAGCAAGACCCCTGCAAACAGTGCGAAGTTCAGAGATGATTTTGCTATCACCTGAGCACTGAAAGGTGGTATTGTTGTTCACTGTTTTCATATGGGTGTCTTCCCTTTATTTACTACTAAGTTTTAATCAGCTTACCAGTTTTAATGCAATCTTTTGTAAAAATACTTGATTTTTACTAAAGGATGATTTTGCAGAGGAAAAAAAAAACCGCAAAGAAAAATCTGAGCAGTTGGCAGGGCTGAGCAGAGGACATCAGAAACATCTTTAAGGAAAGAAGGGCAAACTAAAGTGGAGTAGCTAAAGATTGGAGCTGTTTAAACTGGTTTTCAGAATGAGGAGGATATACAAATCACAGAGTTCTGTTTTTACAGCCTCCTTAAAAGAAGTAATAACAGAAAATAGTGTCCAGAAATCTGGGCTCATTGTTATGAGGTGAAAAGAAAGGGGAATTTAGGAGAGCGATGAAGGAAAGATTTCTGGGAGCAGTTCTTCCATCAGAGACTGCCAGGCCAAAGGCTTGCAGGGAGATTGAATGTTGCTCCAAAGTGCCACTGCTTCCCTATTGGTGTGCCATGGTGGAAACAGAGCAGTTGGAAAGGCTTCGCTCACCTGCTTCACACCATTGCTTATGGCTTAAGCATAGGTGTGCCTTGTAAGTGTAGCATGTAAGTGCCTTTGGCTGCATTGTGGTTTCAAGGCTATTTAAATTTCTCACCGTGTTGAAATGCACAGATATGGCTAGATTTTCATGAAAAGTGATACACTGGGCAGGCAAAATTTATACTGAATTAATAAACAGAGCCAATATTTTACCGTGCATTCTTGAATTCTCCCCATCTCCAGCTGCCAGAGGCATTAAAATGGCTTGTAGGCTAATGTTAATATGAAAGGTTTGGGAAAGTATGAGACATAGGGCTAGCTTTAATTGCTATCAGATTTAATTTTTAAAGTGTAACTTGCTGGTGTTGGTATTTATTTTGGTATCAACATATATATGGTGATAGTTGGAAAGGTTGTTTAAAGTAGAATGAAATTTCTCTAAACCATTCTGTTTTGGGTTAATATTTTATGCTAGACTGATTCAGCAGTGTGGAATCAGAAAATGTGTGCAATTATATTTACTCAGGGTAAACTCTTTAAAACTGTTAGTGTTCTTGGACACAAATTCAAATGGTCCGGCAGCTGCATCAATTTTTACTCAACTTTTTTTGGGATGTGTGTGTGAGCAACATGTAATTTTGCAGTAAATTTGAAAGTACGACATCATATATTGTTTCTAACCAGAGGCTGAAATGTATGGCCTTGTTTGCTGGACCAGAAGTTGTAATTACACAAGTGGCTGACAGTTCCTAGTGATGCCAGATGTCTTCTGCCAAGAGCAGACTGCCGTGCTGAACTGCTCCACTGACTGCTCCACTGCTGTACTGCCAGTGTCCAGGTTAGCTAGCAGAGCATACGTCCTGTGTGTGTTTCTGTCAGATGAAACGTTCCATGGCTTCTCAGCCCAGCGTCACGTCAAGTACTGGCTGGTTTAATAATACTAAAGCTGTTAATTTCTGAAGGAAATTTAGTACTGCTAAGACGCAGTGAGAAGGTTCCCTGGTAGCAGTTAGTTGCATGTTGTTCAGATAGATTTTACTGTTAAAATAATACATTGGTTTTAAAAAAGAACAACATAAAACCACCTTAAAGTAGCATAATTAATTTTAGGAAGAAACTATTAATTTGTTCAATTATTTCAAATACTCTAAACCTACTTGTGAGATTAGATGATGATGTACTTGACTCTAAACTACCCTGTGTTCCTGTACACCTCTATTAGACCCGTGTTTGCCTATGTGTGTGTAAGACTGATTGATGTAATCATGCAACTTGTTTTGTTGCTAGAAGCCTTTATTCAGTGTCCTAGTGAGGTATCGCATCCTCTTTTTGCAGATGCAAAATGCCACTTTCAGTATTCCTTGCCAGCACTCCCCAGTGCCAAGTCTCTTAGCTTAGCAAACTGTGACTACAGAGATAAACATAGTGAGCGTGCCTAGTGACAGCTTAGTGCTGGAATCAATTATTTCCTGTCTGCCAGCCAGAGATTTTTGCCTCATATGGGTGAAGATAAAGATACTAATACTGAAGACTCGCTAGGCTGATGCCTGTACAAAGGAGCAGTCAATTAGTTGAGGTTATTCAGGGTGGTGTGTAGCATGTAGGCTTCGTTGGAGGAGCCAAGAGTTCTTGAACATCAGATCTTTCCACAAGCTGCTCATTAATTTGCACTTGATAGGTCACTTGAAATCAGTTTTATGTATGTGTTATTCTTAGAGATAGCAAGAGAGCTTTCGAGTATTCACAAAAGTACATTTTATGAGCTTTCAAAGTCTCCTCATTGACACAGAGCCTAGTAAGTACACTGCTAGGGGTTTCGGTTTTGAAGCAGCTTTGATGAGCCGTACAAGCAACAGCTCTGCAGCAGCAGTCTTGCCCTGTGTGAATGCAAATGGGGATCAAGAATTTAACTCTCATCAGAATGTAATGGTATGTGGTATGCTAAATCTGAAATACACATGTTGAGACAAATCCTAAAAGACCAATAACTGTTTCAAACAACTGCGGATTCTTTAGCACTTTGAGCCAAGTTCCAAAACTAAACACTTTTCCATTTTGAAGGAAATAATATTTTTAAAAGTGGTGGGTTTAAATGATTGCTCGCTTTCAACATTTTCTGTCATAACATTGTTTTAAGGTAGGTTAGTAAATTACTGTAGCTTGGAGGAATAAAAATTAGGTACAGCATCTAAGTCAAAAGACTGTTTAACCCTTAGTGAGTATGTGATCTTTTTCTTTGAAGACCTTTACAGCAAAGGTCTTGTTTTCATTAGGAAAAGCATTGACACTTGTATTGCTGTTCCATCTGTAAAGAGCTCCCTTTTTCTTTTTTGTGAACTAGCAAATCACACCTAGTTTTTTTTCAAAGATGCTGAAAACTTGCATGTCATGATTATCTTGTTACTTGGTAGCCTGTGTCTTTGAAAATTAGTCTTTTTTTTTAAAGCACTACACTGCAAAATTTAAAGGAAAAGTTCATGCTGGAATGAGGTAGTTACTCCAGTTCTGCAAAGAAAAATTTAAAAAAAGTCTTTAACTTTTTGCAGTGTTAGGAAGCCCACTGAATTATTGGAATTGCTTCAGAGAACATGAAAAAGAACTATTTGTAAAACATCAAAGTGAGCACACAGGGGTCATTTTACAGCTGGAATATGATAGGACAGAGCAGGATGTCTCTCCTGATGCGTATGTGTGCACTCCTTACGTTTTTATTGTAATCTATGCATAAATACTGATCTCAAGTTTCAGAATGAAATACGGTGGTATTAGTGACGGATTTTATTATGAAGCAGCAAAGATGTCAGAATTTCTGAGTATTTTCTGTTGAGCTGCTGCTTGCTTTTGTGTAAGGCAAGTATTGTCTGAGCCTTTATAGAACTGTAAAGTAAGTTCAAATGTGGAAAAAAAAAGTGTCAGCTTGTTGTAAATGGCAGCAAACAGTGCTGATTATCTTACCTCTGACAAAGTGGAAAATTTAAAGGTTGGTGTCCCATTTTATTAACACAATAAAGTTTTACAGTGTTGTTCTGGGCTTAGATATATGTTCTGTGGTGTTTATTATCCCTTACTCGCTGTAAAAATTTTTGATCTGAAGTCTGGCATCATTGTTCAGAATGCAAAGTCAGGAAATTAATTAACATATGAAAGCAAATGCTCATCAGTTTGTCTCTATTTCTTTTCTTACACTAACCAAAATGAAGTTGGTGTTTGCTTGTAATATGCAAGAGTGATGGAATGCAGAGACCATGTTTTTTATCACTTAGCACTGGTTTATAGCTTCCACAGACTTGTCCTAATAATGAAGCTATGAAGGATATGACAAGAATGGTGATATTAAATTTCTCTAGACTAACAGTAAATTTTTCCATTCTGATGTCAGGAATGTAGAGCATCTGGAACCTACAGTGTGAGTGGCTCAGTGCAGGAACACTTTCATCAGTTGCTTAGCCATTTATCCTTCTCCTAGGAACAAGCAGCCTTGTATAGAATATAACACTGTGAAGGAAACAGTTTTCTAGAACTGCAAAAATTCTTTGTCCCATTGTTTCTGATTTAAAAGCTTTCATTTGCTGCTTAGTCCTAAATCTTAACGCATGTGCAAATGTACCATACGTGTTTGAATTGGGATTGCTGTTATTATCCGATCAGATAAAACTAAACTGTATTCATTAACCTTCAGAAAAGCTGAAGATGTTCTGAAGGCAGGAACTACTGCATGTTTAAAGAGCAAACTGGTATTTATCTATTAACTTTGTGATGGGCTACGTGCAAAGTTTTCAAACACTGATGGATTTTCCCCTGAATCATAGAATCACTAAAATTGAAATTATTTCCTTAGTCAAAGTAGTGGACTAAGGAAGTGTTACAAGCTTTGTTCTGTAGCCATTTTATCTTGCCTCCTCTTGCAACAAGTCCAAAATCTTCAGTAGTCGTTTCTCTGTGTGTGACAAGCTGTTGTAAATGTTAGTTTTAGATTATATATGTATGTTTAGATCATCTATATGTGTATAATTTATATGGACTACTTTTGTAGGTGAGATTTTCTAGTCATTGGTGCTATTAATTCCCCGTGTCACTTTTCTAGGCTGAACTAAATCTCATGAATAGTGTATTGTATGTCCAGTAATAATTTATTACTTTTCAATGTCTTTATTCTTAAACCAGGTCGTCAGATTTAGTAGGCTCTATAAGCACCCTGAAACAACCCCCTCCCCTTCCCACTCTTACAAGAATTTTATAGTACACCCTTGTGCAATGCTTGTGACCTTTCATTAATGCACGTAAGAGTTAGATACTGTACCTGATTTATATGATATGAATATAAATTGCAGCATACTAGTATCTACAATTAAATTCCTTTGTATATCTCAAATTGTCTCATTACTGCCATGGGGTTATGTGCCCTTGTTTAATTGAGAAAGGGCCTTTTCTCCTTGATTTCAATAATTTGGGAGCGTCTGGGGATGATTACACTGTGATCTGGTTTGGTTTTTTTTTTCCCCCCAGATTGTGGGACTGACCAGACTTGCCATTTTATAGTTGCCAAATAGCCTCACCTTTTCATGTTTAAGCTCGTTGGCTTTTTTGTTAATGTAGCGCAGTTCTTCTGGGACATTTTGAATAAATGATCTGCTTTTGAAAATCAGAAGTAAATTAGTTGTTCTCATGTAAGCCATGTTTATTGGATTTTGACACATGAAGTGTTTTGATACTAGAAAATCCCAGTGGGCATATGATCCCTTTTAAATATAAAAGGTGGGTAAATGTAGCAAATGTGAGTAAAGCAAATTGCAAGAACCCGGTAAAATAGCAACGGGATGTAATAAAGGCAATTTTTTTTGCAAGACTTTTTACACTATTGCCAACACTGAGCATTAAAAAAGTGCTGTTTTGAAATACTTTTTAAACAGCTTCTTTTATGGTTGTGGATATTGTGTGTGCAAAATCCTTTTTTGAATAGGAGGTCTGCTCGTGCCGTGTGACTCAGGGAGGTGGGACCGTAAGAGAACCCTCACAATGAGACTAAGAACACAATCAGCCTGGCAACCGTGAGGTGCTGAGATACATCTCATTCTGTGGGTTGTCAGGGAATCACAGAAAGTTAGGGATTGGGAGGGACTACTAAGGATCATCTAGTCCAATCCCCCTGGGCTTTTATAATTTCCAAAACAATTTGTCTGACTATAGAGGTATAGCTGTGACTTTTTGTGTTTTTAGAAGAGATCAAAACTGTTCTGTCTTGCATCACTCAAGTCTCATCTTTTCAGTAGCTATTAGAAAAAAAATTTAATTGTTTCAGCAGCCTGTAGGTGCAAAAAGCAATGGAGAAACTTGTGATGTTTTCAGTGGCCTTTGGCTCTGGCTTGCACGGACACCTGAGCTACTACAAATTTTGTGGGAGGTTTGATGTTGGACTGCAGCAGTCTTAGCTGTTAAGTCAGGATTACTTCTGTTGTTGCATGACAGCATCTCTGTACACTGGCACCTTGCAGACCTGCAGAGGTTTGAGCTACTGCCCTTTAGGTATTGGAGAGATGGATCTGATAGTTAACAGACCTGGTAATTCAAATGAGGCCACCATATGTTTGTCAGTGTAGCAGTTTCTACTTTATTACACGTTTACAGTAACGTGACAAATTATTTTCTCCCTGTCCACTTCACAAAAGCACCTTCTTTTAAATCCTATTTGCTAGTAAAGTCATGCCAGGCATAATTTTTTTTTTCCACATGGCAATGAATAAGAACAACATACTTTATTTAATTAAGACACTAATAAAACAGTATTTTAGTTGGAGGGTTGTGTGCTTAGAGGAAACATGTACTGGTTTTCTTCATATATGAAAATCTGAATGCCCATCTGGAAATGTTTGATTCTGTAGTACTTGGGCACCACAAAAAGAACAAGAAAAAGTAGACTTTGTCTGTAAAGGTAAACCTTAATAGGTGATGGCCACTTCTGCTGCCGTTGCCTTCTGCTTGGAGGGAAGCTATAGTTCAGCTGGATGATCTGGAACAACACAAATTTAACTTTAGACATATTTGAGATATTTATCTTATGTTCTTCCCAGCAAAATACCTTAAGTCCCCTTCCTGCCTGATTTTAGTTCGACTCCTTGACTGAATTTTTTATTCCTGGCTACATAGTGCTCAGTTTTGAGAGGAGTCTTTAGCATGGTGTAGTCCTCAGGTTCTGCTGCTGCAGAGAAGAGTGAGATCTTGATTTTCTTCTGGTTGAAAGCTATAAGCTCTGGACTGTAGGGCCAAAGCAGGGAAGAACTCAAAACATTACTGAATAAAGTCAACCAGCTCTTGTCTAATTTTCTTGACTGCCAGAGGAGAGTTGCACAGATGGGTGCATTGCTGTCAGACCTAGAGTAGTGCACTAGGGACATGGATATCCCTTTACTTAGAAGGGGCACTTCAGGGCTGTATGAATAAGTGAGGCCCACGGACAAGCTGAGCTGGCTGAGGAAATCTGAACATGTGTAAGCATTTGCAGGGTTAGTCAGTGCTGGTAGGAGGGATTTTTCTCTGAGAGTTCTGTATGTTAACTGAAGTCTCATTATGGAAAGATTCAGACTTACCCTTCATCACCCCTGAACCAACCATCAGGAAATAAGAACTTTTATTTTCACTGGGGATTTAATTATCAAAGCTTTGAGAAGCAAGTTACAAGCATAGAATGGTTTTGGAGTTGATTATATGTGAGATTTAAGTGTACCTGGTGGATCAAGCTAAGCAGTTACACCGCAGTGTAAGCTTACATTAGACATTCTATTCCTTTCTCTAACAACCTTCAGGTTATTCTAATGTAAGAGTGTTTGCAGTAACAAGAGTTATGTGCAGAAATATAAGGCCGAGTATAAGGAAATTTTTTTAGTTCTCTGAATTGGAATGTATTTGAAGCCTAAATTGTGAGATAAAAGTAATGTTTTTTGCAAAGTGCACAAGTTTCTAATGTTCCAGGAAGTTGGAGCCCATAGACCCATTAAAACCTCTGTTCTTTGTGTGTCAGCTTAATCACTGACTACATCTCACCAGGCTTGCCCAGTGTTTGGTCCATGAAATATTGTAGTGGTTTGAGTTACGTCACTTTTTTCCCAGTGTATCTGAAGCACAAACAAGAACAGATATAAATAAAAGCAAGATTCTAAGAGAAATTAATATCAACCACTACTCTAATGATTGCACCACAAAAAGAATGCATCTGGAAGGAACAGCTTATTCCAGAATGTTTTATTGAAAGGCAGTAAAATGTCAAAAATGTTAAATAATCAGACCCCAACGATGCGGTGTGTAATTTTAAAAGGGACATGCAATGCCTGGAAAAGTTGTAAAATTAGTTCTACTAACAAATATTCTAAATTTCAAGTTTGGGGAGATATTAAGCATAATAACAATAGGTAAACTGTAACTTGGAGCAGTGCTCTTTACCAGTAGAATATCTTGTAAATCTGTCCTGGTGATGAACAGCACACTTACTCAGCCTAATAATAATAACAGGGCCGTGTGTCTTTGATCCCAGGAGACTGTTGGTGTTTTTGTAGACAGCAGACAGGAGAAAAAGGCATTTTGTCCTTTTTACCCCAAGTAATCCCACTGGAAAATTAAACATGTGCTATGAATTGATATCAACTCATGCCAGGTTACCTCCCTAGAGAGGGCTGCTGCAAACACTGTTGTACGTTTCTTGGACAGCAGTCTGATGGCTTGTGTGCATGATAGATATTTTGTGCCGCATGCTACTGTGGAACAGTGTGCTACTGTCTGCCCCTCAGAGACTGCGGCTGAGGTGTGCCACAAATAACTGGAAAAGCAACTGCTCTAACCCTACAGAGAATCTCAAATACCTGCTAATTAGAAATGCTACTGAAATATCTCTCTCTGTGTGTGTGTCTCAGAAAACTCTGTTGGTTTTGTGTTTTAAGGTTTAATCCTGCAAAACAGAGCAGTTTCTTTTGTCTTGCTGTGGAATCCTGCTGAACACAGGATTAAAAAAAAGGGGTAATATATTAGCAAGAAATACTTAGAGAAACCACGAACCTTTTTTTAATGGACCACCCTATCCAGTTTCTGTTCTTTTAAGGAAGTTTTTCCTATTCATGACTCATTTCACTCTTTGGCTAACATCAAGGGAAATGGAATAACGATTAAGCAAAGGAATGTATGTGTTTTTTCTGGTTTTGTCCTTTATTTTTTTTAAAACCGTTATGAATTTTCTGCATAAGCTTGTGTAAATATGTATGGGTGTGTAGAAGCCTGACAACTGTGACAAGGTAAAAAGGACACTGATAATGCTTGCTGCTTCGTCTTTTTCTCCAAAATGGTTTTTTGTTTCTACAGGTTAATGTTTTGCTGGATACACCAGACTCCCTGTTCAGTTAAAATGACATGCTGCAGGCAGCCAATTACACAGAACTGTTAAGTGAAATTAATGAGATCACCCCTAGATTACACTTTGTGTTTTATTTTCGTTTTATAGGTCTGTACGAGCTGCTGGCTGCATTGCCAGCCCAGCTGCAGCCACATGTGGACAGCCAGGAAGACCTGACCTTCCTCTGGGATATGTTTGGTGAAAAAAGCCTTCATTCACTGGTGAAGGTAAACCACATTTAAGTCAGATCCTCTTTGAGAAGAGCATATGGAAAAATGTTTTGAGCGCCATCTAGTAAAGCCGAGATCAAACTCCTGCTCCGTGAAAACAGAACAGCGTTGTTTTAACTTTGGTTCTGTCAGGGGTGGAAGTTGTTAAATAACATTCTTACCAAAAATACATAGATGATTTCATTTAAGAGTGATGTGTTGGCAGCGTAATGCTAATGCAGCAAACATATGTTGTTTGCCCTTGTTTAGAAAAAACAAGTATGAAATAGTAGCAGGAAAGCTGAGATTTCTTTATGGTCAACATTCAAGACCTGAAGTTTAGCTTGAATAAATAAATGTTCACAGCAAAAATTAGAAGGAATATTTTTTCTGAGGTCAAGTATGGCAACAGTTCAGTAGCCACATTAATTTAAAATAATTTCCTTTAACAAAGTAAACTGAAATTCTAGTAAGCTGTTTCTTTTATTGGCATGCCTCCATTTAAAATTGTTTTGCACATAAATGTGTTGGACCAAAGTACAACCTAAAATAAGTTTGCAAGAATACATGAGTAAAACAGTCTGCTATGAACATGATCAAGAAATCAGAGCAGCTACTGGGAGGGAGCAGAACTACCCCCGTAATGTTAAAACTGTTTTTAGCACAAAAATGAGGACCAATCAGGTGGTTAGAAATGTTCTACTCCTTCAAAATGGTAAGTCAGTTTTCAGTCTCCCGTACAGATCTAATTCAAGTTGGAAGGAAATTCTGAGGTCTCAGACAAGTCAGTAGGTGGTAGAAACTTGTGCTGTGAATATCCAAACTAGTTCATAATTGAGCAGTGTTCATCGTAGAATCACTAGGGATTGGAAGGGACCTCGAAAGATCATCCAGTCCAATCCCCCTGCCACAGCAGGATCACCTAGACCAAGTCACACAGGAACACATCCAGGCGGGTCTTAAACGTCTCCAGTGAAGGAGACTCCACAACCCCCCTGGGCAGCCTGTTCCAGTGCTCTGTCACCTCACTGTGAAGAAGTTCCTTCTCATATTGATGTGGAACCTCCTATATTTGGTATCCTTGCTAGTCACTGATTAAGAGGAAGCTTAAAATTTTGATTATTTTGATGTAGGTTTGAAAGAGTCACCTTTTCCCTTTTTGATTTTAGCTGTCTTACTCTGTAAAAAGGTATAATAACAATTATTTTCAAAACAGTTGAGAATTTGAACGTAAACACAAGTATTCTCTGACAGTTGCTACACAAAAGCAGCAACTAGGAGAGCAGTGCTTTGTGATTCTTGCTTGCCTAAAGAATTTTCCGAGTTTCAGGTGTGGTGGTTCCCACACTCCTCGCTGCTTTGCTGCAGCTGTCTGCTCAGGTGGCTCAAAGAGCACTGTAAGAGCAGTGCTGCTTGTCTTTATTGCTTGTTATTTTTAGTTTCCCTTATTATTTTTGTTTTAGATCT
Source organism: Rhinopomastus cyanomelas (assembly GCA_013400115.1). Lineage (NCBI taxonomy): Eukaryota > Metazoa > Chordata > Aves > Bucerotiformes > Rhinopomastidae > Rhinopomastus > Rhinopomastus cyanomelas. The sequence continues at coordinate 120,914 of VXBP01004577.1, forward strand.
AAGTACTAAATCTATGTATAACTCTGACCCTTTGAACAGTTCTTTTGGTATCCTATTAAGTATCACACTATCTTGAAATAGACTTAATTCTTGAAATGGCATCTTTAGTGTTCACTGCTCATGCTTCTTTAATACACCATATCAATATTGTTCAAAAGACAAAAGTTTTTTTAATTATGAGAAACGAGACTATTCAGGGCATGTGATCTGACCCACTGTGTCTCAGAACCTATTGAGACTCAGCTTTTGATTTCTCTGGAGTTCAAGTATAGAAAGTAAGGTGTGAAGAGCATTCAGAAGGTTATCTACTTCATATCCCATCCCTAAGATAAGCATAACTGTATCTGAAACTCATGTGACCTTTAACAAATTTTTAGAAGGATTATTCAGTGTCCTGTTAAGCTTCAGAGAAGCAGACCATAGACCTTTTAGAAGAATTTCTAAGAGCAGAAGGAGGAACCCCATCAGCTGTGGTTTTTTTCCCCTGTTACAATGCTTCAGAAGCATGAAATCTTTCTTTTTGTTTTCTGGTGTCTTACTTGAAAGAGTTTTTCCTTGTAATAAGTTCTTAAAGTCAGTTGTACTTGCAAAGGCAAATGTTTTTAATTCCACCAGTAAAGAGTGATGAGAGAAATTTTGTAATTAGAATAAAGGAAAAAAAAATTCCCAAACCACAAGCTTAGAGCCAAAGATGTTGCCACCAGTTTTGGAAGAGATTGAACCTGAGCGTACTACTAAATTGGGCACTAATATTTCTGAGTAGGTAGACAGACTGCTGAATAAAAATTCTATACTGACCTTAATGTTTAATAGTTTCAAATATTGGGAAAGAGCATTTTTTTTTTTTCTAAATTATAAAATGGATACAATGCTCCAAATGGCTTGAAAGTTTTAAGTGTAAAATGAACTTTTCTGGAGATACTCTTAGGTTTTGTGGGTATTTAATTATCATAACGTTTTCTGTATGGTTGTATACTGTGACATATGGTTTTCTATTCTGTCTCTCTTAATACCAAAAAGAAAGAAAGAAGAAGGGGAAAAAGTCCCCAAACTTGCCTTGGAATTCTTTTCATTCAGTATTGTTGGACGGAAATTGCTTTGTGAACTTGGATCAGCCTGAGCTGTTCTGAGAAGTCAGAAATGGAAAAGTTGCATTAGATCATCCAGTCCATTCCCCTGCAAATACTGGATTGTTCCCTACAGTACATTCCTATTGTAGTAAGTAAAACCAGCACAAACTGATGCAACTGTTCTTGCTGTCCCATTTCTCAATAAAGGAATCTGTTGATTAGGTTTAAGTTTGCAAAGTATAGAAAAGAGGGAACCCACGACTGCTGTTGACAGTTTGGAAGAGAGTACTGGCTCTGGATAGTGAATTTGTCTCTGCTTCCCTTAATTTGTTACTTCCTTGTTTTATTACATGACTCTCTTAAGTCCTACCAAAAATCTTCAGTCATCTCATTACATTTTATATAGCAAAGATCCCAGTAATTCTGTAGAGATTTATAGAAAAGACACATGAGGAGATGATCCTTCTGGGTAGTTACAAGCACTAACGTAGCTGAAACCTGAAATAGTACACATGTGCTCTGCTTGGATTTTTCAGAGAAGAACAGAAGGGATAAATAAAGATCTGTTCTAACTACTCTTTTAGCTTATTTTTAGAGGAGCTGCAAGAATTTCCATGTGTGTTCGACTGCTATTAGTGCACCAGACACATGTCTTACTGTGTTTAGCTCCTGGATGAAGCTTCTGCTTGCACTGTCGCCTTAAACACTTCTGGTTGTGGATGTAGTGCTCAAAGACTGAGTAAGCTTATCTGTTGGGCTGCTACTGAAATATTTTGTAATAAATTGCAGTTCACTGAATCATTTTGGCCAACTCAGAGCGTGCACAATTCTTTAGCCAGTACTGTGCTTTGAATTACGAGAACAGCAAGTGGTGTTGCTGTTCCTCTTGGTAGGGAAGAGTTTATGTATCTAAAAAGCAATACGTGGCACTGGAAAAGACAATAACTGCTGCAAAAGTAAGGAACATTTGGTGGATCTAGTCTGATTTTCTATTTGTGCTAATTTTCTCTTAGCTTCGTGTGGATATGACCTAACATGAAATTACAAGGAATTATTTTGTGTGTGCTGATGTTAGTCTGGGTCAATGGCTAAGAATTTTTCCAAAAATAAAGCAGCCGAGTGTATCCTGGTGTACTTTCTTTGGCATGCAATTTTACAATCTTTCTGATACAGAAATACTGGAATTTTTTGGTGTGAAGACTCAGATTTTAAAATATGTGAATGTAGGCTATTTCAGCATACTGCGGTTGCTTTGTCGGTATTGAGAAAATTGGTTACAAAAAATGACTAGGACACAGCGAAAGGGGATGATTTCATGCGTGCTTACAGTGAGAAGATCAGTGGTCTACAGAGGATGTGCTAAATCTTCAGCCTAAACTGGTAGAAGCCCAGTTCATAAGCAAGTTTGTATTACGGTTTTTACCCAGAAATTTCACCCATGTGCAGGATGGATTGCTTTGCCTTGAGAATTGGAGAACCTCAATAAGGTTTTTATGGCTTATTGCATGTTAAGAGGACAGGCTAATGTCCAACTTTTATGTGGGAAAAAGTTTTATGCAAGTGGTTCTTGCACTTATGAAGTGGTCGTATGGTGGAGTTTTCCCTACCCTGTGATGTGTCAGGCATTGTGCAGCCAAACCCAGCTATATGCTGCACAGCCCTTGTGTATGTTCACCTCCTGCGTCGTACATCTTAACGGTGAAAGGCTGGTGTCTGAGCACAGCCCAAGGATGCGTGCGTAGAGCCAGTTCTTCCTCCCAAAAGAATATAGTGGAAATAGACTTCAGATTAGGTGTCCTATTCTGACGACTGATTGTCCTGAACTCGTCGTTATAAACTTTTGACCCATCCCCAATGGGGATGACCCATATGTGGAGCGGGCAGTGTGTGTCAAAGGACTGAGAGGGTGTTGGTGGCTGAGGAGGATGTATTAGATGGTGTAAAACCTGAGCATATAATAGAGAGTGAAGGTTGGAGATTGTACTGAGATGGAGCAGCCTGATTATATTAAGGTTGACTGCTTCTTTACTTAGTTTGAAGCTGAAATATTTTTTGAAATGTTTTTGTCTGAACATACAAGTTATGAACTCTCTCATTAGTTTGTTTTTCATGTATGCATTCTCTAGAACAAGTATTTATACAGAATTCCTGGTTTGTTGTTGGAGCTGTCTGTTTTCTGTGGGTCACAAGAACCCAATTTTTCTGTTGTTACATTGAAGATGGAGAAAGCAGGGTGCATTTGTGAGGGTGTTTTGATGGCCAGTGTGTTTGCACCTGTTAAAAGAATGGTGAGAGCAGTTTTCAATTTCATGGCACAAAAGGCAAGCCATCTCAGAAGGAGCTTAGAGAACCTGCATTACTCAAGAGCAGCAAGCCTGAAAAATACATTAGAAGAGAAAGCAGGAGTGGAGTTTAGTAGACCGTAGTTGCCATCTAACCTTAGATCTAATGGAGTGGGTTGTGGTTTTGAGAAAAGCCTTGAAGAGTTGGAGAGGTGTATGGACCACCTGGGTGGAATTACCGAAGTTGATAACTTATTCACTAAGATGTTGCTTTGGTACTTGAAGTCCTTGTGATTCTTTACTACTGAGTTCTCAACTGTATTTTTAAAAAGCTCTGCCTCCCAAGTAAAGGTAATGGGCTGAAGTTTTGTAAACTCACGTGGAGGTCTGAAGTGCTGTTTGCTTTGGAGATGGGGAAAAAATTGAAGGAAAATGCAGTGTGAGTAAGTGTTTACCACCTGGGTGTCTGGCAGAGGACGTGTGAGTGGGATGGTTGGCAGCTAGTGAAAATGAATGGTTCTTCACACTGTAGGGCAGAATCAAGCAAGGACTTCATTGTAATTTGCCTGTTTTAGTCAGAGACGGTATCCAAAGCCTACTGATGTAAAGAGTAAAGTAATCACTGTTGTAAAGCAACTGTCCAGTTAACACACAGATAGGACCTGTTGTACAGGTTTGAAAATGTTCACACTTTCTGGTAAGGGAAGAAGGAACTGCCTGCAGTTGGATTAATTAATATTGATATGCTAGATAATAGATGTCAGCTATTTGTTGTGATTTAAATCAAGATCATGCCCTTGTTCAGTCTTTTGTCAAAAGCAGCACGCTCCAGGCTTGCCTCAAGTCCTACTGGCAAAACAGAATACACAAAGTTTTCAGCCCTGCAGAACTAGCTAGCAGTAAGGTGTCTATGGACAGTATTGGGAACCCAGTCTGTCAATCTGTAAAGAAATACAAAAGCTGCATTGAGCAATTTAGAGCTTTTCTTTTTCTCATAATCCAGAGAGAAAGATTGATCTCCAGTTAGTTTCTGAAGCTTTCTGCTTGGATAGTATGTACAGACTATACACAGAGGAATGCACGAATTTCAGTAGTCTTCTCATCCAGAGTATTGGTAGGTAATGGTCCTATACCAAAGTATAAACTTGACGTATTATTTTTGCGTACCTACACATGAAAATTGTTGGAAAAACACTCTGTAAGGGAACCGCTTGATGATTGACAGTAGTTTGCGTTCGTATTTGAAGTAATTACCACTGCAGCAATGAGTCGTTTTGCTGCCATCAAAATTACTGCATTAAGAAAAATGTAATGCAAGATGTTATTCCTTATGAGAAACCACATGAAATTTAAATTGTTGTTTTTGAAGCCAAGGAGAATTTTTTTCATTTTTTTTGAGACTTGCTCAATCCAGCAACTGGAATCTGCAAATAAAGGGATTACTCTTAGCTGGAGGCAATCAGAAGTTAAAAAACTTATTTTCCATGGGGACAGTCATCAGGTTAATCAAAATAAGGTAACTGAAGTTTTATATAAAATAGTATGGGATCTTTATTCAGGCTGATATTGTTTCCATGGAAACTTTAGGGGGAGAGCAGCTAGCAGCCAGGCACTGAGCAAAAGGATTGCTTCTCTTGTTGAGATTGAGACGGTGTTGTTTGATGCGTGTGTTGAACCCTTTGTGCTCTTACTGTACTAAAGTGCACTACATTGGATAATAACTGGTCAAAAATAAGCTAAATAAAAACACATTCCTGTTTGAAGTCCTAGCTAAATCACCCAGCTTTCCACGTACTGCAACAGGTTTACTGTTTCTTCTCTGAGTGAAGATAAAGTTGATTTTCCAGGTGTGTTCACGCGTAGGTGCTTATCTGTGCCTTCATTAAAGTGAAAAAACTCCAGTTTATTGAAAAAGGGCCCGGCATAGCTTTGCACAGTGGAACTTTGTAAGAAGGTGGACATCACGTTAGTGTCCAATACGGATCCTCTGTGATGGTTGAACTAAAAGTACTGTTATAACTGCAGCTAGTAGATAGTTCAGCGAGAAACAGGCTGCTAGTGGGCATAAATAATCATTTTGTCTTGACGTCTGTTGAATGAGTTCTCCTGTGCTAATTCCTTTCTGTATTTCTTTTTTCCTACTTTTTGGTAGAAATTTACCAGGATACCTAGTGTTAACATTTGTCAGAAGTTTAGGTTCTCAAGCATCTTGCAGTTTCTGCATCAGAGTTGCTAATGTGTCTGGTAATAGGCACTTGCAACTTTCCATCAGGATTTTAATAAGGAAGTCCTGTTCCTGTCATCAGCTTCTCCTTTCAGTCCGCATCATTTAAAAATAACAATAATGAGAAAACAAGTCAAAGATGGGTTTCCAAGGTACTAATCAAATGGTCTTGTCAACAGTTTAGTCTCATAAAAGCTGTTGAGGTTGGGTTCATGTAGAAGCCTCTGCAGGTACGGTATAGCAACAGATATTTGAAATGAAAAATCAGAGATAAGCTTATTAAATCGGAGGTGTGAAATGTTGGTCCACGACTATTACTTGAAACTTGTGAATAAATCAGTGCTTTGGAATGTGAAAAAGCTTTGGTTTAGGTTAAAATCCAGACGGAGGCATTTTTTTGGATCAGTAGTAATTGATTTAAAGTTTCTGCTGGGAAACCTCCAAAGAGTAGCAGAAATCCAGCCAAAATGTACTGGACATAAAAGAAGTAAATCAATCCTTCTAAGACAAATAGTTTGTAATTTCATTGTTACCAAGGGGGCAATCGACCAACCTGGTGACAAAACTGGCACAGCAGTTTGAAGAAAAGCTTTAGAACCCAAATTTATGCTCATACAGAGATTTTTCTTGTCTTAGGAAGCTTGTACAGTATTTATTTAACAAAACTAATACTTTTGCTTGATCTGTGATACTGAGGCAAACCAAAGGTCTCGTAAGCTGCTCAGTAATAGCAGTCTGATAAATCCAAGACATCCAAGGATAATGTAACTTTAAACTGTTTTTCTGCAGTGTTCTGTGGCAGAACATGTGAGGGAGAGTTTAAAACAATTTTTTTTGTTACCGTCTTGGGCAGTTTTCCTTCTAAGAGTAGAAAATCGTAACTACCCAAACAAACCTCTGCATTACAAAAACATTGTGAGAGTTAAGAAGAATAGGATATGATAGTTATAAAATCTTTCTGAAGCATGGAAACTGATACAATAAGATTTAATAAAAATCTCCAGAAGAAGATTTAGCAAAAATGCCTGCCTGTGTTTCCTACCAGCAGGTTTTGTTACTGCTTACATTAACTTTCCTTTTTTTAAATTAAAAAAAATAATATAGTAGTATCCATTCTCCAGCTAATCCTCCTGAAATGAATTTGTAGTGTTCAGAACTATGTATAATATTACACATATCCTTGTTGTCTTTTCTCCTTTGTATGAAATCCAGGCACACAAGCACAGGTTTTGCTCATCTTATCTTTTCCTGTTCCCCATTACTCTTTTCTTTTTTTTGTGTGTCATCTTGGCTATAACTTTTTTGTTTAAACCCTGGAAAGAGATGAGCAGTATGGTATGTCACACATGCTCTGTTCCTTTAGATTAGAAACAGCATCATTGGTATAGCAGTGTTCTCTTCACCACAGGTAGTTTCTCTAACAGCTGTTTCTGAGCACCTTTGTAGATTCCAGTGCTGGCTTTGCAAATGGGAGGTGGCAGTTCACTTCAGACACGGTACAACAAGTTGAAAGCTGCAGCATGTAGTGCCTAACATGCAGGTGATACCCGTGTCGTGCTGCAGAGGAACCAATAAAGCACTGAAGGAGTAAGATTTAAAACCATACAAAGGATAAGGCCTGCTTTTCTGTGCAAATCAAGGGTGAGTAACTTACAGTGGGCAATTGCTATAACTTGGCTTTGCCTCCAATGCAGTAGCAAAACCTACACATACAGATTCACTTCGTTGTAGCATCTTCAATATACTGACAGAGCCTGTTTCCCTGCACAGGAAAAGGTTCCACACTTTCTTACTCAAGCAGAACCACTTGTAAGATACCTGTGATGTAGAAGTCCTTCCTATTCCTTTAGTGACAGGTTTTAAAGCACTGAACTGTCTAAAGTCGGAGCTGTCTTGGATTTGTTTTGCAAAAACCACTGTTGCCATGTAGAGTTGCACGTGCATGTGTCGTGATCACGTGTTTTGTGTCTGTCTTCCCCCCTCCACTTTTCTTACACTCAGTCTTTCCCTCAATGTCTCCGTGCACGTATGTCCACAAGCGGCTTCTATTTCTCATCTACTAAAGACAGATTGGATTAATTCCTTGTCCCTTAGGGAAATTAAGACAGTAAGTGTATAAAAATGAAATATTAGTATGCCATTTAATTTCCTAAGGCAAATATTACTCTCACCTAGTTTTCACATGTTTGCAAAGATACAGTATTTTTTATTACATGCAATTTAGATGAGATTTTTAATCCTTTATACTCTATCTGTGCTAGAGAGTTGCCAAGTGCAGGTGATCCTGGATTTGAGGAGGACTCTGTCTTGGCAGCAAAAGCCCAGTGTAGTGCACTGAGAGATGGATGCAGCTGCTGCTTTTCCCATTTACAAGTTTAAGCAATAGCAAGGCTTGAGTACCTATCCCACTAGCTCACTTGGCCTACAAGGCTACAACAGGCAGAGCAGTGCCTTTACCTGCATAAGCACTAATGACTCTCATGAAGAAAGCAAGCAGACAGCTAGATCCTATTTCTCCTCTCCAGCTGATCAAGGCTGAAATTTACAGCTGAAAACACACACAGTTTCACACTCTACCTTTCTCAGCAGAAAGATGTTTACAGATTGCCCAAATACCAGCGTGAGCTCTAAGTCAAACTAAATAGCTATGCCTGGACCCTTGCCTCTTTATGCAACTACTGGTCAAGGCTCTGAGTCCTGCCAGATATGGGTCTCATCTGCTGGCTATTCCAGCTTAGAGTGCTGACCAAGTTTACAGATGATGAAATTATTTAAAGAAATATAAACACACCCTGGTCTCACCAATTTCTAGACTTGGATCTCACATACACACTGACATGCACCTACCAATATTATTGATTCAAAGGAATAAAATAATCCTTTTTGATTTCCAAATTCCATTTCTGTTTTAATTTCATTATCTGTGCTGTCAGCAACAGTGTCAGATACATCAGAATGCCTTCTAGATTCATCTATTGGACAGCAAGGATGCATTTTTGCTTCAGAACTGCTTGTTTCAGAGAAGCTTATGCCAAATAGACACTTTGTGCTCTCCCCTTCAATTTTCCTCTTATATCTCTCTGGCTGCCTTTCTCCTTTACCCCATTTCTTACACCTCAAACATGAAAGAATTGTTCCCAAGAGGAACAATTTTCTTTTGGAAAAGGAACAAAAAACTTTCTTTTGCAGTCCAGTGGCTCAGGTGCAGTGTGGTACTTCACGAAGAACGTTATATCCTTGGCTGTAACAAAAGAAGTGTCACTAGCAGGTCAAGTGGGGGTGATGCTCACCGTCTGCTTTGCTCTTGAGACCTCACCTGGAGTGCTGCATCCAGTTCCTAGGTCTCCAGTACAAAAAACACATGAAACTGTTGGAACCAGTCCAGAGGGCTATCATGGCAATCACAGGGCTGAGCACCTCTCCTTTGAGGGAATTTGGGCTGTTCAGCCTGGAGGAGAGAAGGCTCCAGGAGCATCTTCTAGTACCTGAAGGAGACCTACAGGAAAGCTGTGGAGGGACTTCTTATGTAGGGACTCTAGAAGTAGGACAAGGGGGAATGGCTTCAAACTAAATGGGTAGATTTGAGTTGAATCTTAGGAAGAAATTCCTTGCTGTGAGAGTGCTGAGCCACTGGAATGTGAATTGTGAATGCTCCCTCCCTGGAAGTGGTCAAGGCCAGTCTGGATGGGGCTGCTCTGGGTGAACCCGATCTAGAGATGTTCGTATCTATAGCAGAGAGGTTGAACTAGATGATCTCTGAGTTCCCTTCCAATCTAAGCCATTCTGTGATTTTATGGTATTTACTTAGTGGTGGAGATGGCCAGGGATAAAGGATCCTATTTTGTCCATTGGAAAGCTAATCCAAATTGTCTCCCTACCTCTAATTTGTTTGGTTTACCGTTGCTAGAAATCACAACCTGTAAACGTCAGTGATGTCAATTATTCACAAATAGAACTGCCTTAATTATTTTGACATGTAAGAGTTAAAAAACCTCCAAACCTGCCAGCTCTAAATGGATTATTTATGGGGTAGCTTCAGTACTGCTTTACATTTAGTATGGCTATCATCTTCCTAAGGCATCTTCAATTTGAATATGCTTTACAGATTTGGTTTCATGGAAAAAAGCAGTTCTTTTGAGATTTAGTGATTAAAAAAGCCAGTAACGACACTACAGACATACGTGGCTTTAATCAGGGTCAAACCATAAATCAGGGTGCAGTTTTGTATTTACAAGTTTAAAACATTCTAGGAAAAAATAACCTATGATTGTAATCATGTTAATTGGCATCTGCAATACTAAGCCGGTCACAGTCAAGTTTGGTATGTTATTAAAGGCTGAGTACCAATGATACCGTAATGTGTGCCAAGCAACAAAACATTTGTAGTTGTTTGCCTGTGCTCTTTAATCTTGAAACATCCACTTTCTGCCAGTTTCTAATCCTAACTAATAATCTGACCAAGTTTTATTGTTTTCTTCTCCCAAAGGGGAAGCAGCATTTTCCTCTTGTCGCGTATCAAGTAACAATTGAGTAAGTCAAGTGACTCAATCACATCTTCTGTCCTGCTTCTACTCTTTCTGTTTTCTGTATATGTGTGTTGGTCTTTTCACTTACTAGAACTGGATTATTTGTGGTACAAAGGACCTGTACTTCCCTTTGTGTTACGTGCATTTGCTCTCCTTTTATTATCCCTATTAATACCAATGTAGCCATTCTGTCGTGGCTTCTCTGTGGGACTGTCATCCTGGTTTTTGGTTATTTCAGCTTTTCAGTTGATTTTCCAAACCTGCTACACTTATCTCCATATTCTTTTTTATAATAGTAGGAGTCTAATTTTAGAATCATAGACTGGCTCAGGTCGGAAGGCACCCTAGAGGTCACCTATTCCAACCTCCTTGCCATGGGCAGCAACACCTTTGGACTAGACTAGGTTGCTCAAGGCAACATCCAGCCTGGCCTTGAACATCTCCAGGGAGAGGGCATCCACAACCTCTCTGGGCAATGTATTCTAGAGTCTCTTTACCCTTGTACTGAAGAACTTCCTTCTTCTCTGTTATTAGGCAATTTCTAATGTTTTCTACTAGCTTTCAAAAATTTAAAGGTACAGCATGGCTGTAATTTCATACACCTGTGCAAATACATTCGTGTTATCCCTTCCAGTATAAAAAGAAATGAATATGTTTGCTTTGATTTGAAGCTTCCTGTTAAATAGGTTTGCAAGTTTTGATGATTTAATGCAAAAGCCTGAAGTGCAGTGATCTGAAAAGGTACATGGAAATGGCAGTAAATCTCTGTTAAATTACTGCAATTTTTTCCTAATATTGTCATTATTTTTCATGCTTACATTCCACTTGAGTACTGGTGTTTCTCCAGCCTCTGTAGGGAAGGCGGAGAATTAGTTGTATCCATTAATGCTATTTGTTCATTATTCTGTTTGTATTTATTTGGGACATTTTATTCCTGACTGTTCTAGGTTAGGACAATAGATTCTGAGTATCACCTGTCTTTTCTGTTATTCCCAAAATAACATCTGTTGTGACTGTAAAGGTGACAGAAGAAAAACCCCATCCCAGATAGTGAAAGAATGCTGCTCAGAGAGGAGTGGTACAGAGCTGTCAGCCCAGGTATTGTTGATCTTAATGGCCCATTAGGAAAACAAGATCCCTTCCAGTCCCTAATGATTCTATGATACTTGCACAGCTTCTTTTGGTGGTTGTTTTCTGAGAGTTGTGATGCCATCTTGTGATGAAGAGTCTTCCTAAGCATTGAACTTTTCCCCCCTATCGCTCCGTGCATGCCCTGTTGTTTTCTGTCACCAGTCCAAACCATAAAGCTGGACCCTGTAAGAATTTTAGCAGTCAATTTCTTCTTTGACAGGGTGCACCTAGCCTCCCATCTTTCTCCACAATGCTAGTTGCTAAGCTTCATGATTTTTAATAATAATAGGTTGTTACTGCATAACCCTAAGGTAGTGGTCACTCCATCAATAGTTAATGCTCACTCCATCAACACTCCACAATCATAGAATCATTAGGGATTGGAAGGGACCTCGAAAGATCATCCGGTCCAGTCCCTCTGACGCAGCAGGATCACCTAGACCAAGTCGCACAGGAACACATCCAGGTGGGTCTTAAGCATCTCCAGAGAAGGAGACTCCACAACCCCCGTGGGCAGCCCCTTCCAATGCTCTGTCACCCTCAATGGGAAGAAGTTCCTTCTCGTATTTATGAGGAACCTCCTATGTTCCAGCTTACAACCCATTGCCCTGTGTCCTATCACCAGATGACACTGAGAAGAGCCTAGCTCCATCCTGCTGACACCCACCCCTCACATATTTATAGACATTAATGTGGTTACTCATCAGTCTCCTCTTTTCCAAGCTGAAGAGACCCAGCTCTCTCAGCCTTTTCTCATAAGGGAGGTGTCCTGCTTCCTTCATCATCTTCGTTGCTCTATGCTGGACACTCTCCAGTAGCTGTGTCCTTCTTGAATTGAAGGGCCCAGAACTGGACACAATACTCCAGATGTGGTCTCACCAGGGCAGAGTAGAGGGGGAGAAGGACCTCTCTTGATCTGCTAACTACCTTGCTTCTGATCCACCCCAGGATGCCATCGGCCCTCTTGGCCATAAGAGCACACTGCTGGCTCATGATCATCCTGCTGTCCACCAGGATCCCCAGGTCCCTTTCTCGTACACTACTCTCCAACAGCTCAGTCTCCAACCTATACTGGTACCTGAGGTTGTTCTTGCCCAGACGCAAGACTCTAGACTTACCCTTGTTACATTTCATTAAATTTCTCCCTGCCCAGCTCTCCAGCCAGTCCAGGTCTTGGTGAATGGCGGCACAGTCTGCAGGGGTGTCGGTGACACCAGCCAGCTTTGTGTCATCGGCAGACTTGCTGACAGTACTCTCTAATTCCTCATCCGAGTCATTAATGAATAGATTAAATAGGACTGGTCCCAGTACCGACCCTTGGAGGATTCCACTAGATACAGGCCTCCAACTAGACTCTGCCCCACTGACCACTGGTCTCTGGCTTCTATCCTGCAGCCAGTTCATGATCCACCTCACTACCCAATCTCTCTGGGCAACCTGTTCCCAAACATCACTCCAGATGTTTTTAAAAATGGGGTTTCCCTCGGGAAAGTCTGTTGTTATTTAACCACATTTTTCTGAATTTTTGTCTATTTTAACCCTTATTTCCAGAAACAGCAGTATAACTCACTTTTCATCTAGTGCAGAGTATGCAGGGAAGAAAAGATCATCCTTTAGAGTACTTCATGATAATTAATAATTTTGCTTTGTTTTTCGAAAGGGCACATTAACTTTAGGATTGTAGCAGAAGTTTTCTTACAGCAGAATTCTGCTCTTATTCTAGAGGCCTTAAATAAAAATGTATTTTTCAACACCCATGTGCTGCAGAATACCTTCTCTTTAATAGTGTTTGATTTTTTTTCTTGAGGCCTGTGAGAAGAGAAAAAAATTAATGAAAATAGACTATAGTAATTAAATTTGGTTTTGCATTTGTATAAATGCCTAAAAGGTGGGGGTTTTCTCCATATCAATACATTTTTGCATGTATGCACTTGCAGCTTTCAGTGTCTGTATTTTTTCTTAAAATGCAATTTGTAGTGGAATGACATAATGTTGTGAGTTAAAATGAGAGAGTTTGGAATTTGTTTGTGGCTTTTTTACGTCTGTGTTTTGTTAATGACTTGACCTCTGCTGTATGATGACACCTAGAGAAACCTGCAGAGAGTACTACGTGTTTCTCGTATCACATAAATATCACCCCACTAGATGGTGCTCATTGATAAACATATGTCTGTGCATTTACCTAGATATATTTAATTGTAATTCACAGCATAGATGTACCTGCCTGGGATTAAAGTTGGGTTTTGAAGGGATCACTGAGCTATGATCCCTTCAATATTATTAGGGACTGAGGGAAACCAAATTGAATTGGATCTTGGACTAACTTGCACTGGGTAGAGACTATAAGGATGATCACAGTACTAAGCAACAATAAGCCAAACTCTCTATAATTTCAATTTAGCAGGCTCTGGCTGAAGAGCAGAAGTTAAGTCTGTGGCACGTTCTCACAATCTGTATGCATGAGTCCTGGTTTTGTGCCTGCCTTCTGTAATATTTCTGTAAAGCCTTAACTATTTAGAGAATGGAGCTTACTGGAAAAAAACATTAAAAATGTGTCTGGCAATCAGAAGGGCAGTTTACCTTTGTTAGAAGTCTGTTTACTTGGCGAGCAGGGTTAAGAAAGTTCTTGCCTTTGAATTTATATTGTTAACAGAACAGTGGAAATAACTTTTGGAAAAAGGTCTGAAAATCAGGTTCTGTATAGTGATGTAAAAGAAAAGACACATTCAGTTTGTGATGACTGTTTAAAAACACTATCAGGAGAAGCGAGGATTACAAAACATTGTTTGCAAGTAAAGCGTAGTTGTGGGCAAATGAGAACCTTTGAGCATGTGTATAGGGTTGTGTGTTTTCTGAAGGCACAGGCAGGGCGTTTATGGAGAGAAGCATGACATACAGACCCATTCTTGTTTCTAGCATCTAAATGAAATCTTGAAACTAGCCTTTAAGAAAGGCTATGAGCAGTGAATTGGAGACAACCTGCTTGGTGTGCAGTGCTTCCTCACCTTCTTAGCAGGCTTCCAAAGACAACTCTCATCTTTCAGTTCTGTCTCATTTGAAAGCTGCTTCTTCAGCTGTATTTATTTTAGAAAGCAGGATCCTACCATTGTTCATGTAAAAAAAAAAAAGTCCTGATGGTTGCTTTGTTTGGAAAAGTGTTCTTCTAATTTAACATATTTTTTTTTAAGTGATATCTCCACATTCTTACCTCTTCAGTTTGGGAATAATTTCACATGAATAGATATTAGTACTGGCACAGAAAGTATTGTGAATTTATGTTTGAGTTTGCTTTATGGCTCTTTTCTTTGCAAATCATCATAACAGCACAGAGCAGTGGGAAATAACGTGTATTAGTTTGTTGGGTTTTTTCTAAATTGCTGCATTAGATAATAAAATTTAATCCCAAGTTATGCAATGTTGAAGACTGCAGTTTTCCTGGGTGTGTCTCAGCAATCAGATGGCAGTTATTGCTGTGTATTTTGTACTTAGAAGGACTTAGATAAAGACAGTTTCCAAAACCTGCTCAGCTGTTGGCATTGTCTTTGTTCTTTACGTTCTAGCTCCATCCGGTCCATCTCTTTCTTTGTCTAGTTCATGTTTGGTAATATAATTACTTTTATCACTGATTAATTTTTTATTTGAAATATTCAAATCTGATATTCCAGAACAAAAGCTATATGGTTTTCTGTAGTACAGAAGGCTGAGTTTGCTGAGAAAAAATCCTCCTGTCAGATTCATAAAGATTTTTAAAGTGCCATATCCTAAATGGAAAAACACTTTTGCTATATGAAGCAGTAACATTATACTGGTTGTGTTTAAAAAAGGTTTGTCTTAAAGTGAAAGGACTTTCTATGGCTTAAAAGAAATAGAAAGGACTTTCTATTTATTAAACTCTGACCAACAAGAAGATGAGGTTTTTAATTTCTGATGGTTTAGATAGATTCTTTGGCTTATTCATTACACATAGTAGCAATTCAAATGAGTCAGGCATACATTGTATCCAGCCTTTGTTGCATTACTTGCACACAGAGTCAGGTGATATCCAAAATGAAGTGTCAGGGTATTTAAGTGGGGGAAAAAAATGAGGAAAATATTTTCTTGAAAGAAAAAGTTTATTATTGAGAGTAAAATACTATAAAGACACAATTTTTTTTTTCTTGGTAAATTTTAAGTTTGTTACTGTCTTAAATCAAGTAAGGTTTTCCTCACGTGTTGTATTTAGAATCATTGTAAAAAACATCAGCTGTTCAATCTTGCAGTAAATACTATTTCCATCTGTGTTCAGTTGCAAATGTTCAACTGCCCTGAGTGCTTTTTGTGATCACTAAAGGGCTTTGGTGGAACTTGTGATTACTTGAGATTCCTTTCTTGCTTGCATTATTATTCTGTAAGTGTATTTTAAAATCGACTTAGAAGCACGTGTTTCTTGATGTAATTGACATATAAACAATTACTGTAACTGTTGGTAAGGATCTCACTAGTAGTAGTTAGAATACTAAAAAATTTAAGCTTTCAGTAGTTTTTTTCTGAACAGAAGTCATTTTAGTAGTATTGGTTTGAAAATTAAGTACATTCTTTTGTCTTTGGTTTGTCCCTGTTTCTCTTTTCATGATGAAGAAAGTGACGCTCAGTTCCTGTGGTAATGCACGCTGAAGTCTTTGGAAAACAACGGTGTCAGAATCTGGAGTACTGTTACCATTTCGCATTGCAGTCTCTATGTGTGACTTGTAGAGCTCTGTCACACGCATGATCGATCCGCGATGTCTGCGGTGCTGCACAGAAGAATTTACTGAGTTCTGGTCTGTGGTCAGGGATGAATCCTTGTTGTCTTAATGAAAGAACGAGAGAGAAATAAAGACACCTCTATGAGTCCACCACAGGTTCTGTATTTCATTTAGTTCTGGATGCTTCATTTCAAAAAGTGTGTTTGTTAAACTAATATTAAGTGGGGATGAGCAGGCAAAGGTTACCAGTGTATAGACAAAAGGGTGAAGAGTCATAAATTGAAAAGAGCAGTCTGAGACCTGAAGTCTTGTGTTTAGTGTTGCACTTCTGAAATATGTGCCCCCAACATTTATCAGATTACAGGTGTTTTTATATAGATCAATATGTGCTTTGGGACAAAAGTTATTATTTTGCAAAATGAGACTAGTTCTTGATGTAAAGGTTTAGTGATTGGATTTTGCTTTACTTGAAAAGATTTTTTGAAGCTATTTGTCATAGGTAGTGCCTCTTTATGAAAGGTGGGCATCTTTCAGCATCCATAGACTCCAAGGTGAACACTACATGTTTCAAAGGATAAAAAGTTTGATGTCCTTCTGTTCTTTTCTGTTCAAGGACTTCATGTCCTTAGCTCACACAAGAGTGGGTTCATTTAAATTTACAATTGTTCTGATGCTCCTTCCTTTGGAAATGGGGTTAAAAGTACAGAAAAACAATTTTGTAAGTAGTGTGTACAGTAGCCGTGTAGGCTGCTCAGCTCTAAAGGAGCAGGGAAATTTACTTTGGAGCAAATGCAACTTGTTTGGCTTTGGTCTGAACTTCCTCTGTCTACCTAGGGACCCTCTTCCTATAAGCAAAGTCATCAAAAACTTTTCTTATTACCGTAAAAAAAAATTGCATTTGAATGAAGTCTGTGAAATCTCGTATAATAGCAGCTTTATTTTATAGTATAAGGAACAATAAACTCAAAGTGAGAAGTGTTTCTTACAGAAAAATAAACACTTTAAGAAACTCTGCAAGGAACAGCTGCATTTGTAGCCAATATTTAGTCTATTTTGCTTAACACTGCAAAAATAAAATAGCTAATGAATTAGTTTTATTATTACAGGCTTTCACATTTGTTGTGACCAGATTTTTCTTATTTTTGAGTGCTTTCTATTTTTGTGATATTAGCTAAATAAAATAACTCTCACAGGTGGTATTATAATACAGGTTAAGGAAAAAAGCTTTTAAAAACAAAACGGGAAAAACGACAGCATTTCATGAGGGAAGCTACAGATAAGGATGTTACAGGGCTCTGTAAATAGGAATGAATAAGGAAAAGAACTTTTCATGTATTTGCTATTTTAACCTTCTGGTGGTATTAGCATGCTGCTCGAGTAGTAATTATCGGCTCCGAAAACTAGTCAGCACATTATGGATTATCTGTAGTTAAGGAAGGAATGTATTGATTGCAGGCAGATCACAGACAGCAGTTCTACCTCTGGAAGAATGATGCAATAGCTGCAAAACGTGATCCGTGAGGGAAGACTGAAAGAGTTTGGCTTTAGCTTAAAAATGACTGGAGAAGTTACCCAAGTTTCCATGCCGGAGGCAACCACATAGGCAGAGTGATCGCATGAGAAGTCAGAAAATCAATTTACAGGAACATGCAAGGCTGGTGCAAAGCTGCTACTTACATGGCTGTAGGATCTCAAAAAGGGCTAGGAGTCCAATGAAATGCACTTCCTTGCAGGCAATAGAAACCTTTAATCTGTTGGTTTATGCAAAGAAGGGGTAGATGCCCCATTCCTGGAAACATTCAAGGTTAGGTTGGATGGGGCTCTTAACGATTTGATGTAGTTGAAGATGACCCTGCTTGCTGCAGGGGGGTTGGAATTGTCTTACATTTCCCAAACATTGAATTGTTCTATAATTATTTTTATCCCAATGTGGAGGGACCTTTTAATCTGTAAGTGTAGCAAACAAGTCTTTAGGTACTACTGGGTACTGGTGTGATGACGGCTCTGTCACACACATGAGCGCTGTAACCATGTTCTTGCTGAATCAAAGCTCAGACAGCAACTGCTTGTGGATTACTCCAGAAAGTGCTACTGGTCTGTGTTGCTAGCAACTGATTTGAAATAATGCCTGTTCAGAAACTTTAGAGATAACACACCACTGTTTCCATTCTACAAAATATAACCCCAGAGGAAAAATGCTCTTAAATATGATCAAATATAACTCTTACCACGTTTTGTAATTTAGAAAGTTACTGCAACTGTGCATAGGGTACTGGAGCTTTATATGGATTGGAACACAGTTAGACATTTCTGGAGTTGAATATAGGTAGTTCTGAACTGACAGGTTTTAAGTATCATCCAGCACAATCCTGGACTCTTAGTAACCTCATCTTTAAGGGATGAAGAAATGCTAGTGAACACTCAGGTGAGGGAGTCCGGAGATACTGGGGATGCGCCATCAATTCACGTGCTCAAGACGAGGTTGGAGCAACCAGGTGTAATGACAGATGGCAATCTCTTCCAGGGAGGTTGGACTATAGATGGTATTTAAAGGTTCGTTCCAAACCCAACCATGCTATGATTGTGTACTTGGAGCATGGTTTACGTTCTTTTAATACAGAGCACTCTGGTCCTGACATGAGTGTTTGTTTGTTCTCTCTTTTCAGATAATGGCCATCAAATGCACACATGACCTAGAAAAGAGACTGTTCATTGTTTATTCTGTTTGGTGTGTTCCAGTGTAGCACAAAAAATTTAACTCCACAGAAATCTTTCTTTTTGCAACTTCAGAAGCTTGGTAACAGGATTCTTTCCTGTGAAACCTTGAGCATTCCCTGCAGCATTGCCGTGAGCGAATTTAGTCTTCAATATTCAGTATATCTGTTTTGAAGTGTTTTGAGCTGACAGAAGTTAACAAAATCCCATCAAGTTCATGCATGGGCCTCATGTAATCTCTACGAATGAGTTGCTTGCTTAAAGAGATGCTAAATGAACTAGTTACCATGTTCTATCAGGGCTAGGAAGCACCTTCTTTTCAAAACTGTATCGATGTCTCCAGTTGTAGCCCTTCTGCTCTCCCCTGAAAGAAAATACACTTTCATAGCCAGTATGTCTCAAGCTCAGGAGTCTGCATTTTGGGATTCCATCAAAGCATTTAGCTGCCTTGTTGGTTATTCCCTTGTTCTGGCTCTTTAGAGGGGGTGGAAATAAGCAGTGTAAAAGCAGTCTCTCAGCACCAGCTGACTGATGCCCATTCAAGCTCCCATAGGAAATGGCTCCTCTAGAGAAACATTCTGTTACATGATAGGGAACATCTCTTTGGTCTGTTGGCATCAGTTGTCCTAGCTGTGTCCCCTCCAGACTCCTGGCTACCTCAAGCCTGCTCCCTGTGAGAGCAAGAGGTAGAATGAGAACAGACAAGGCCTTGACGTTGCACAAGCAGTGTTCAATAGCAGAAACACTTCTGTGTTCATCAACATCTACCACACACCAATGTATGGGCTGTTATGAAGAAAATGAACTGCCTTCCAGCCAAGCCCATTCCAGCAGTTTATAATATACAGTCTACAGGCTTTGTAACTTTCTAAAAGTGATATTCTGCTATAGTGATGAGCTTATAATTCTTTTTATTAAAGAATCACAGAATGGCTTAGGTTGAAAGGGATTTCAGAGGTCATCCCTAGGCAGGGACACCTCTCGCTAGACCAGGTGGGCTGAAGCCCTACCTAGCCTAGCCTTGAACACTTCCAAGGGTGGAGCATCCACAACTTGTCTGGGCAGCCTGTTCCATTGCCTCACCACCCTCACAGTAAGGAATTTCTTTCTAGCCTACCCTCTTTTAGCTTGAAAACATTCCCCTTTGTCCTATTCACTGGAGTCACTTGAAAAAAGTCTTTCTCTAGCTTTCCTGTAGGCCCCCTTAAAATACATAAGGCTGCTATAAGATTCCCCCTGGAGCCTTCTCTTCCCCAGACTGAACAGCTCCAATTCCCTCAGTAGGGTTCTAGGAAGAGAAAAGAAGGGAATTAATCTTTGAATTAGAATTCTGCTTAAAGGAAAATCCGCGTACTCGTTCAGCATGGATGGTGGTATGGAAGTGTAGTACCTGAACACTTGTGTGGTTATTTTGTTTCGTTGTAGCCCATTTCTTTTTTTCCTTCTAAATACTTTGTTTTGTTTTGACTCAAAGCTGTTGGTCAGTTTAGACAGTGAACTCACTTATCTAAATCCCAGAGTTAAAGTTGTGCCAATAGTGTTCAAATGAAAAGCCTAATTCTCATCTTGAAGTCTTGGAATGAATGTGTTGTGGTCATGAGTGCATTGGAATGGTTTTTCTCCAGATACAGCAGATGCAGGACACAAACCAGATGAAGAAACAACTCCCACTACTGCCTCATCAGTTTCTCTTTTTCTTTGTTTTTCCATTGTCATCATCAGCTATGACTTCTTAATATAAGGGCAGTCCTCTTTGTAGTAATATACCCCCCAGTTTGTGGTGCCGCTCGTGGATTTAGATGGACCTGAAACTTTGGTGGATGCTTAACTTGCTGAAACTGAACAAGGACATACTGGAGCAGTGGGCTTAGTACAGTTGGATTAATGGTTGGACTCTGTGATCTTGAAGGTCTTTTCAAATGTAAGTGATTCTATGATGTTAAGATTAAATTCTAATGGGTATTCAGCAGGTAAGTCCGGGGCTAGTCCAGAGTAGAACACCAGAAATCTGTATGAAACCTGTATGGTTTGGTGGTAGGTTCTCAGTGCCAGATGTTCTGTTGCATTAAACAGAGATGGTGCAGCATGTTTTCATGCGTGCACATAATTAGCTGCATTTTGCAGAAACCTTACTGAGAGATATCTCAGCAAATATAATTGTACCCCAGGTAAGGAAAATGTTTATGTAACTAATAAGTGGACATAAGTCTCTGATGTTTCTGAAAAGGTGATGCACTCTCCTCTAGAATTGCCATCTGCCTCAGAATCATGATCAGTACAACCTTCTCACAAGATCCTCTTCAGTGTGTGCTGTGGCAATAGTACTGCCACCATTGGAAAAGCTCAAAAAGACTAATTTTTTCTCCCATTGACATCTTGGCACCTTTTTCCTGCCTTGTTTTTCATTACTAATCAAAGGTTTGTTGTCATATGGGCCTGCATTTTGCTACCTCTTGTTCTCTCCACGAGCAGTGCGTTTTGCAGGTGCTTTTCACGCAATGCCTGTCTATGGGCTCTATGGCCTTCACTGGACCTTTTCAGTGTCTTCACAGTCTGATTGTCATGTTTGCTTTCTTTGCTAGTTCCTCCAGAAATTCAGAGTAGTTGATCCTTGTAGCAAGTAAACCAAAATATAATGTAGGTGTGTAATATAGTTCTGCAGAGAATTTCAGAATAGCCCTCCTTATGCAACTGTACCAGAACCCACTAAATACTCATGCAGTAACTGTGTTAAGAGGATTCCTTCCCACGCGGAGCTGGAATATTGGAAGCTGATGATACTACTCTGTGTGCATGCTTATGTCCTTTCTCTGTGGTGTTTTTGGCCATGCAGTATTGAAAGTGTAACTGGAAATTAGGAAATCTAAAAGGATAAAGCTTATTTTGTAGGATTCTTTGCTTAAGATTTTTGCTTTCCTGCCTCAGTGTTCTGTATGTTTTGAAATAGTCCAGGCTGGGGACACTGCAGAAAATGTATTTCTGCTGTGCTTTGTTACAGAAAGTTAATTCAGTCTCTTTGGGAAAACCCGGAAACTACTTCCCTTGCCTACAAATGTGCCAAAAGTTGTATAAGTTTGCAAATTATTATTTTCCGCCTTGAGGTGTACCTCCACTGTGGAGTGTCAGCTTTCACAACCTCACAAGTCTTCCCAGAGCACCCTACACTGAAAAGAATAGGTAGTTACAAAAGAAAAAAGATATCCCAAGCACTAGCAACCTAGTCATCTGTTCAGCAGAATGGCTTTACATGTTTTATTTACTGTACGTAACTCTTGGTTTTAGCAGACTCAGTCTCACCTATGAAGAGGTTTTCATGGCTCAAGCTTTACAATTAAATGCCAGAAGAACCTAAAACACATGTGCTATATTACTACTTATTAAGCATGATACAGTCCTGTATTCTCCATATATTCCCTACATTTCTACTGGAGAGAAGGCAATATTATTCAATTAACTGAACATTGGGTACCAATGCATAAGGTAAATTTGATTAATGTTTATAAATATGTGAAAGGTGGGTGTCAGGAAGACGGAGCCAGGTTCTTCTCAGTGTCATCTAATGATAGGACAAGGGGCAATGGGTGTAAGCTGGAGCATAGGAGGTTCCACATAAATGTGGGAAGAAACCTCTTCACAGTGAGGCTGACTGAAAGGGCTGCCCAAGAGGGTTGTGGAGTCTCTTTCTCTGGAGACATTTAAAACTCACCTCTTCCTGTGTGACTTGATCTAGGTGATCCTGCTGTGGCAGGGTGATTGGACTTTTAAGGTCCTTTCCAATTCCTAATGTTCTGTGATTCTGTGACTTTAAATACAATTGTTTAGAATGAAGTTCAAGCAAATGGTTGAAAATATGAAATGTTTGATCGTGAATAGGTGAAAGCTTTTGCTTCTACTGTTTTGAATACATTCTCATACTTATTTGAAAGTGTTTCAGGATGGTTTTAATTTCTGTTGCAGTTCAGTTTCATTGAGTGAAGTTTGTATAGGGACAAGGTACTTGCATCATCTTGTCCTGTTTTGCTTTTCATTTCTGTGACACATTCTATTAATTTCCTTCAATGTAGTCACTTAATCTAGATATTTAAGTGTCAAATTGAACTTGTGTCGGAATTGAGTTTTGGAAATATAATGCTAATTTTGCATATATTAAAAACCAGTTATTTTGAGGGGGGAAAAAAAAAGCTGAAAGACAGCATGTGGAGAATTTGCCAAAACATTTGGCTGTACACACAGTAGGTTTTCTAAAGGTGGTTGTCATAATCACAGTCATTCATCACACTGGAGTCTGGGAAATTTAGAGGCCATCAGGTGATTTTGCAAGTGTGCTCTGACATTCCAGAGAGGCAACAGAGATGACCTAGTTCTCAGGGAATAAGGAAAGGAAAGGCAAATGCTGTACCCATCTTCAACAAAGGCCAAAAACACGATGTGGGAGGCTAGATGCAAGCCCAGCCTTACTGTGGTCACTGTGGAAAACTGTGGACCAGGACATCTTGCACAAGAAGAAATTGCCTGAAAATGTGTTTTTCACTGAAACTTTTGCTTTGTCAGTTGAATTGCACCAAACCTCCTGTCTCTCAGGAGCTATTGTATGTAAGTGCTGTGTATGTTATAAGTACTTTAGAGATCCAGAAGTCAGAGGTAGACAGTAACCATAGGAGAGCAGTGGGAAGTAGGATTTTTGTGATGCGTGTGGTAACTTTATACTGAAAGGAAGTCTTTGTTTTGCGTTGGTTGCAGCTTTGTGCACAGACCAGTACTTTTTCTTTACATTGCCAAGAGGTGGAAGACAGATACTGCCCTTAAAGCTCTGATTAATAAAAAGTAGATTCAGCTAACAAATGCCGAATTTTTTAGACAAAATGCTGTCTAAAAAAAAATCAGATATTTTTTGAAAATGGAAGTGTGCTGAGGTTGCAGTGTCTCTTACATGTTTATTCCTGGGGTCACTGATTGTACCAATACAATAGTTGAACAAATCTTCCAGAATCTAACATTTAGAACTGTCTGATATTTAAATTTTCCATCTCACTTGATTAGCTTCTCTTGTTTGCCTCAGATTTGTTTAGGCTGTTACTCTCTATAGCTCATCCATAATCAGATAAAGTCTTAACGGTTTTTCTTAAATGCTTAACTGGAATCCAATGTATTTCCTTAGGAAGATAAAAAATTGTTTTCAGCTATTTGCTAGTTATAGTAAAAGCCATTAACTTGTCTTAAAACCCTTTTTTAATGGCATGAATGTATAATTTGATGACTTTTTTCCAAAGAGGTGTTATGTGGGAATGTTTCTGCTTTTGTTTGTTTGTTTGTTTTGAAATGTAACTGTTAATGATACCTACTGGTTGTCCAAGGTTGGACCAGCTTCACTGGCAGCAACTCTTCTGTTTTCTTTGAGTGAGTAGAAGTTAGCGGAGCTGACAGAAGCTCAGCCTGGGTAAAATGAAGATGTTGGCCAATGCAGTTTAAAAAAAGTGATGGATTTGAGACTTTCTAATTTACTATTTACCATTCCTTTCAGATATTCAACTACACAGTCTGAGTAAACCTCAAGTTTCTGTGAAATTCAGGAACTGGCAGCTTCTTTTATAGCTTCTGCGCTTTGTGAGGTAGAAATACAACTCCATCCAGTCGCTTAAACCTTTGATGACTTCAAATATGGATTTGTCTTCACTGAGTAAACAGTGTCTACATAAGCTGTGTGGATTTCAGGTTCATGTTCTGGAGATAATAGCATTTTGCATTTAGTTTCCTGGTGAGGTACAAATGCTTGTTGGTCAGAAGAGAGAAGTGTTGGGGGGGGCGCTCTGAGGGAAAAGTTGGTGCTAAACAGATACGATCCAGTCAGCTCTAAACAGAAGTTGGCTTAAATCCTGGTCAGTAAAAGACCACTGGTTTGGTTTCTCTGTAAAGCCATCCTTGCTGCCTGCTGTATGTCTTGTTCCTCCCCCAGTAGCGTGCTGAGGAGGGTTATGGTATCACTGGGGTTCCTATGCCCTGGAGAAGTGAAGGGATTCCAGTCAAGTTCTGTGTCCTACAGCCTCTGTCAGACCTTGCCTTACCATCCTTGCCAAGCACAGAAGTCCCCAATTTAGCTCCTTCTGCAACTCCTCCAACCATCTGGAGTCCATGACTCTCTCAGAGCAGGAAACTAAATTAGAAACCTAAGAAAGAGGTTTGTTTGTGTTAGTTCACATGACTGTTGTCTTCTTTTTGAAATTTTAATTAATATTTTTACATCTATGTTGCTTCAGGAAAATAATGCAAATAAAATTGAATGTTTAATAAATTATGGCAATCTGAAATAACTTTTTAAGAAACTTGTTAGAAGCTTTAAAGCATTTTAGCTCATTAAAGCTTTGACACTGGGAAAATATCTAAACGTTCAGATCCATAGCTTGCGGAGGAGGGAAGAGGCTGGGTATTTAAGTGATGGCACATCCTTTCCCCTTTTGAAAGAACCAGAGCACACTGCATTTTTAATGTTGCTGACGTCCCATTAAAAGCTTTAAATGCACCTAAATGACTTTAACTTGCTGAAGGACTGCCTTTTTCTGTCAGATGTGTTAGAATTCATATTAGCATTACTTTGCCTTTGTTTCTGAATTATTTTAATGACGGCAGCCGCTCCACCAAACTGTGTGTCAAGATGTGGGTGGCAGGCTATTATTTCACTTCATAAATCATAATTTACAGGGTTTTTTATATCCATCTTGAGGATAAACACTTTATGCTTTGTGTTTTCAACAGCAATATAAAGTGTAATTGATACTTAAAGCAATATGTTAGAAATATGGATGGAGAAAGGCAGGAGAGAAAAATCACAAATGTTTAGTTTTCCTGTGGGTTGGTCTACATACTGAGCATTTTTTCCATCTGATTTCATATTCTTAGCACTTCAACAGAGGATGATGATGAATTACATTTACATGATTGCTGCCTGTAGGTTACTGTAAGGATGTTTCTTTAGTTACAGACGCTCAGCAGATCAGTTTGCTCAACGGAGTCATTTTGTACCATTTCTTGTCCGGCTAAATAAACTTAACACTTTCTGCTGTTGTCTTCCAGATCCATGAAAAACTGCATTATTATGAGAAACAGAACCCGGTACCCATACTCCATGGTGCAGCAGCTTTGGCAGATGATGTAAGTGTCCCCTGCTGAGATCACTGGTACCAAGTCTCCCAAAAAACTGCCTACAAGCAGAGCTCCTCATAGTGTGAACATAAGAATGTAATCCTCTGTGCTGAAATCATAAGAACTTGCAAATGTTTCCAAAGCTGCTGTCATCACCAGGCTTGTTGCTGATACTGCTTTGGTTTTCATGTATAATAACACTGCATCTAGGTAGCCCCTTGTTCTGTTTTGGTAGCTACGTAATAGACATTACAGGTTGGGACTCTACTGGGAGGGGAAGAGTTGTCAACTATCAGTATTTTGAGAAAGCCACGGGCTAGAGGAACACTTTGGAAAAATAAAGACAAATGAGATAGCAGCGGTGCTGACGGAACATGAAAAATGGCAGGTACTGCTACAAAAATGAAGCACATGAAATGCCTAAGAAGGAAGTTTGTAAAAAAAAAAAACAAACCACGAGAACTACTTAAGAAAAAGTACAGCAGTGATTTATTGATTGGAGCGTTCCAAATTACCTACATAACCAAAAAATAAATGTAGAAGTGGTCGGCATTGATGGAGTAGTTAATTTCCTGTTACTGTAATTTTTATTTTAAAGAAAAAAGTCCAACCTGCCATATCTTGCTGTTTGGTTAATTCTAGGATTCAGATGAATTGTGCACACACCTGTATAAACTAGGACTGAACCTGAGGTGGGCCAGGATAAAGAACTGTTTAATAAACTGTGATTTAGGTGAAGTCCGGAAATCTTTGTTGCAGTTGATGATATCAGGGTGGTTTTTAGGAGAAGGCAGTATGTATTAGGATCTGTTTCAAATAGAGCACATTGGTAACATCACAAACATATAGATGTTTTAAAATATTAGCTGTCTTTTTATATAATTAATAGCTTTTGGTTTCTAAATTTTGCAAATGCTTAGATGTTGAGAATTGAGAATGGTAACGTTTTTTACAAAAACCCTGAACTGTACATATTTGAAGTCTATTGAAAAAAGGCTGTAATGTAATTTAATCATATTTCAGTAGGAGGAGAGCTATATCCTGTAACATACCAAGTATAATAATGCCTTAGCTTTGACATCAGGCATATATTAGTAATATTTTTTTAACCTTCAAGTAGCTTTGAATAATGTTAATAGTAATTTTGAAAATTAGAAAGCTGGTTAAAATTCTCTTCATTAAGTTCTTGGTGACATATTAATAATCCTCATTAACATTTGTGTTACGGATCTCCGCGCTAACTTTCTTAATAAGAATCGTTTCTTATTTTTGGATGCAATACTTAGTTCTTGGTATTTTGAGAAATGCTGAGCAATCTCATTCTTTGTTCAGGCCCATTTAAAATGTGTACTTCTGGAAGCCTCCATATTAAAGTTCTCTGTCACTCCTCACTTGAGAGACGTTGGGGTGTTTAACCCTATGTATTATTGCGTATGAATATATATATATCTATATATCTGTGGCCGTATTTTTAAATGTGCAGATGTTGGGACAGGAGTATTTCTAGACACCTGCACAGGTTCCTTTGAAATGTTCTCTTGCTGGCTTTTAGGGCTTGCTTATGTGTAGCCAGACAGCTGGCTTTATGGGTGCCATCCCATAACATTGCAGTGTCCTTCAGCAGCTGAAGCCAGGCAGGCACAATGCAGGATTTTTTTTCAGTAGTATCATCAAGCTTTGAGGAAACCAAATTGCACACAGTGGGTTTTGTAACTCCCAAACCTGTGAATTTCCAGGATGAAAGTGCTACTCCGTTGTTGGCACACTGCTTGACTAGTTGTCAGATTCAGGGATTTAAGAGCATGTTAGTGATATAAAACACACTTTTATTTCAATAGGCTTTAAATTGATATTTTGTCCTTCTAGTGATAGGAACTTTTCTATAGTTGAACAGAGAAAGAGGTACTTGTTTAAAGCAAGTGAGCATTTCCTGTTCCATTTAAAACTCAGATGCTGCTAGTGTAATTAAAAACTGTTTAAGGAGTGTGTTCTTAGTCTTGTTGTATTTTTTTTTGAATTAATTTCAGGTGTAGTACTTGTGGAGAGGCTTCCTTTCTAAACATTTTCATATTCCTAGCTACCATATCTTCTCTCTCCTGTGACTCTCAGGCTGCATTTCCCATCAGAGATTCTCTTTGCCTGTTCAGCAGCGAGTCTGACGTAGGACTCTTGATTTCATGCAAATGATCTGAATGTTGCTGGCAGTTTTGGAATATGCAAATAAGGCTTCTAGGTTATTGCAAAGACAAAGAAGTTTCAGAACTTTCTCCAGAAGCTTTAAACCCCCTAGGAACCAGTGCTCCTCATCTCACCAGCCTCACTCCATTCCCTCTCCTTTGCTTTGTCCTCTCCTTTCTATAATGGCGGCTTTTTGTAAAGAGCTGGAAGCGGTGTTTTCCCACAGCAGAGGCTCTTCGGCAGTGTTTCCAGCAGTCTTTAGCGTGGGAGCACAGTATCAACTATGCCCAAACTGTTCCGTGGAGTCTGTCCTGCAGCTGCTAGTCTGCAGTACAAACCCAAGTCTCAGCATTTGAACAACAACAAATTAAAATTCAGTGAAAAACTACTCTGAGCCCAACAAGTAGTTCTGGTGATACCTGTGTGCTGATCTGGAAACAGGGCTTTGTCTTCCTGCATTTATATTTGCACCACCAAAGCAAATGCCTCTCCCGCTGAAGGTAATAGGTGCTCGTGCACAATTCATCTGATAGAGAAATGCTGAAGCCATCATTCTTACTGATTATTAGTCTTCATCAATGAAACATGAATCTTATTCTTTAGTGATGAGTAATACAAGGTAAAGCTTAAGAGAACCAAGGGTAACCTGCGTCATGTACCTGCTGTCATTTCTGTCAGATTATTTTTCAGCTTTGAAGAGCTTTTCCTTTAGCATTTATGTATTTTTGGTTATTTTATCGACAAATTATAGTTAAAAGGCTGTGGGACTGGAGGTGATGAATTTTTGTTTCAGTTCTGTTACCTTTGCATTAATTTAAAAGTTAAAAAAAAGTATTCAAGCCATTTATGATGTCTGTAATGGCTTCTAGAATTGTCTTTTATATGTAGTTATGCAAAATAGACTTCTATCCGTTTATCTTGAAAAATTATACAAAGTGAAAGTACAAATTTAAAATTAGAGTAGACGAATAAAATTACTTGCTGCAAATAACCAATCTTTCTCTGAGACAGTTTTATGATACTGATTTAACGCAAGGAAAATAAGTGATTATTTGAAATCACGTTTTGGATTATGAGCCATGTAGTTTTGGAATTTTAAACTAAAGTTCAATCCAGTGAAATATGTTTTAGCTTTTCCTTCTTCTGGAAAAATAGTTTGAGTCTGAAATGTTGCAGTAAAATATGCCTCTTGAGTCCAAATTAGTTGAGAATGTCGTGATAAGAACTCAAGACATGAGCCAAGTAGCTGTGGGATTAAATGTTAGACTGCTGCTCTGCTGTTCACCAAACCGCAATTCTGTAGTATAACCAAACATAAATTACTGATCTTGTTGTTAGGACATAGTTTGTGCATTTTAGGGGCTTGAATTGCTGATGACCTGTTACAAACTATATTACAATTAACCTGCTTTATATTGAGCAAGATCCTTCCAGCACATGTGTAAACATAATAAAAGGTTCAGATTGCTTGCACTGTAGGGGCACTTTGCTTTCTTATCCCAGTCCTAAACAGCATAGCTACTGTGGGTTTCTGGAAGCAGTGTGGATTTCACCACCTCATTCAAAACTGTTTTTTATAGACAGTATCAAAGTTTGATCCAGTCATTTTTACAAGCAGTTCTTTGTCTGCACGCAAAGGACCATTCACTTAAATGAAGTGCTGGGATTTGTCCCCATCGCTATAAATCAGAATGTGATCTGGCTGCACCCTTGCCAGAAATGATTACTTGTGTTAGACTTAGCCAAAAGGCCTGGCTTAAATCTGGTCCACTGAGGGCCAGAAAAAGAAGCGTGGTGATTGATGGTGTTTTTCTTCATGCTGGCTTCTGTTTGAACACGCTGGAAAGTAATAACCTTGAACAAGATAGATTCTGGGTTGTCAGTGATGCACTGGGTAAAACAAGGCTTTGCTAATGGTCTTTGTGTCAATTCCATCTCCCACACAGCTGGCTGAGGAGCTGCAGAGCAAGCCAGTGAGCAGTGAGATCAGAGAGCTGTTGAAACTCCTCTCAAAACCCAATCTCAAGGTGAGGATGTGTTGCACCTTGCAGAGTTTTTCTACATGGGTGTCTGTCTGCTTCCTTGGGCTGCGGGGGGCTTTGTCTGCTATGACTTTGTATGCTTTTCAGAAGGGACTCGTGAGTCAGAAACGCCTATTGTGACAAAACAGCCTGTAAATTATGCTGTAACTGGTATTTATAAAAGGAATACAGTAGAAAGCTGTTGCTTATTTACAGCAGGTATGCAAAAAAGTAGATCCTTTTCTTTGTCTTTTCCTAATTTATATTTCATGCATTTCATACATCTATTACAAGTGTGTTTTCGCTGAAAGGTTTTCAGTTGTACCATGGATGTAATTGTTCTTTGTGTCAGTAGTGCAACTTGGAACTTGGAGCAAAATTGCTGATGGATGTTATTTTTTTTAAATCTGA
This sequence comes from Rhinopomastus cyanomelas, assembly GCA_013400115.1. Taxonomy (NCBI): domain Eukaryota; kingdom Metazoa; phylum Chordata; class Aves; order Bucerotiformes; family Rhinopomastidae; genus Rhinopomastus; species Rhinopomastus cyanomelas. The sequence goes on from VXBP01004577.1 coordinate 151,333, forward strand.
TCTGAAAACTTCCTGCAAAACTCTTGGGGTTCACTGTGGTGCTTTTGGGGAACTTCATACCTTCTATCTGAAAGAACACTATGAAACCATTGAATCACTAGGGTTCCAAGGAGGTTGTGTAGACCAAAGTGCTACACAAAGCAGCATCAGCACTGAGGTCCGAGAAAGCCTCTCAGGGCTTTCTCCCATCAGGTCTTGAAAACGCCTAGGAACAGACTTTGCACAAATGCTCTGTGGAGCCTCTTCCGATTCCTGATTCTACTTCCAGAGAAAGCAGAACAACCTGTGCATTAATGTTGATGCACACTGTCACCTTCTTTTTCCATTCTAAGAGAAGTAAGGCCTTAGTGCCCGACATACATATTACAGTGGTAACTAAATGCAGCAGTTGACAAGGAAAACTGGAGAGAGGAAATGAGCCCCTTTTCAAGATTTTTGTACATTTTGCAAGGTGACAAGCTTTTTCTCTGAAGGGTTAAGCAATGCCAGTGGTACGTTGCAGGATGAGCTTGTAATGAAATTGCAGAGATCCCAAGCTCCACTGTAGGTATTTCCTTAGTGACTAGTGACTGTCCACGTGTTTTGTAATTCTGAAGCTTTAGTGGATTGTCTGAAAGCAGCTTGCTCTCCGTACCCGTCTCTATATGTATCATCTGCCCTGTTTCTTCCTCTACTCCCCCAAGTATGTTCCTTGAAAGCAGTTAAATGCAATGTCATGATCTTAGTGGGATTTCAGGGAAACAGGTGCCTTACCCAGTGATTTTAATATGACTGAACAACTGCAATACCATGGCAAAAGTATTTCTTGACTGCAGGGGGAGATGACTGACTGTAGGGTACCAAGCCCTTTGCATGGCCACGCTGCCTAATCCTCCAGACACTGCATGTTTCCTTGCCTTGCATAGTTTGTGTCAGGGGAAAGAACTAACAGTATGTGTGATAGTTTTTGCCTATCTTGTTATCTTCTTCATCTGCCATGGCAAGACAGGAGAAGCGGTAAATTATCACTACTCCTTCCTCCATCACATTGACCAGATGAGTGTAGAGCATCCAGTCAGAGGTTGTTCATCTGGGAGTCTTCTCTTGATTTCCCCCACTCTTTCTTGAGCAGAAAAGGAAAAGTAGGAAGTTACTGGGGCTCCATATATCCAGTTATTCCCTGGAAGAACATGCTCTTGAGCCTGTTTGGCTACATCTCAGTTTATGCCCTAAATTGCATTAGAATTTTATAGCTCTGCACTCTTAGGTTAATGGCTGGAATGAGTTTCTTCTTTTTCTTTCCTTCTAGATTCCTAGGGTAAAGCTGGTGCTTTAAATGAATTTCTTAGTAGGTTATCTATGTAATGTTGTCACTGTTTACATCATAAACTTTAGGTAGTGTGATATGTCCATTATAACCTCAAATGAGCAAGGATTGAAGAGAAGACTCTGTGGCCCTGTGGAAGGTTTTATTCTGTATAAATGAGGCCAATGGGCTTGCACTTGAAGGTGGCAATTCCTGGCCTTTATGGGAGTGCATACTGCACCTGTTCTTGGTTTTTTCCTCAGTACCTGCAGTAACTTTTAAAAACTTCTAATTCCTAAGGTGTGACCATGAATTAGATTATTTTAACCCTTTGTTGAGACCATTGTGCATATTTTACTGAGGAAGCATTTAGAGTATGGCTCCAAAATTTCTTCCAGATTTAATTAAAAAGCTTTCTTGAATAGTAGCTCTCAGTTCCTTTTCAAACAAGCTGAAAAAATTGCTCTTTTGGGGACAGCGTCATAGCACCACAGCATAAATGTTATTAAAAATACTAATTGAAATCTGAAGAACTGAAATAATTAATTCTAGGAATTAACATTTTAGGCACTTATTTTGTACATACAGCTGTAAACAAAAAAGACTAAAAGGAATGGACCATCTTTTAGTCCATTGTAAAGTCCCAAAGCATATTGACTTTGTGACAGAGTATATTACTCAGATTTAACTAGCCCTTAATTGTTATAACAGCAATTACATCCTTGATTGTTATATACCGAAGCGAGCAATTTACTGTTTGAAGTTAATCCCTGTTAGTGTAGAAATGCTGTGTGTTTTGAGTGTGTTTAAAATATGTCCTTTGTCATCAGTGTAATGGGCAGAACAATAATAATTTGTAAAGCTTATGCCTCTGTGCTAAAACTATTCTGAAGGATATTTATACCACTTATGACCCACAGGAAATTAAGCTTTTTTAACTTCCTAAGAATGCCAGTGGTGGTTCTGCCTGTTCCAGGGGAGTTTATCTTCTGTGTATGTGTGCTGAAAGGTTTGCCAGCTGCTACTCTGAAACATAAACCAGGTACCTAAACAAGGGCACAAGCAAGGACTGTGAATGACTTCAGTGCATCCTGGCACACAAAAATGCAAAATATTTGAATCACTTTGGACTCTGTAGCTGTAGAGGGAACAAGTGGTGGACATACTTTAAGTATTTTTCTTGGCTTCTCTTTCGTTACCGTAGAATGAATAGAATTTTGCAAGTAATTTTAAGAGAATGTGTAGAGCAAAAGGAAAACTGCTCTCATACGGGGAATGTGTTCAGATTAATTTATCCATGGACAATTTCAATGTGCTGTTCAGGGAAAACACTGACTCTTTTAAGTTGTTTTAATGCTTTCTTAATTTGCTTTCAAATGACAAAGGTCTGTACACCAGAACATTGTAAATGCTTTTTATGCCGGCTGTTTTATTTGCAGTTACTTTTAAGCTGTACTTGACTTTCTGTTTCACAGAGCATAACCAATTTGCATTTGTAAGCATTTTCATCTAATAGATGCTTCCTTCAGAACAGAACCATGAGTTCAACAAAACTACAGTTATAGAGAATGAAGCCAGGGCACTTTGTTCTTCATATAAAAGTTTCCTGTATTTCTTTAGGTTTCTTTAAAAATAGAACTAGTTCCCTGAAATGCCTGTACACCAATGCCCGCAGCATGGGGAATAAGCAGAAGGAGTTAGAAATCTGTGTTCAGTCAGGAGATTATGGTCTGGTGGCAATTACAGAGACATGGTGGGACAGCTCACATGACTGGAATGTGGTCATGGATGGCTATGTCCTTTTCCAGAAAGACAGGCCAGCAAGGAGAGGTGGTGGAGTTTCTCTTTGAGAGAGCAGCTAGAACATAGTGAGTTCTGTTCAGGGACATATGAAGAGGAAGTTGAGAGCTTGTGGGTCCGTATTAAGGGGCAGCTGGCATGGGTGTCTGTTACAGGCCACCAGATCAGGATGAAGAAGTTGATGAGGCCTTCTACAGGCAGCCTCACAGTTACAGGCCCTGGTTCTCATGGGGGATTTTAAGTACCCTGATATTTGCTGGAAGTCCTACTCAGCCAGCCATCCACAGTCCAGGAGGTTCCTCCAGTGTATTGGTGGCAACCTCCTGATGCAAATGGTGGAGGAACCCACTAGGAGAGGAGCACTGCTGGATCCTGTACTCACCAACAAGAAGGGTCTGGTTGAAGCAGTGAAGGTTGAGGGCAGCCTTGGTTGCAGTGACCATAAGATGGTGGAGTTCAGGATCTCATGTGGCAGGAACAGAATACGTGGCAGAATCACAACCCTGGGCTTCAGAAGGGCCAGCTTTGGCCTTTTCAAGCAATTGCTAGGGTAAATCCCATGGGACAAGGTACTGGCAGGTAAAGGGACCCAACATAGCTGGTTAACATTCAAAGACCACATCTTTGAAGCCCAAGATAGGAGCATCCCAGCAGGAAGGAAGTCAAGGAAGAGAGCCAGAGGACTTGCATGGTTAAACCGGGAGCTGCTGGGCAAACTCAAGAGGAAGGAGAAAGTCTATAGATCATGGAAGGAGGAGATGGCCATTAGGGATGATTATAGGGCTCTAGTGAGAGAACGTAGGGATGCAACTAGGAAAGCCAAGGCCTCCTTGGAATTGAACCTCTGCAAGAGAAGTAAAGGACGACAGAAAGGGCTTCTTCAAATGCATTGCAGGTAAAATTAAAGCTAAAGGCAGTGTAGACCCCCTGCTGAATGAGATGGGTGCCCTGGTGACAGAGGATAGAGAAGGTGGAGTTACTGAATGCCTTCTTTGCTTCTGTCTGTAGTGCTGGAGGCTGTCCTGACGAGCCCCAGACCACTGAGGCCGCAGAGGAAGTTGGAACAAACCTCGCCCTGGTTGACGAGGACTGGGTTAGGCGCTCATTAAGCAGTCTGGATGTACATAAATCCATGGGTCCTGATAGGGTACACCCATGAGTGCTAAGGGAGATGGTTGAAGTCATTACTACTAGGTCACTTTCCATCATCTTTGGTAAGTTATGAGAAACAGGAGAGGTGCCTGAGGACTGAAGGATAGCAAATGTCACTCCAGTCTTCAAAAAGGTCAAGATGGAGCACCTGGGTAACTGTAGACCAGTCACGCTCACCTCCATCTCAGGAAAGGTGATAGAACAACTTGTCTTGGCACTGTCTCTAGGCATATCAAGGACAAGAGGGTCATTAGGGGCAGTCAACATGGCTTCACCAAAGGGAAGTTATATTGACCAACCTGATAGCCTTTTATGAGCTTATAACGAGGTGGATGAATGATGGCAAAGCAGTGGATGTGGTCTATCTTGACTTCAGTAAAGCATCTGAGACAGTGTCCAACAGCATCCTTGCAGCCAAACTGAAGCAGTGTGGTCTGGATGATTGAGCAGTGAGATGGATCATGAACTGGCTGCAGGACAGAAGCCAGAGAGTAGAGGTCAATGGCACATAGTCTAGTTTGAGGCCTGTATCTTGTGGAGTCTCCCAAGGGTTGGTACTAGACCAGTCCTATTCATTGTACTCCTTAATGACTTGGATGAGGGATTAGAGAACACTGTCATAGAGTTTGCTGGTTACACAAAGCTGGGAGGAGTGGCCAAGACATCAGTATGCTGTGCTGTGCTGTTATTCAGCGGGACCTGGACAGGCCTGAGAGCTGGGCAAGGAGAAATGTAATGAACTTTAACAAGGGCAAGTGTAGAGTCTTGCATCTGGGAAAGAACAACCCCAGGTACCAATATAGGTTGGAGACTGACCTGTTGGGAGAGCAGCATAGGAAAAAGGGATCTGGGGATCCTGGTGGACAGCAAGATAAGTATGAGCCAGTAATGTGCCCTGGTGGCCAAGAAGGCCAACGGCATCCCGAGGTGGATCAGAAAGGGGGTGGTTAGTAGATTGAGAGAGGTTCTCCTCTCCCTCTGTTCTGCCCTGGTGAGACCACATCTGGAATATTGTGTCCAGTTCTGGGCCCCTCAGTTCAAGAAAGACAGGAAGCTGTTTGAGAGAGACCAGCGCAGAGCCACAAAGATGATGAAGGGAGTAGAACATCTCCCTTATGAGGAAAGTTTGAGGGGCCTGGGTCTCTTTAGCTTAAGGGGTGACCTCATTAATCTTTAAAAATATGTAAAGGGCAGGTGTCAGTAGGATGGAACCAGGGTCTTCTCAGTTATGTCCAATGATAGGACAAGGGGCAATGGGTGTAAGCTGGAACGTAGGAGGTTCCACATCAATATTAAAAGAATCTTCTTCACAGTGAGGGTGACAGAGCACTGGAACGGGGTGCTGAAGGGGATTTTGGAGTCTCCTTCTCTGGAGACATTTATAACCCACCTGGATGTGTTCCTGTGTGACTTGGTCTAGGTGATCCTGCTGTGTCAGGGGGCTTGGACTAGATGAGCCTTCAAGGTCCCTTCTAATCCCTAATGTTCTGTTATTCTGTGTGATTCTGATTTAGCTTGAGGCACACCTTATCCCTTGTCCTGTACTGTTCTGTTTCTCTTCTATTTACTGGAAATTTTGTAAATTTTAGCCTTTATTTGATAAAACAAGTTCTGTCTGAGGCTTACTAGATTTACACTCTTCTGATCCAAGTGCTTCTTATTTTATAAAAACCCAAACATTTTATCAGCAGAGCCTTGTAAGGCTGCCTTACAGTCCCTGGCAAAAGTTGACAGTATAATTTACTGTGCAGGAAACAGCAGCCATTTTTCTACAGGAACTTGAACATATGAAGCACTTACAGTAAAAAACAATCTGGTTTTCCTTTGAAAAGTTCTTGAAGCATTCTTTGTGACATGTAATTAAAAAAATCTTAAACTTTGTCTTCTTTCCAACATTTTCTTTGTAGTTAGACTTGCTGAGGATTTTCCATCAGGGTCTTTTAATTCAAATACAGAATTTCTGCAAAGTCAACATTTTCCCCTGGAAATTGCTTGGGTTTGCCTATAACCGTTCAGGTTTTGCATCTGGGGAACCCAAATACAAATTTTGGGTCAGTGAGCATCTGAGCAACATTTGGGCCCTTACTGTATCCCAGGCATCGGAAGACCTTTGGCCCCTGTCCGTTTAGAGCCCTGTCTTCCTTCAGGTACCGGTGTTTTCTGGTTTGCTCGTGTCCTACGAGACTGTACGCCTCATCTTGCCGGGTAGAGTTACCAACCATGTTAACACACAGGCTGCAGCAGCTGTTCAGGAAGAGTAGTTTCCCAAAACTGATAATAATTTGATCATCAGTTGTCTTTGGGATTTGATGGTAGTAGTGCTGTGCTGTTGTATGAAGAGATTTTACTATACAAACTAGTTCATTAGGGTGTTGAGCTGGAGTACCTTGTACTTCATGTGCCAACAGAAAAGTTACCAACATTATCCTATTTTGGGAATCAGATGACTTTAATTTATAAGTCTGCAGGAGGCTGCTTAGTTTCAGATGATATCAGCCAGGAGAGAGAGTTTTTTTTTCCTCCCAAAGTAACGTGTTCAAGTTACTGCACCAATCAGCAAGGGCCACAGCATGTTCAGACTACACCAGCCATGACGCTGGGGGAGAGGAGACGTTGCTTAGGAAGACTTTTGTTGGCAAGTGAGTGATAGCCTTGTGCCCGGTGCTTCCTGCTTTTAAACTATTTGCCACTTTGGGAAGCCTCCATCATGTGTTTTGGCAACCTGCTTAGAGGAAAAATAGATCTTATTTTTAATTCTTTTCAGCTTTAGACCTTGACTTCCTATTTCTATTTCTGCTTGCACTCATAATTTAGAGGAGTTTTTTATAGAAAACTTTTTTTGGGTGGGGAGTGCTGAGAGAATGTGTTGCTGTCTTATTTTTGGAATATTCATGTTACTGGAATGGAGTAAGTAAAACAAAAATGTAATAGCAAAACAGTCCTTTTAAAAGCAGCAGGAAAAGCCTTGATTTTTTCACATCTGTCAGGCAGAACAGAGTTGTGGCACACTCTTAACGTGATGGGAGCTGACAGAGTGTCCATAGAACAATATTCAACATACTATAAGCTTAAATACAAAATGATAACAGCAAGATGTAAGAACACTGCATGAATGAATTTAAGAATTTAAGTAACAACCACCATGGAAATGGTTTCAGGTCTGTCTCCTGCAATAACTCGGGTGATGTCCAAAGGACAGCTTGTCTGTCAATCTTCTTAGACATATGGATATGAGAAAACGTGCCAGCAGCCACCATATAATAAGTAAAGTGATAGATATAGTAAATAAAACTGAAGCCAGGTGTCAGAAAATAGGAGATGTTAAAAGTAAATCAAATAAATTCTTTGGTCACATGTACGGACTTTCCCACATGAAGGAATCAACTCTAACCCAGCTAAGAATGTCGAGTTCTGTGCGTGTAACTATATCATTGACATACAGCCCATAAAAGTTGGCAACATTACTGAAGCTGGTAATTTAGGAGAAGGGAAAAATCACTGTGGATAAAATCATATCCCACTGAATTAGCAATTATATTCAGCTAGTGAAAATGGAGAAAATTCACAATGTGAAGCAAATAGTCTCTTTCGTAAACTTGTAATGCTGCTTTTTCTTTCAGTGGTGCTCACAGAAAATTGTAAGCTTTTTTCTTACACCTACTATTTTGCTGGTCTTTTTAAACAAACATTACTATATTTAGGAGGCAGGATTTATTTCTGTTGCACTGTGTAAGTTTTAATATCTTAAAATTCTTTACTTACGAATTTAGTAAGTATGTATAGGTTATTTATGTATGTAAAAGGGTGAAGACAGTACTCACTGCAGCTTTACAGTTAGAAGTACTGCGTGTGGTGTTCAGTGTTCAAGATGGGGAAAGGCCAAAGCAGGCAAAAGTAACTAACTAACTTAAAACTAACCTGGTTCACAGAATCACATAATCATTAGGGACTGGAAGGGACCTCAAAACATCATCCTGTCCAATCCCCCTGACACAGTAGGATCACCTAGACCAAGTCACACAAAAACACATCCAGGTTGGTTTTAAACATCTCCAGAGAAGGAGACTCCACAACCTCACTGGGCAGCCCGTCCCAGTGCTCTGTCACCCTCACTGGGAAGAAGTTCCTTATCATATTGATGTGGAACATCCTATGTTTCAGCTTACAACCATTGCCCCTCATCACTAGATGACATTGAGAAGAGGCTGGCTCCATCCTCCTGACACCCACCCTTCAAATATTTATAGACGTTAGTGAGGTCCACCTCCCTCATCATCCTCGTTGCCCTACACTGGATTCACTCCAGCAGCAACACATCTCTGTTGAACTGAGGAGCCCAGAACTGGACACAATACTCCAGATACGTTCTCACCAGGGCAGAGTAGATGGGGAGAAGAAACTCTCTTGATCTGCTAACCACCCCCATTCTGATCCACCCCAGGATGCTGTCGGCCCTGTTGGCCACAAGAGCACACTGCTGGTTCAATACTTTTAGTTAGGTTTGTCCATGTAGTGTGAGTACTCCATAGCTGAATTTAACACATCCATGTCTTAAAAGAATGTATGTTGTTTATTTCTGGAGGAATTAAATAGATCTAGATTCTTTTAACCTTACAGATCAGGAGATACTTTTTTCTTTTTATGACTTTAAACATCATGTTGCTGTCAAGTAAAGGCTGGGTTGTTTCTAACAGACTTCTTCAGAAAGGATGACTGCACCTTCAGCTTTTCTTTCATTTACGTTATTTTGATTTCTTTGGTGTTGGGCTGTTTCTTACTGTTGTTTTCAGCCAAGGAAAAATATGAACTACTTCTGTAGACAGGATGCTGCCCATTGTAAAAAAAATAATTGGTCAAGAATTGCCAAGATGCAGGTCAAGTGCTCCTGTCTCAGCATTTTCCATTCTGAAAACTGTCTGTTTGTGTTCTTGGAAGTTACTTAATTAGGGTTTAAAGCTTCAAGAACAATTTTGCTGCGTGAATCGTATTGCAGAGGTGTGAGATACTTTGTTCAGATTCCTCACTATTGTTTTACATTCAGTACATATTCTACCATATCCACAACTGAGGAAAAACATAGGGCTGTTGTCTGGAGGAATATTAACACCTTTACTGGATGACATGGATGGGTGGTGTGTTTAAGTGAACACTGAGAACAGCTTGACTTTGGAGGCACCTCTAGGGGCTTTGAACAATGAGCCAGAGGAAGTGGGAGTCTGAAGATACAGAAAGTTCACTTTTCTGTTGGCTATTCCTGCCTGACTGCTGGCTGCAGGTAAAGCCATCAGTTCAGATTGGTGAATATGAAATCAAGAGACTGCATTTTCAGGCAAGGAAATGGCTCGTTTGTGAGGGGAAGTTCACATAGTCATATGAATAGAGTCCACTACAGTAGAGAGGAACAATTAATATATAGCAAATGTTTATCCAGCAGACATGTTGCTGTGCTAAGAACATCAATATATGGTTGATATTAAGAACACAAAACCACACATGTGCAGTATGTAAAGATTTTGAATCCCTACTGTGACCCAACTGGATCAAAGTTGAACTTGAAGTGAAAGAGATTTAATTGCCAGCTGAACGAGCTTGGACTAGAAGTAAATCTGGTTCAGGTAGAAATGGGATAGTTGCAAGCATGGAATATTGTTTCTCTCTTCGTCGTACGTAAGTGCTGTCTTCTTATACAGTATATAGTTACTGGGGATTTTTATAGACTATATGTAGGGAAAATACATTTGAAGGATTGAAAAAAGGAAATTAACCCTAAATTTTGGGTTTTCCTCATCAGTTAGTGCATCCATCATTTTTCCAAATACAAATAAAATTATGCTTAAAGGACCTTATTTCATTTTTCTTACCCTGAATAGTGTAAATTATTTTCAATAGCAAAAATAAAACATGTTCACTTCTTTGGAAGTGAACTGATTTCTTTAGCCTTACATAGTGTATGTGTTTAACTTGGGAATGTTGTTCAGAACAGAAAATCTGAGATTTCTGTCAGGTAGTGATTTTTGGACCATCTGAAGAACTAATATTACTTTTCTGCCTGATAAGTAGTTACCATAGCTGTGTAGTTACTCACGGGTTCTACTGCCAAGAAAAATAATTCACTGTTATCCCACCCATCCTCTGGTTACTGCAGCAGTGCTACTGAGTTTGTCCTGCCTATAACTTTATTGCTTGCTTCTGCGTCTGGATTTTGCTTAATGCTGTAGCCAGGCTGGAGAATTCAGCTCGTGTAGTTGTTCTTACCTGTTGGCAGAGATGTCTGTTCTCACCTGCCCTCTTGTTGCCTTGTTAACCCTTGTCTTGCGTCGGGATTAGAGTTGCGCGTACTCGCATTTGGTGTTGGTGATTAATAGATGCCACATGCTGCACCTTTCTGACAGTTGTTTCACCAGTCATTTGCTGAGGAGTGGAATTAGGGAGGTGGAAGTCATCAGTTTCTAAACATGAAGCCTAGCTTATATTGCCTAGCCAAAATTGTAGATTTAAATTCTCCTGTATTTATTCTTTATTCGTATTTTACGTATATTTATTTTTTAAAGTATAAATTAATTCTGTAGAAGAAGAAAAGTTGTCGTCTACACCTCTGCATTACCAAGATTCTTATATCCCCTTTCATTGGTTAAATTTTGTGCTGTTTACAAGTTGTTCTCAAGTGTATTGATTGATTATTCCAAATATCTTATATTTTTATCCTTTCTTTTCCATGCTCTTAAGTCAAATTGCTTCTATGAGGTTGGAGCCTGTGTGCCATTACTTCTACGCTACAGCTTTTTGCTGGTTTTATTCTCCTGGTTTCTAAATCCTTGCACATGTTTTGCTCTTGCACCTCTTACACTTCTCCTTCTGAGTCTCTCATGATCTTTCCTTCAGTAGGTTCAGTTCCAACTATTTCAGCTTTATCTGGGACTGGATGAATTTGCTCACTTGCTTCTAACTTTATGCAAGTTACTTGTAAGTCGATCTTTCCAATCTTGACTAATTTTATCCACCAACAATTTTTAGCTTGTCTTTTTGTATGTCTTCAGCAACCCTGTTGCAAAGGAAGGTACAATATAGCTGGAGCTCTCTGGAGGACAGGCTCTGCCAGGGGAGCGCAGGGACATGCTGCCGTGGATGCCAATAAAGTTGCTTTTCTCCTCTGGTATAACTTCTCTGTGCCAGCTCAGTGGAAGTTGCTGTCACCATAGCAAAGAAAAGAGGTGGAAAAATGTCTGTGTCTCACCTGATAGAGTTTGAGTTGCCAGAGAGGGTGGCCAGTGCAAATGAGCCAGGCTGTGGGCTGGGACAGCAAAGTCATGAGCTGTTTTGTTCCAATTTGTTGACTCTGCTTCCAGGGCAGGAATATACTCCATAGGCAGCTGGACTGGCAGTGCAGCTGTTGGCTTTCAAAAAGTTCAGATTATAACCTACAGATGTTATGTTGATAATCTGAACTTTATTTCTTTGTCCATTCTGCTTGTTTACTTAATTTACCATTTTCCAGCACTTTCTAGACTAGTAAATGCAAAATGTTTCTGAAAAGTGTAGCTTAAATTGAGATACATACGTATTTAAATAATGAGAATTTTAAAACATAAGGAACTGTGTACATGAGTCAGGAGCTACCTACCTTTTTAAACTAACAGACCTTAAAGTATAAGCAAAACATAATACAAAATTTGTCATTGTTTTAGAGGAGCAAAAAGGTAGTCAGAGGACTTGAATGCTACACATTTTTCAAAATAGAGAACTGTTTTCATTAATAACAGTCTCAATATAAACGAACATTTAAGGTTTCAAAACAGTTTCAGAAGAGTAACTTTCAGTATTTCCAATGTCATATTTTCTTTACGTAAGTCGATAGTGTAAAATTTCAATTTACAAACTGTGAAATGCTCAGTGATGGCTTTGATGTGAAAAAGACAGTACTAGTTATTAGACATTTTAGAGGCCTGATGAAAGTATTCATTCCAGCTAGATCATGTCTAAGAATTTAGCTGAACATCAATATTTATATTTAGGTAGTGCAGGAGTTTGAATCATACCTTCTTTAACATTCTAAATATGGACCATGTTTACATTAGTGAATCATAAGCATAGAACTTAGAGCTGAAGTAAAATGTTTTTTTCCAGAGGTGCTTAAATATACACGACCCAAATCCTGCATCATGCACACATAGTTAAGAAGAGCTGTGTTTGAAAACAAACCCACAACATTAAAAAAATTAATGTAATTGGCACTTCTTGCAGTTTTTATAATGGGTAAAAAAATAGGATCAGGGAAATTAATAAGCTCATCACTTCTTATGTTCAAAAAGCAACATGAACAGCTTTATATTTCTTTGTGCATTTATTGCATGATTTTTCTGGGTAAAACTTGTTCATCATAGGATCCAAGTTTTATATCCTGACACTTGTAATTTGTTTGCTTTCAAAAAACACCCTCAACCTTTTATAGAAAAGTCTAGTCTGATGCATAGATTTTTGGACAAAGCATACGTTATATTAAGTGCACAGTATAAAGAAGCTGCTGGAGGATGATGTCTCTTTACTCTGTGAAGAATCTCTTCATGTGTTCAAAAGTTCTCTCAAGGACAGACCAATCACTTGTGGTTGAATACATTAAGTGAAATCAAAATGACGTTTTGTTTGGAGATTCATGATTGCTCAGTGTCTATGCCGCTGATTGTTTCAAGAGCAACTGCAGTGAACAGAGAGTAGTCTGTTAAAATAAGCAGTGATGGAAGACAAGCAGCAGAGCAATCTCACTGTACAACATCAAGTTTGTGGTGACAGAAGCTCTTCTGGAAGCGTGACTGAGAAAATACACAAAATGCCTGGCATCCATGCTCTTACCTAACATACGCGTTTTTACACAGAGCTAAAAGAGTACAAGAGTTTGGGCTAAAGATCTTGTCTTGAACATAGTAGGACTTTGTGGTTTAAGTGTGGGTTTTGTAAGGGAAAAGGGTTGATAATTTTCAGTTGTGAGTGAAGAAAAGTGTCATAAATACCAGATTCTGATTGGTGTTGGGTTTTAATACTGGGGATGCATCGTTGTCTTGTGCATGATGCCCAGCAGCCTGGTCTAGCAGTCAGAGGAGGCAAGCATCTTGTTCACACTGGTGGCATAATTCTGTGCAGTAGTGAACAGAATCTGTTTTTCAAGCTTCATTGTCCAGAGTATTCTTCTTTTAAATGTGCTTTGAGTTGCTGCCTCTTACTCTGGAACTGGTGCTTTAGATTATTTTCATCTGTTTTCTCAATGTGCCTGATTGTTTTTAAACTGCAATATAGAACCTCATTAAATTGAACCAGGCCATGAATGTGCCCTAGCTTTATGTGGAAAATTGTAATTGCAGAAGACTGGTTTTAGAAGTCTGAACTGTAAGTAGCCTGAAGTAAGAGCAAATACTACTTTTGGTTTCGTGTATCTTTGATATTTCGCATACATCTTCAGAGGACCGCGTGTGTTTGCACGGCTTTCACGTGTGTAATGCCTCGTACTGCACGTTTTCAGGAGGAGCTGTAGTTTAGTAAGCCTGTAGCAAACTTCTGTGTTTTGTTGAAGGTCAGCGTGGTGGCTTGTAGCATTGTCTGGAAATTGTTTTCTGTTGTTACAATCTCTTCTATTCAGAAAAGAAAACCTGGAATGTGCTAATGGCACTGTCATCCTTTTAAAAAAAGAACTCATTATCCTTGAGAACATGTGGTTTCTGGTAATCTGTGTACTCCGTGTAATCGAAGTAGTGCATCAACCAGCATCAGAGAAATGTGCCCATTTGCTGTTTTTCTTCATTAAGGAGTTTCTTCTTTGGCATTATTGTGACTGTGATGATAGTTTCATTAGCACAGTCATTGCTAAGATACTTTCACTGTGCCTACAAGGTTAATGTGTTCTGCTTTATCCTAAACTACTTGATGTTTTCTAAAACGTTTGCTATTGTTGTAGAGAAGACTGTACATTTCTAAAGTGCTTCTGCAGAGCAGACTGTAGCTTTTGTGATATAGAATCCTTGAGGAGAAAATCACAGAACATTAGGGATTGGAACAGACCTTGAANAATATTATTAAAAATACCATATCAAAATGTGAAATATTAAAATATTTGGGAGCTGACAGAATTACACACAGCTTTTGCTCCTGTTCCTGCTTTGATGCATAGTTTTCACCATTTTATTGTCAGTTTAAAAAGTAATATAAATAATCAAGACTTTTCAGAATAGAGAACTTTGAGTTCTGTATCCTGTGAGTTTTAAATCATAGGTAAGAGCCTTAGAATGAGCTTTAACTTCCTTTGACTTTCAAGGAATTTTCTCAAAGTTCATAAATTATTTTCTTTTCAAAACGCAACCTTCTATCGGGCTTTGTGAGGCTTTTATTTGATAATAAATAACAATTAATAATATTTCTTGTTCAAGCTATGTGTGAAAGGGAGTAACATGAAATGAACAGAGGCAAGATGTGCCTGAGGGTGGTTGATATGCAACTACCTGAACTAAATTGTTTCAGTATTATGTTCCTCCATCTGAATAATGAATTCCACAATAACTTAAGTCCCCAAAACCATTTTGAGCTCATATGCAAGGGGTCCAGTAACCAGGTAAGCTTAAAGAGCTCCTCTGAAGGGAACAGTTGGGCAATGGCCATTGATACCACTTAGTATTTTCACGTGTGTGAAGACACTGTTCCGTACCCACGTACTACTAGATGCTTACGTTGTGTATATCAAAACACACAATTTATGGGGTTGTTTCATCAGTCCGGCGTGTTGGAACTGTATGCAAGAATTGTGTTCAATCTGCATGTATCACACTCAGAGAGTCAGGCTGTAAAAAATACCCTCTGCTTTGTCTTCCATAAGCTTTTCAGTTGCCAAATAACATGATCTTATGCTTCTAGGCTTTGCTGTCTGTACATGATACTGTTGCTCAGAAGAACTACGATCCTGTCTTGCCCCCCATGCCTGATGATATTGATGAGGAAGAAG
This sequence comes from Rhinopomastus cyanomelas, assembly GCA_013400115.1. Taxonomy (NCBI): domain Eukaryota; kingdom Metazoa; phylum Chordata; class Aves; order Bucerotiformes; family Rhinopomastidae; genus Rhinopomastus; species Rhinopomastus cyanomelas. The sequence goes on from VXBP01004577.1 coordinate 166,551, forward strand.
ATTCCGTTAAAATAATCAGGCTTGTTAAAAACAGGGAACCACTGGTAAGTAACTCTATCTTCTGTTTGGCAGTTCTCTCTCTGTGTGCAGAGTAGGCAGCGTTCAGATTATGAAGATGAATGGGTGATGTAAACTTGAAATGTGGATAGATGGACATTACACATGTTAATTCATAACATTCAATAATGTTACTTCCATTCACAGACATTGTTAGTGAAGCATATGAAATCAATAGGAAGAACTTGCTAATTTATGATGCTTGAGCACTATATGCGAGGGCTAGTCTGAGCATTTAGAACAATAATAGATTCATCTTCTGTCTTGAATTCAAATCATGAGCTTGTTTTAAAACGAGGGAGAATGAATCCCCAAAGAAATCCTGACCTTTATTGTGAACTGTGCCTGTTAGCATTCATGTAAAAAACTGCGACCTTTTGATACACTGAAAAGAAGGCATAGAAACATATTTTAAAACACTTGAAATCTGCTGTTGTGCTTTGGATTACGAATACTAGAAAGTTAATATCTTCACGGGGATATCTGGAAAAATGAAAGGACTAAACCCAGGTTGTATTACGAGAATATTAAAATGCTTTGCTGATTTGATTATTTTTATTTGCTGTAGAGTGGGAGTCATCTTGTATAGAATTTAACTATATTCTTTTTCTCCTGCTAACCATAAGGGCTTTGTTTTATGTTGTACTGGATGTTTATTTAAATCAATGGCAAATCTGAAGAAGTATCTGCAAAGTTACTTTGAGAAAGCCATGATGTCAGTGGGAGAGCGACGCCTCTGTTAGAGATACAGAGCTACCTTGTCCACAGTAGATATCACACCATCACTCTTATTCTTGATAGATTTGTGGCATAAATAAACAATAAATAAATTTTAGTATTGACTGACTATATGTGCCCATGGGCATAATTGAAAGTTTGACCATATGGAAAGGTTTTTTCCTTTGTCTGAACACATTAAACTTATAAAATTTCTAAATATTGAAATCACAGCTTTAAGCTTTCCTTTTTTTTAATCAAAGGAGTTACTTGAGGAAGAAAACAAACTTGTTTTAAACTTTACTACCGGGAGTATTAATTCCAAAAAGTGTGAAGACATTTAAATATTCAGTATGAAATGAATTCTAATTGAGCAGCTTATTTTTAGTGTTACTGAAAACACACTTGTTTTTTTCTTAAATTTGTCTGAAAAATCTCAGTCTTAGTTTGCATAGTTTCATATTTCAACCATTATTTACTACTGAGAGTAAAATACTGTAAGTTAATAGTATCTCATAATGTATTTGATAAATAGCAACTTTGAAAGGAAAACAGATTTTTTTGAAGACTTCTATGAGATACATATCACATGTATTAGCTTTTGAGATTTTAAGCCCTCTTAAAGGGACAGAATTGCTTAAGCCAAAGGAAATCCTTGGACCGTTCCTCAAATTCCACTCCTGCCTGTTGACTCCAGTGGGGTACTGAGCTCTTCCACATACCTGTGTGTCTGCTGTGGTTTAACCCTGTCTGGCAGCTCAGCCCCATGCAGCGACCTTCTCACTGCCTTTCAGTGAGATAGGGGAGAGAATCTGAAGGGTGGAAGTGGTAGAATTCATACATTGATATCGAGACAGTTCGATACGTGAAGCAATAGCTGCGTGTGCAAGCAAAGCAAAACGAGTAATTCATTCATCACAGACAAGTGTTCAGCCATCTCCAGGAAAGCCAGACTCTATCACCCATCACACATAACTGTTACCTGAAAAGACAACGCCATCACTCCCAACATCCTCCCTTCCTCCTTCTTGCTATAGTTTTATTGGTGAACGTGCCAGGCCTACCCCTTTGGTTTGGTACCTTCTCAGCTTCTCGTACCCCTCCAGCCTGCTTGCTGGTGGGGTGGGATGAGAAGCAGAAAAGGCCTTGGCTGTGTAAGCACTGCTCATGAATAACTAAAACATCCCTGTGTTATCAACACTGTTTTCATCACAGATTTAAAACATAATGCCATATGAGCTACCATGAAGAAAATCAAATGTATCCCAGCTCAAACCAATACAGCATTGTAAAAGGTGCTTCCACCCTTAGTACAACTCCAGTGCTAAGGAAGTAACTGAGTTTTGGAACTTTGTTTTACTAGACAGGATGGCAGCCGTGGAAAACAGAATCACAGAACATCAGGGATTGGAAGGGACCCTCACAGTGAAAGCACAAAACTTGTAAGAGAACTCAATTCTTCACTTTTAAGTCTGCTTAGTTTATTTACCAAGGCAAAATCACCCTTATAATGAAATCTGTGATAGGGAGCATCTCCTTTATGATGAAAGGCTGAGGGAGCTGGATCTCTTTAGCTTGGAAAAAAGGAGACTGAGGTGTGGCCTCATTAAGGCAATGGGTGTAAGCTGAAACATTGGAGGTTCCACATCAATGTGAGAAGGAACTTCTTCATGGTGAGGGTGACAGAGCGCTGGAGTAGGCTGCCCAGGGAGGTTGTGGAGTCTCCTTCTCTGGAGACGTTTAAAAGCCATCTATCTGGATATGTTCCTGTGCAGCTTGATCTAGGTGGTCTGGCTGTGTCAGGGGGATTGGACTAGATGATCTTTCGAGGTCCCTTCCAATCTCTAAAGTTCTGTGATTCTTACTATTACTAGGAAGCTGCAAAGGATTGGAGCTAATTGCAGCCCACAAGTGCCTGAGAGTAGAGAGCTCAAAAGGACAGAGTCAAACTGCTCAGGAGTGAAAGATGCTAAAACACTGGGCAGTGGCCAGAAGCTGTATCCCTGAGAGTTTTGGTCTGAGAATTAGCAAAAATCTTGCAGAAATCATTTAGGTGGGAAGTCCAGCACTGGAACAGACTAACTGGAAACGGAAATATCGAACCTGTACCATAAGGCAATGACTGATCTGATCTGACATTGACAGCAGTCCTGCCCTGAGCAGGAGATTGGCCTGAATACTTTCAAAAGCTGCCCTTTAACCAACATTCCTAAGATTGTACCTTCTTTTCTCTATATGGAAACGGAGTATTTGTGGTCTTCCCAAATCCTGTTTCCAAATCTTAATGGGGTTTTTTTGTGAATTCTGTTTTGCACGTAGCTTGTTCTCTAGGAGACTTCCAAGAATGGTGCAGAGTGTCCTCTTCTATAACCCACCTTCAGTCCATTTTAGCATTACAAATGTTAACATATCAGTGTGACTTCTTACAATACCCACATCACAATACGTAACAAGCTTCTTAACTGTGTCCTTGTCTTTCCTAGAGGTTCTTTTTTACCTTTGGTAGGGGCAACAGAAACATGGAAAGTAATTCACATAAGACTTACCAAATTCCACGTGGCAGAATAAATAAAGACAGATTTATACTAGGTACGTTAGATCTACTGCATTTATCCTTCCTGGAGTTATTTTACTACAGAAAGGATACACCATGATCTCTATTTACTGAACTTTGATTCTTCTATTTATTTCCTTGTCTTTTTAGAAGCTTTTCCTTCAGAGCTTGTTCTGAAGTCTTGCTTGGATGTTCTAAGTACAGATCAGAGTCTCTGCTTGTGGACTTGATCAATTCACTTTTCACATCAGGATTCTTGCTACTGAGCTGGAGATTGGTTCTGGGGTGTAGATTGTCTGGTTTCCTGAGTCAAAGATACCGAGCTCTTCGAACTTTTCTTTCACCTCTTTCTGTAGTTGTTCACAAACAGTAGAGACTGGTTTTCTGCAAAGCAGAACAGTTAGACACCCTGGACATGCATGACTTGGATATCAACTTTGGATGACTTTCAGCAGTACTCTGTGAAGAAAATTAGGCGCTCTCTTAACTTCTTTGGAAGATCTCTAGTGACCATTTTTATACAAAACTGCACCACATTTCCTCTTGTACTTGTTCATGCTTTTCTCTAAGTTAAGCGCCACACCAGTGTGCTGAGCTGGTGTTAATCACATACTAATAAAGCCTGGGTTCCCAGGAGTAATCATCTCAAAAGAGAGAGAAACACATGGTTTGTGGGAGGGCCTTCCATTTGCCAGATTTCATCAGCTCAGAAATCAGTGCTGAACTTTCCTCCAGTTTTTTGGAAGAGATGATTTAAACTTTTTGTTAGTCTCTCCACAGTTGGGTTTTTTGGTTGGTTTTTTTTATTTTTTCCTAAATGCTTCTTTGGCAATTATGATCTAGCAGTGTCTTGCTGAAGTGGGATGAGACTGTGATAGGAACAAATTTAGAACGCCTCTTCACCTTTATATAAAGATCATAGAATCATTAGGGACTGGAAGGGACCTCGAAAGATCATCCAGGCACAGCAGGATCACCTACATGAAGTCACCCAGGAACACATCCAGGTGGGTTTTAAACATCTCCGGTGAAAGAGACTCCACAAACCCCCCTGGGCACCCTGTTCCAGTGCTCTGTCACCCTCACTGTGAAGAAGTTCCTTCTCATATTGATGTGGGACTTCCTGTGTTCCAACTTAGTTAATTAGAAACATTTATTTTCACAGATAGTCCAAAATTCACCTGGCTCTAATTAGGCTTTTTATCAGACAGCTTGAAGGGCTTTTGCTTATGCCAACCTCTCCAGGGCTTTTTTGGCCACTGCCACGCACCTGATAACCGAGTTGTACAGTCATGCTAGTAGGAGTTCAGTTTCTGGTCTCTAATGACCTAGTTACAGCTGTCGCACAGTTACTCTCAATTGGATGCTTCTTAAGAACACGTTAAGATGTTGCCTCTTTGTCATTTCACATAAATGCAGCCTTTTGAAAACTAGTGTCTACATTGTGTCTGTAGTCAAGAGAAAAATAGGCATGTCCAGAGAATCAGCTGTGCTCTTTGTTTAGGACACCTGTCTTAATGAAAGAATCATTCAGTCATTCATTCATTCGTTCTGCTTATTTCTTTTTATTAACTGGAGGGGGTGCCTAGACACCTAACATCAACTAGATACCCGGTTCCCATTTCCAAACTTGGGTGAAAAGAAATGTGGTTTAAGAGTCATGTTCTGCCTGTGCAGATTACCCCTCACTCTTGAGTTCCTATAGCTGGGTTCCCAACTATTTATAGGTGGGATTAATTTGAATGTAGGGACAGCTTTAGTGTGCGTTGTCTACTTTGAAAAAACTCTTCACTATAAGTTAGATAACATTCATATTTGCATTTTTAATAGCAAATGAATTAAAATAAAACATTTAATTATTATTTAATTAAACAATCAAACCGGTGCATTCAACATCTACGTGTGCTTCTGTTTAACAGAAAGGTATAAAAAAATACTGTTTCAAAGTTGCTTATTAGTATTTCATGTCACAGGCTAGTCTTTCTTTAGAAATAAAAGCTTATTGTGTTTATTTTCTGGAACTAGCAGATAAATGGATGAACTGGTAAGTCAAATCTATGAAACCATACAACAGTAATGTTCATGAATCAGTGTTATTATGTAAAAAAAAAACAACCCCAAAAACTGAAACAACCCCCCCAAAACAGTGAAAGGACCTTGCTGAAAGGACTTCTATTAATTTTAGTGCTTTTGCATGGTATACCTTTAAACATTTTCTCAGTCTGATCACCATATGGCTCCCAAACCCTTTATTTTTCCCTTTAAAAGTATTTTAAACTGAGCTATGCTATTACGTCTGTGTATGTCTCATTTAGGGTAACTTACACTTTTGGCTAGCAACACTGAAAATATTTTCCAGCTCTCAAAGTCCAGTCTAACCTTCTTCCATTTTTAAAGCTCTAAATGAGGAGCTGCAGTGCACGTGTAACTGAAAGTACTGGAGCTGAACATCTCATAAGGAGAAATCCTTGCCAGACTGTATAGACCTCATAGTTTAAGCAGAGCTGGCAGTGATACAAGAGAAGCTGCCTTTTCAAAAAATCAGTTTGTGTTTAATTTATTTTTAAGTGTTCTAAATTGGTAGGGAAGGGGAACGTCGGGGCCACCCCCCATTTTGTTCTTTGTGTACTGTAGATACAACAAAAATATACAAGCTCAGACAGTGCTTTTCATAGGCCTGCCCATTCACCTCGAGTTTGCCATAGAGGAGTTACTGAAAACTGAGCTAACTCAGGCTGAATAATTTCCCTGCAAACTCAAACTTGATTTTGTGCTTTATTTGAAAATTCCAATTTACCTGTTATCTTAACTAGGCCATCTTTCAAACTGGCTGATCTGTGCTAGGAAAGTTCTTCATGTGCCAGAAGTGATAATTGCACAGAGCATGAAGTGACTGTTCAGCTGGACAAGAGCCTGATAGATTCTAACTTCCAGATGCTGTCTGGGTCAATACTGTGGTCGTCGATTGCACACAAGTTTTTTTTCCAGAGGCTGCCTGAAAACAGGATGAAGTGAAGTACCCATTTTTGTATGTCAGTGCTGGGCTGGGGTGGCCAGTGGTGCTCATGGTGGAAGGCTGTCAGTGATCGCTTGACTTGTGTGTTTGGTAGCATTTAACAGTGCTGACTTCTAGGTGAAAGCTTTCTGTTCCAGGCTTTTTCCCTGATTAATTAGGAGAGCCTCTGCTCATATAGACAATGTAGTGGGAATGTCCTGTGTTTGTACTTGGCTTTAGCATCCTAATGCTACTTTCTTCTTTTTGATGGGTATATTTGGGAAAAGGAAGTACTGTTTAAAAGTACAAAAAAGTTGTAACATTCCAGGTATTAATAATGAACTTATGAATGAAATGAATAGCTGTTGCTGCCTGATCAGAATTAATATTGCTAGAGGAGCTAATGCTTTGTTTCTTACATTCCTTCTGGAATGCCCTTCTTCTTTTCCTGGAAGTCCAGTCGTGAGTTTTTAAAGTGAGATTAGCTGCTACTAAATCTTTATCTTCTTTCTTCTTTAAACTCTCAGACTCATTCAAAACTGTAATGCAAACAGATGTTACTGATACAATTCCATTATAAGGACCACATAAGAATAAGGCTAGCAAATTACAGAGTTACTTTGCTTATGGGTAGAATTTAATCCTGAATAAATCTGTGATGTAAAATAAAATACATGAACACAGCACGTCAGTTTTGCTGTGGAGTGCACACTACTGTCACATTTAGTCAAAGGGAGTGTTGTGTGGTGACTGCTTTGATTTTTCCCTATTGGCAGTGAATGCAGCGTGCATGTTAAAATATATAAACTAATCTCTAGTTTTTTCTGTTCATAGCTTGTATTATATTTCCATCTCATAGTGGAGGGAAAAGAAAACAAGTTTATTTACAGTCAGTAGAATTTTTAACTGTAGCATCACCCCCATTATTTTTTGTACATATTTCAGCTTTATGTTCATGAAACATTTAGAAATGGAAGGAGTGATCAACACAAAGTTCGTGTTTAATCTGAACTAATGTAGAAAACTAACTGTAAAAGTTATTTAGTTACTCAAGAAACTTTATAAAGTACTTCTGTACCTTCCTTCAAGCACAACACTTCTCTCATGCAAGGAGATTTTTACCCCTGTCTTGTACTCAGACGTGAAGTAATACTATTCATTCACTAAACAAAATTACGGACAGTGTCAGAAAATTTTCTTACCTTCTGGAGTCCTAAACACCTATGTTGATTAACAAATTTAGAGCTATTGCAGGTAATTAACTACACTGACGTGGCAAAGTAATCATGCACAGATAAAAAGAACTTGACCAAGATGTAGTTTTTTGTGTTGTTTTTTAAAAATTCTGGGTGAAATAGTCTTTTGGGGACAGCATTACACATTATGACTTGACCAGCTAAACTCCCCCTTGTTATTCTCTGTGGATTTCACCTTCCAGAGCAGGGCTGGCATTTCCACCCCCCAACACTTCCCATCTGTCTGAAAGGACTGGCAGCACAGCTTAGAGAGCAGGTCCGTGCCTCTGCACCCCTTCTCTTCTCACTACTGCTGCCAGCAGCTTCCCCATCGCGTTGTGCTGCTTTTCAATGCACCCTCACAGTTCTAATTCCAAAAGCATTTTTCTCATCTAGACAGCTGTTCACCCGGAGTTTAGCTACGTGATGTCTTCTTACCTGTGTGGCTTGCCCTGTGGTTTGTGTAGCGTGTGAGAAAACAGTCATGACTAACTCAGGAAATGTTCCCCTCCTCTGCACTTCTGTCCCACGGGTATTCCACGTGAGCCCTGACGTGCAGGAGATTCTTCGCGTTCGTGTTTTTTTATTGATAACACTGCAAAGCTGTGATTAGTGGGTACGTGCGTGTGGGTTCTGAGCATGAAGTGCAACCATTGTGATCACAGATCACACTTCTTATACCTATTGTATGTGATGTAGTCTCTTTGAATGCAGGAAAAACAGCTGATCAATTCTTAGGAATACTTTAGTACATTTTTAGCAACAGACTCGAGTAAGGTATGCTGCAGTTAACATGAAGGTGAAAAGTAAGCTTTTGAGGTCATTTGTCCAAACTGCATAAGACAATTGTGGATGGAAGTCATATTTGAATAGGAGGCTGATTGGGAAACACAGTTTGGATATTATTTTAATGCGCAGGTACTATTTCTGGCTTGTTTGTACATTGACACAATGTCAACTTCTTGCAGTTTTACTTAGTAAAACTTATTCATCACACTAAAAAAAAATTACAGCTATGGTGAGGTTAACCAAATAACTTCTCTTCTTTTAAAGGGAGCTACTATTAAAAGGGATGAAAATACTGGTGCAATTGTGGTGGCCAGGATAATGCGTGGAGGAGCTGCAGACAGAAGCGGTAAAGTGTTCTCTTCTCCACTAGCCCCTCAGGTTCAGTAGCTGAGAAAAAGATGAGATAAAATGGGAGCGTTTTGTAAACACAAAATACATTACTGTTGCAAACAAAATTGTTTGGGGTTTGGCCAGCTCATCAAAGTGGTATGTCAATGGTAAAAGTATTCATGGATTCACTTGTGCTGCTTTGAGTTAGTAGATGCAGGGTTTTTTAATATAGATCATAGTTTGCTTCCCGTTGAAGACATCCACTTAGAAGTGATAGGGTATGCCAAGATTATGATCTGCTGATAAAGAAACTCAGAATCACTGAACTATTTTATGTTGGGGCATCTGTTTGGTCCTGAATTTTACTCTAAATTGCCACTTCTTAGTGAAGAGAATCTAGGACAGCTGCATTTCACGCTTAGATGGGGTAATGGAGTAAGTCTAGATATATATTGTTAAATTAGGAAGCATTTATGCCACAAATTAGCACTCACATCCTAAGTGATCTTTGTAGTACTTGCAGCTGTGTAGCAGAAAGAAAGAAGCATGAGGAGAAAAAGAATTGGCACAAATGTTTTTCAAACATCTGCATGAAAGTCTGGAAAACTCATAGAGAAAAGCTACTAATTTTCAGGAGGAAGGAAGGGAGGTGAGTAAAGCAACCATCTCAAACTCATCTCTGAAGACAGTAGCTGTGGTTGTATTCACCATATATTCCTGCTTTTAAGTTACAGCGTAAAGTGGATGAACAGGGGAGGAAGGAAAGCTGAATGTATAATATGTAGCCACAGTTTAACAACTCCTGTTTTGTTTTCTGTAGGTCTTATTCATGTTGGTGATGAACTGAGGGAAGTCAATGGGATTCCTGTAGATGATAAAAAACCTGAAGAAATAATACACATTTTGGTAAATACCAAACATTTAAAAAGTAACGTAGGAGCGTCAAGAAAAAGTGATTAGACTTATGACTTTAGAAAGAAATACGCTCTGCAGTAACACCTTTTCTTCCAGTGGCGTCATTTACAAACCTGTCTTTCTCTTAGAGAATGATTTCCTGTGCATTCCATACATATGCTGTTACAGATTACTCCTAAGGAGCTAGCAGCAGTAATAGGGCTATGAATAGGCTACAGACCTCAATGAATCATCTGCAGCTTTTACGGGACACCACGATCTGTTGAATTCAAACTATTTGAAATGTAGTCATTAATAACATGTTAATTCCATGTGAAAATTAATTCATATGCCTTTACTTAATTGGCTGTATAAATGGTTTATGACGACTCCATTTAATGTAGATTTGCAGCATGTAGCCATATATATGATTATGTTTGCACTCCTGAATTACGCCGTCTCTAAACCCAAGCTAATTCTTCACTTATGGAGCACTGCTGAAAATTATGTAATTTAGGTATTTTCGGAAATACTTATTTTTTTTTACAGCAAAGAAACAAATGAGGGTGGTGACAGCTCTTTATAGTCATGGTTTAGGTATTTCTGTAGACATAAATTCCTTGCTGTTCTTCTGAATTGAGTGGCTGCCACGCAGTTTTGCTTCAGTAACCAAGATGATTCATTTCGAGTGTTAGCCTGCTGATACTCGTGCTTGCTTTTTATGTTCTTGTGTTCCCTGCAGAATCACATTTTCCTGCAAAAATGAATATTTTTAAAATCTCTAAAAACACAACAGCACTAGTAAAGGTGTGAACAATTTCCCCATTTACCTCCTAGAGGTACAATATAAACACAAAAACCTAGTCAGAGCTAATTTCAAAAGTAACAGAATTATTGATTCCAGTCCTATGGCCTGTGAAGTAAGACTTGGCTGCTGCTTGTCAAACAGTGAGCTCTTGGATCGCAGACATGCCGGCAGAAGTATGTCTCGCTTGGTAGTGGACGGGCCTGTTTCCATTTTGCTTAAATCGTTGGCTGTCTGTTGCACTCTGCTAGTTTTATGAAACTTGTCGGCTGCATGCAATAGTAGCAGAGGCTCCAGCTGATTAGCACTTCCTTCAATAGCAAAATGTCACTGAGGCAGTAGGAATATATTGTGGTCAATAAGTAAAATGCAGCCAGACACACTTTAAGTGGGATATAAGGAAAGATGAATGGATGAGGTGGTTGATGATGGCTAACTTGTTTTAAGATTTATAGTGCAGGGCTTTTTTTCCACTTAGTACACGTAGTCTATTCAAATATGTTTTTCTTTTCTAGTGTCTGAAAGCTGCCAAAAGAATAAATCCCCCCCCAATAGTTTTAGATGATAAATATGGCACAAGCCTGTTTGAATTTTTCTGTAGTTTTTTTCTTTTGAAAAATTAAATGTTAGTTGGATTTTTCCAGGGATGTCTGCGCTGTGCCAAGAGTCCAGCCGTTGCTTCTAATATGCATACATTTTAGCTGCAGCATTTGTTTCTGCTTTCAGTGCAGAAGTGGGACCAGTTTTTTAACAGTCCATCTCTACCCACCAGTGAAGCAGATAAAAACAAGCAGGGATATTTTAATCTCTTCATTGCAAAGTTTGGCACGGTAAAGCTGTCAAACTCCATGGATCATGCTTGGGAGAAGACAGATTAATTATATTTCAGTATCTTTAAATTAATTTGAATTTGTTTCCTTTTAAGATTTGTTTTGAAATATATAGCTTAATTCTCAGTGCATTTTCTTTTCAAATGTTCACCAGGCTCAGTCTCAAGGAGCAATTACATTTAAAATTATACCTAGTGTGAAGGAGGAAATGCCAGTGAAGGAAGGCAAGGTAGGCAAGACTATTTCAGAAGCTATTGTACTAACTGTCAACGCTGAGGATATGTATTGTTTGCTTGGATGACGGAATGAAGTATGTGATTTCTGCCTACAGACTCAGTTTTTCTAATGTGACAACATGCAGTGCACTGTACACTTTAATACTCACGTGCGAGTGTTACAAGAGGGTGTAACATGCTTCTTTAACTCTACAGCTGCAAGGTTGACACAGGTACTTCTGTACCTGCGAGGATTTGACTTCCTTCCAAGTACTCCGTTTCTTCCATTGCACACTGGGTAGAAGACACTCAGTAGCACCTTGGTTCAAAAGTATCTTCTTATCTGTTCCCTGTATGGGCATGTTACTCACCTGCCAACTCCTATTTGCCTTGGATCATAGAGCCTTTACTAGATTGGGCTTGCAGTTTCAATTAATTTACCATTCCCATACAAACTTCTAGTATCAGACATCAATAGACATAAAATGTTTATTGCTTCACATTTAAACTGGAAAAGTAAAAATGAGAGATAACTTTGGCTTGTGCTTAATCTTTGATTCTAAAGACAAAACATAATTTGTTTCAGATGTTTATCAGAGCGCTGTTTGACTATGATCCTAATGAAGATAAAGCAATTCCTTGTAAAGAAGCTGGGCTTGCTTTCAGAAAAGGAGATATCCTTCAGATCATGAGCCAGGATGATGCAACCTGGTGGCAGGCCAAACATGAAGGTGATGCCAATCCCAGAGCAGGCTTGATCCCTTCAAAGCACTTCCAGGAGAGGTGAGCAATTGAGAAGCATGGCTTCATTATTTTTTGAAGTAAGAGAAGGCACTTATTTTTTGAGTTAAGTTAGCACAGTTGTCATGTGTAAGCTCACAGGTTACATGGGTATGATAAACCTGAATCGACAGCCAGACAACTGAACTTGGAAACCTGTCGCTGAAGTGCTTTGATTCTAGCCAGACAAATAAGGAAATCCAATAATGGCAAAAACTGATACGATAACACCGATCCAGATTGAAAGAAAAATGTATGGAAAATAGCACATCAGTGTGTGTATTCATGCTGATGTACTATGCAGGAATAAGAATTGCAGCAGGTTTTGGAGACTGTACAAAAATTTGAAGCTGAGGATTTAATCTTTTTAGATTGCATTAATTTCTCATAAAATCTTCTGCGTATTTTGCAATAGTCCTGTGATGTTAAGTGGTTTATTAATCCCATACTTGCCATGAAAACTGAGGATTTTGCGTTTTTTTTCCCCCACCACCACTCATTTTACAGGAGATTTGCACTAAGAAGACCAGAAGTGCAGATTCAGCCCCTGAAAATTTCCAACAGAAAATCATGTAAGTCTGTTAACGTGGAAAAGAAATCGTATTCCAGACCTCTAACCTTGTAAAACAGCAGTGCTTTCAGCCCTGTGACTGCAGGATGCGTTTCTCCTGGGCACAATAGCTTCTTGATCGCATTGTATCAGTAGGAAACAAATCTAGGAGCTGAAGTTCAAGGCTTTAAAAGCATCTAACGATTTTTTTCCCAACCCTCTGCCTTTGTTTTGGAAGCACCAAGCCCAATTACTCTTTTGATGCATAGTGTTACGAAGACTGAAGAGTGTTCTTTTCCTGGTGAAACAGTACAGAATTGGCTCAGCAATTTATATGATTTGGACTGTATCAATACAGCAAATATCGTGTTGAGAGTGAGATAAGAGGTTGAATAGTTTCCCCTTATGTCTCTCGTATCGTTGGTGATTTTTTTTGGTGGCCTGTGGAGCAGAAAGTGTTTTAGAACTCTGAACATTTGGTTCTTTGACAGGTTTTCACAGAACTATTTCTCACGATGTTTTTAAACAATTCATTCTTAGCAGTCTCTGTTTTTAAATACGATAGTTCCCCAGTATAAGAAAAGTAAGCTCTAAGAAAGCCCACACATTGAAACAAATATTTTTTTCCACTGGAATTTACATCAACATCTGTTTTAAGTGTTATTGCATATTTTACCTGACCTGTTATTTCTTTCAGTGGTACAGACTCATAACAAAGTGAGTACAATGTAAGAAACTATCATGCTTCAGTAGGATCTAAATCTTAAATACAAACACGTTTGTGAGTTCCACTAGAAATACTCAGAAAGTGGTCTAAAATCTCCAACCATCTTTCACTCTCTAACATTAAACCAAAAAGTGTGGACACTATGGCAAACAGTGGATGCTGGCACAGTAAGTGCAAAAATAAATGCTTTTAACTTTAAAACAACTCACTGAGGTTACCATTGCAGTTTTCCTAACTCCTTGCCATGGCTGTCCTGTTCTGGAATTTGACAGTTGCTGTTAGTTGTTAGTTTTCTGCTCATCTGCATTCTTTATCTTTCATTGCATTTCACCATTTGATTGTGTGTGTCCTAAAACTGTTACTAACTCTAAAACCCATTATTAGCTTTGTAGTGACCATAGCAGACTAAGTGATTGCACTGTAGCTTTTTAAATTTGCCCAGGTGTTAGAAACAAAGAGGAGCCCCTATAGCTTGTAGTAAATACGTTGTTTTTCTAGATTCTAGCTCAAATTGCTCTGCCTCAGTTTTGGAAAAGTATCTGATCCCAGGGTATAGCTCTTTCTCTCTGTCCACTCTTCTTGAATCTGAGTGATACCCTCAACAAGAGCCTTCAATTAAGGTGAAGAGGTAAATGAACTACTGCAGCAACAGTGCATGATTCTTTTTGTAATGGACTTCATTGTTTTAGTGACCTTGAACCCTGAAAGGTTTTACAAGATATATCCTACCCTTACAGACAGGCAGCCTGAACTGCATTGGGAATTGCCAAAACCACAGCCTAAAGAAAGTCCTGCAGTATTGTGTCCGGTATTGATGCTTCTGCTACACTGACTTTGCCCCTTCGCTAGCTCGGACAATGGGGAAGAGTTTCTCTCTTTCACTCCTTCCCTTTAAGCATGACAGAGCCTTAGGGTCAAGCCATATGCCTATTACAGTTCTCTGTATTTAGATTTTCTTTAAATGAAGCCAGGTCCAGTGAAATACCTTCAAGAAGGCAGCAGTGCCTCTTGAACAAGGAAAGACTGCAGAACGATGTACGTTTGTCATTTCCGCATTTCTTAGGACAATCTGCCAGATTTCCATGGCAAGAGGGGAAGTGCTGTTCTGAGTAGAGATTCGTCTCTTCATTCAAAGATATATTTTTAGTGCTGGGAAGAAATTCCAATCTTTCCTAGAGGAGATGTTTTAAAGACTAGAATTCAGGTATTAAAAAAAGTGTTGTGACTAGGATGTTGCTCAAGATGCGTTCAAGAAAATCTTCCACTTGTTTGGTATCACAGTATCACAGTATTATCAAGGTTGGAAGAGACCTCATAGATCATCAAGTCCAACCTGGTTTTTCAAGAAGATTCCGTATAGGCTGAAAAACTTTATGCCCATGTGATCCTAGTAAAGTGAGGCAGCTTTTTCACGTTCCCAAGCATGGCAGTGATGCTGTCAGATGTGGAGGCCACACCTGTATTTGTACATGGCAATTACTTGTCAAAACTGGGGGACGCTGGAAAACCATGCATCATTGTTGGAACCGTGGGGAAGATGGCGCAGAGAACATAAAATTGGAAAGGACTGCTGGGTCTGATTTTTATTTTTAAATTTTGTTTGTAGCCACTTTCCGTCTTACGGGGTCTGGCCTACTGATTATTGTTCTCTAAAGATTTATTTAACAAGTTCCTGTGTGAAGAGGTGGGAAATTAGTAATGCAGGATTTTGTCTAAGTTGTTTTTTAATCCTGGACTATGGGCCTTCAGCTTGACATGGAGTTCTCCAGTGTTTGGAAGGATAATTACTGGAGTAAATCAATTGCGATTGATCCCATCCGGTCATATGACCTGAATGCAGTTTAGAGGGAAAGGGCATTTTGCTGGCTGGTGTTCTTCATAGTTACTCAAGGATGAAAACCTGTGACTTCAACAGAGCTGCTAATAATTGTCTCTTTCCTGGCAGTTGCACTAGGTAGTTGCTTGAGATGTAGCAAGTAGCACTAGATGTTGGGCTGCCCTGTTCAGTCACCTCGTTCTACAGATCCCGTGTTTTGTAATGAGGAAGACACTTGGGTACATGCCTTTGTTTTAATAGGGAGACTCAAAGAGAACTATTTATTTCCTTTGATACTGACAACATGGGAATCAATTCTGATTTCTTAGGGGGGCTTCCAGAATGTAGTGTCTTTCTCCTTGAAGATTAAGCTAAAAATTAGCTAAACTGTGTGAGAAGAACTTTGCTTTCCTCTCTTCCCAAGCCAGTCCTGGGAAGGACTACTGTATTTGTCTAGAAAATTGCTCTCTGGATCTCTAACTATTTCTTGTAGCACTGGCATCTGTCAGGGCTTGCTTTGTTAAGTCTATTTCAAACCCTGCAAGGAGCTAGATTTGGTTCCTTTTGGGAAGCTTGCTTTCTCGTCAGCATAGCGATGCCTGTCCTGTGAAGCTGTTAATCTTTAAGTGCATTTGTGTATCGTAAATTTGGAAGCAAGACAGAAGTGGGCTTTTATGGTGATGCTTGTATGCACACACATATCAAGAAGGGAGAGTGAAGGATGCTTTCCACAGAACTGTTTTCAGTGAAATAATTCTTGCTGAAGAAAGCAAAAACCTAAACCTAGTTCTAAATTATTGACGAGGTCAGTTTATAATGGAAATGCCAGTTATTATTCTCACTATAGTAGCCAAGTCAGTTGTTTATTTATGGCTATGTGTAAAGTGAATATAAGCATATGTAGGTACTTCAGCTTTGTGGAAGACACATGCTCACACCTCTCCCAGCATTTAGTCATGTTCTTGAAGGACAGAATAATTTTTACACTGCACTAATGAAAGTGAAAAGCCTTTAATGTGTCGTGTACACAATCCATACTGAAATGTAAGTGAAATAATGGGTTTTCATTTGCAAATGGAGAAGGTGCACATTTTCCTGGTTAAGAACAAAGGAAACTGGTATTATAGATAGAGCCTATGTTAACAACAGATGGTTTTACATTGAGAGGAAGCAGGAAAGATAGGGAAAAGAAAATAAGAGGAGGAGGGAAGTGAAATTTTGTATTGAGGGTGAAGAAAAGGAGAAAGTCTTGCAACAGCAGTGATGGAAGAACAGAAGAACAATAGCTGCCCATAAACCCCTTTAGACAAAACCTCAAAGATGATGGGCTTTGAATTTACTAGGTAACACAATTAGCAATATCATGCAAGAGTATTACTGTAGGTGTTATTTGCACTATAGCTTAGATGCTTCCTGATTCCATTTAAATCAAACATGAAGGTATTTGTTAAAGTTTTAGAAACATTGAATGCAAAAATTACTAATAGGAACTCTGACTCACTTTATTTCCTTATTATTGATAGGAAACATCAGTAAGTTCAGCATTAATATTTGATAAAAGACTTAAAAGCATGAGATAAGTGACAGTTAGATGTGCAGACTCACTGATAAGATTGATGGTGTTACTTCCCAGGCTCTGCGTTACTGCAGAAATGAAGGAGGGATAACAAACCTCTCAAGCATTTTCAGCAACTTTTCTTAATGGCAGTGACTTCTCAACAAAAAAACCCCCAATCGAGTGTTGTGCATAAATACTATGGGAAAAATTTACTGGGGAGGAAATGATCAGAAAAAGGAGCACAGAACATAGGAAAAATGGAATGAAAGTAAAGGAGCAGAGATGCATGTGATTGTGTGAGTAGGATTAACCCTCTGTGTGCTGTGATAGTGAACATGAACACGCAGTGTACCTGGCACGGGGTGTGAGGGAGCTCTGTGGGATGCAGAGGGAGGTACAGTAGAGGCAGGTCTGGCTGCTCGCAGTGAGCTTTTGTGTGTTTGAGCTTTTGAGCCACCGCCGAATGCCAGCACTGCAGAAATCTCCTCAGCTGGCATTCCTCAAGAATACTTAACAGCATTCCTGGCTTTAAGTGGTCACCCTAGCTTGGACAGAACTTTGTAGCCATTGTTGGCTCTGAGTTCTGTCGCTGCATCCTGGCTAGTTAGGACACGAGACTCGGTGCAGGGAAGAATTCATTGGTTTAATAGCTCTCAGTCTTTTCACTTGAATACAAGGGCTTCTCGTGCTCTAATAATCATCGCCAGAAAACTGTCACCATCATGTTTGTAGCTTACTTTGATTTGTAGACAAAACAGTGATCACCTGGCTTTTTTGAGGGGAAAAAATGTATCGGACTAACAACCAGATAACTGACTCTTCTGCAGTTGTTATAAACTACAGTAATCAGCCACGACATTATATTCTTTTAGCATGATTTTGCTTTCACAGCAGTTACAGTGTTTATTCTTATGTTCTACATGGTATGAAAATTACTAGTAACTTTATATTTTATACGAGCGTAGCCTGTAACTTGTGTTAACTTGTGCAGTGCATGCGTACGTGTGTGTGTATATCCATAGCCCGTGTATATAGTGATATATAAATATGTGTGTGAGTGTAGCATATACAACAAAGCTGTTCCGAGTGCTTTTTCTATGAAAATACATTTGTTCTGTATATTTCATGCTTAATGTAAATAGTTACTGTGGCAAAGTCATCATCATACAATTTTTTCCTAGGGCTTAAAACCCGTTTTACTTTCAATTTTAATTTACCATATGTGATTGGCATTGTGTTAGCAAGAGGAAATACTTAACTGCAGCCAAATGGTGTTCATTCAAACAAGATGTAACCCAGTTTATCCATAGACGAGTGTCTTGTGAATTGAATATCATGTTCTGCCAACAAAAGAATTTAAACAGGCTCAAAGAATGAATGCTTTGTACCACTTTTATTTAAGGATGAAACATTTGGGATAAATGTAGAGTAGGCTCTCCTGCTTGTTATAATTGCTGTGCAGTCTTAACTCTGCCTTTCTTCTCATACTTTTCTGTGTTCATATTTGAAATTTGATTGCCCGCCTGCAGGTAGTTACAAGTGAAAATAAAAAATACACCAGACCTGTAGAGGTAAATTAGCACATTAACATCTTTGTTCAGCAGTCTCTGGTCCTTACAAATATTAACTTCCTGCTACCACAGAGAAATTAAGGAAGCCTGAAGCTGGATGACATTTGAGCCTCATAAGACAGAAGTGGAACACAATCTCCTAAATTCTTGCTCTGTCTTTCATCACAAGACTATCCTTCTGTATTTTGCAGATTATCTTGGTAGAGATACTGTTATGGTGATGTTATGAGGGAATTGTTCAATCACTTGAAATTTCCTCTAGCGTGAACATGTATGGATCCTTCGATCTACAAATCCTGCTAAACAGTGTAACTGTTGATTGCTCTGTGGGACTGCGTTAAAAAATCAGGAACGTTTGTCTAGTCACTGTGATGCAGGGCGTTGTACAACATGATTTCTTGCTTATTAGCATGAAATAGAATTTAAGGGATAATACAACTTGGTTGTGACAAGAAACTAGAATGTAGCTGCTGGATCTGATTTTAGACAGAGAAATATTTAAGATTCTTTGATGGGAATACTGCTGAAAGTAAGTCAGCAAAAGTATAACATTTCAATCTGGTGCTGGACTGTTCCAAAGAGTTGAAGTTTTTGGAGTGGCACTGGTTTTGACCTTCATAAGTAATATAACTTAGGTGAGGCCCCCAAAACAGTCGTAGTATCTTTCAATTAAAAACGTTCAAAAATACAGTGTACGCGATACTGTTTTGCGCTCTTGTAGTTGAACGTATTGACTATACTGAAATCTTTCTAAAATGAATAAAAACACCTCCTTCTGAAGCTTCCATTGCACTTGTGTTTCCTGTTTCTTTTATTTATGTCTTGGTACTGCTTGTTTTTTCATAAGCATGTTCTGTAACTACTTTCTTTGTAATGTCCTCTTCCTCCTTCTTCTGTATTTGAGTAATTTTTCTCATGTTTTTATTTGCTTGATGTTGCCTCCTATATTTTTTCATTTTTGTCGTTTCCTACGCTCCATCAGATTTCCTCTTCTTTAGTCTCTATCCTCTTTTAGTCTCCAGTTATTTGTACCTTCCAGATGAACACCTCTATTTCCTTTCGCACCACACCTCCATTTAGTGGAATATATTGACCTGAGGTCTTCCCCAATTTTCAGTGTCTCTGAACTTTGGAACTTGCACATTGCTGCATAGGTATCACTGCTTCAGACACACTGAGTCTTATTAGTTGATGCTGAATCACAATATTAAGCTTCCTGGCAAATAACCTCTGGCTTTATCAGGAACAGGCAGCAGCCCTGGTAAAACACCTTTATTTACTGAAATTCCAAAGGAAATTTGAAAGATATATAGATTGCAAAATCTCTCTTTAAATTGTTCACCTTTGTGAACAAATATTTATGAAATTGATCTTAGTTGTCTGTAAAAGCCCTAATATCAGTGTAAAGATTTATATTAGGGAAGGGTTGACTTTCTGTAGGCAAGCAGAAAGTCTACAGGAGATTGATTACATTACGGTACGGTCAGAGAAAATACTACAAGACCATATGCATTCTTCAGCAGTTTTGCAGCTACATGTATAGGTGTAAAAAAAACCCCAAACCTTCCAAAAACCCCTCTCCAAATCTCAGCTCTGGGGGCAGTAGCAGCTGTTACCGTAGGTGCATGAAACTACTGAGATCACGTTCATGGCGGTGATTCTCCGGAAGTCCTAGGTACAGGCTGGTTAAATGGAGTTAACAAACATTGCATTTAATATCAGAGACCTTCCACAACAACTGGAAGGCCATTGCTACAAAATTAATAGTGGATGGATCTAATATATGAAATTCAAAGTGCATGTCATATGTAAATGTCTTTTCTAATGGAACATTGTTAAACACGTAAGTGAAACTCGGTGTTGCTGTGCTGGTGTGTGCCTCAGTGTAATAGGTGTTATCAAGTGGATTTTAGCTGAGCTTGCAGAGCTACATTTTCTTCCTATTCGTGAAGCATTAAACAATAATACTTTTTTTTTTTGGCTGTTCTAAGATGAGGAAGCAGTTGAGTGTGGTAGGTGCATTTTTCTTCTTCAATTTAACTTTTCTATCTGAAGTTATGTTTTCACTCCATTTAATGCTTTCCTTTCCTATTTTTCCTTTGTGCTTCTCAGAGGAAATTGAAGGTACATGTACAAAAGTTTCCCTGCATAGTGCAGTAGTTTTATTTAGAGAACGTGTGTTTAGAATTAAATTTATGTCACCGTTTCTAAGAGATGTTACACATATAACGCTGTTGTATTGCCACCCAATACAGGGATCCGTCGTTTAAAGTAGATAAGAACCCTAGAATGCTGCCAGTTGCTTCTTGTAAAGATTCATAATTAGAACTATTGCTTCAAACTGCTTTCTCTCTCTTCAACTTCTGGAAGATATGTAGAGAAAAGTCGTATCATAAAACAATATTAGCAAAACCTGGGTGGTCTGGGGTGGAAAGAGCTGGTTCCAAATTAATTGCATGGCCATGAGAGGTCTTCCAGTTCTGATTAATACTGAGGAAGTATTTCTCTGAGATGGTGGAAAGTTCATCCATGTAGTATCATCTTTACTGTTTTCCCTCGGAGTGTAGCCGGTTACTGTTATGCTTGCAGCATATGTTAAAGTAATAGCAGCTGATCTCTTGTGTTTCTCTTTTAACTTAAGAGGCCTTTGTTTATAAAGGCATTAGAAATTGAAGCTCGTAGTTTTGATCAAAGGGCCTCTGGCATGTGAAAATATACATTATAGCTATTTTATATTAAATGAGAGGATGTGTTTTTGATCAAAAACCTTTCTGTCTAATCCAGTGAGCCAAAACTTAAAGCTAAAGTCTGATAATGTATAGTTTCCAAAAAGCTTGATTTACATCAAATACATTTTGCTTTTTAAAGTAGCATTGTATTTTCTATGAACTGATGAAATGTGAGTAGTACAACGTTAGAGTTTTTTTTAATTGCTGTCATCACAGTTTTTTGCTTGAAAAGGCAAAAAGATCAGTGTGCATGCTGCAAAATTCTGTAATATCTCCAGCTGAAATATAAAACAATAAAAGTTGTTTTATGTTTTTAAGAGGATGCCTTATTGAAGCTTTTTAATGCTATGCTTTGTACAGTTGTCATTTTAGAAGTAATTTCTTCTGTATTTTTTTGCCGGGCTTCTAACTGTTCTGCTTTATTTCTTGGCTCTTATTCTGTATGCTTTTACCCTTCGTCCAGAAGATGCTGAATGTGCTGGTTACAACAGTGGATCCTATCTAGGTGAGCAATTGGTTATAAAAGACAATTTCTTCCTTTCTTTCAGCTTCTTTTCCCTGGAACTGCTTACCGTGTCCACTTTGCCTTTTGGGGTAATCTGCATACAAGTGACTTGGTTCTGCATGAGAAAAGCATGAATATGAAGGTTTTAAAAATGGCTCATTGGATTTGACATAAAGGATTTACGTAGTGTATGCCTTTATCTGGTTGAACATAAGCTACTAAAATACTGGTTGAATTTCTAAATCAAAATAAAAAATACACATACATTTTTGAAAAAGGTTTACTTTTAAAGTACATCAAGCAAGTAATGTCTAACAAAGCAAAAAGGTCACTGTGTTGTGAAAAGTTTGAGTAAGTCCTGAAAGACACACTCCAAAGATTTTATTCATGTTTTGCTCGCACTTTCTGCCTTTCTCCGTGTCTAACAGTTTGGGGACAATTCAGGGAGACTACAAAGAGGACTTTTAAGCACCAGTTCTTTATCCACATTACAAAATAAAAGGACTCCTAATAACTCCAAAGCCTAAAGCTAGTAGTCTTAAAGCTAGTCTGAGCACAACGTGTCACTGCAGTGAGGGTGGAAGAGGAACAAAAAAGTCTTCTAGCTTTAGCTTCAAGATTCCAATTTTCAAACAAAGGTAACATGTAAAAAAGGTGGATGTTCCATGTTGTATTTAAACTTCTTAGTTTGTGCTATCTTAAAAGCAGTGTAAAAATATTTTTACTAAAGCTGTCCAGAATTCCTGCCAGTTGAGAGCTGGCAGGAGCACATTTTGTGGCAATTAGTTCTTTTCCCAAGGCTTTCAACTTTGTAATATGGAGAGCAATGGGAAGAAATTTGTTGAAGTGCCTTAGCACATCCAGTCCACTGGGCTCACTGAAAACCCTAGACCAGTAATGTAAATTAGAGATGTTTTTCCTGTTGCAGTGTACTGTTTTAAATGTGGTGTATGAACTGCATCAGGTTTAGACAGGAGCACACGAGCTATATAACTGAAAGAACTTTGACCTCTTTCCAAAACCTTAGTGTGGTATCGTTTCATTGTGGATTTGTGGAACTAGCGGTAACCTGATCAAGCTGAAAATAAACTTCCTATCTTCATTAATCAGCTAAATTAATGTTGAATTTTGATTGTATTGATGGATTGAAGTGCGCTTGAAAATTATGCTTTGGATGTGATTCCAAACAAACTGTTTTCCTTATCAAATCATCTCTGAAGCAGAGGAGACAGTTCTGCCGTGCCCAGTCTTTTCTTTCTGCCTGCAAATACAGGTTGTAGGAATTCTCGAGATGAGGCTGTCGTGGCTTTGCAGTCAGATCTTAGTGGGCTGCTGCTGCTTTATTTGAGAAAGAAGGTAGCAAAATGGAATCTACCTTTTTTAAAATTGTATTTTTTGCTGCTGTAGCTAAAAACATTTTAGTAAAAGGTAACCAGTCATGTAGGAAGAAGGTGTTATGAGGAAGCAGCTACTGTTGTCTCAGGTGAAAAGAATAAAAATTCAAGATGATGTGTAGTTTACGTGTGCGAAACAGAAATATTATTGCAGAACTCTTCTGCAGTGCAGCTGCAGCTTATCTCTGTAGAGCTTCCATGTAGCGGAGCGCTGCCACCAGTCCACCTTCAGCCTTCTCATGCAGGATCTGTCCTGTTGGAAGAGAATTGTTGGAGAGGAAAGCCAGAAGGCAGAACAACAGGTAGAAAAAGCCTTGTCTAAGGTTAAGACCAGTTTTGGGGCAAGGACAGAAGTATTTTCATTGGTTGTGAATAATTAGCTCTTGGTGGAACCTCCAAGGAAGTTCCCTGGAGTATTTCACTAAGAATAGTTAATTAAAAATTATCCTGCTTGAGAACAAGCAGGAGGTTTCACAGACTGTAAGAAGACCAGTCCCTATTCAAACAACTTAGAGTTGCTTTTCTCCTGAATTATTTTTCAAACTAACTGCTTTGAAATAGCTTCCTGGGCCAGACAAACACCTCTGCACAAAATGTAGTCATTTGAACAAAACTTGCTGATCAGCTGCAGGGGAGGACACAGAACTCTTACTGAGAGGAAGCAATTCCATGTCTAACCACCACAGCCCGTGTGCCTGTTTTTTTCTTTTCTGCTAGTCAGACTACATAGCCCTTCATTCCCAGGGGTGGTGAAGGCCTTCATTTTCATTCCCTGTCCCTTGCTTTTTGGGAATGTGAAAACAAATACAACTGATTTTTGAAAATGGCTTAATCTGAATATCCACCTGTGTTTTGCAGGACTGTATTTTGAAGTGAGACCCTGTCAGGTTTTCTGAAAGTGTGTGTTCTTGAGAGATGAGAGACGTTTGTGGCATTCTTCAGTTACTCAGAGTTTTTAGGCATGTCTCTTCATCATTAGGATATAACAGCTTGATTAAACATACTCCACTGAAAGGAAAACCTAAAATACTGTCAGTGAGAAGCTTGGGATGCACCAACAAGTTGAGGGTGTTTTAGTGACACCTGTGTAATTGCCTCTATGTATGTTGTAACCTGTGACAAGAACAAGGTGGCTGTGTTAGCATAACCACCGATGAGGAGTTGGTCTGTGTAGAACCTTGTATGTATTCACACACATGGAGTCAGTATCAGGTAAGTTGGAGTGTGGTAAATCATTGTGTATCTAAATTGCAGAAGCAGTTTTCAAAGTGCAGGTACACCACTTAATTCCTAAATAGTAAGTCATGCTTTGTGCTGCTTTGTGACGTGATCAACCTCGTGTGTCATCACATCAAGTGACCTCCAAGAATTCTAATATCATTTAATGAATTCTCAATTGGTTTAATGTATCATTATGGATTTAGGACTCTGTAGTTTTTGGCTTTCCTATCTGTGAACCTGGATATTCTGTGAACATTTGACCCTCTCTGAAAGGATATTGTGCTTTAGGCACACACAAGGTGCTCATGGAGATCAACAGACGAGGCAGCTTTCAGAAAGCAGAATGTCCACCGCCTGGGGTCAGATCTTTTATGTACAAGGTTATGCTGCTATTAATTTTGAATCTTCTCCTCTAAATGAACTCAGATAAATGTCATGATTTTTCACCAAATTCTAGTGTTTAAGTTACAGTATGATATTGTGTGCTTCTGCATTCATTTCCTGAGGAATTTCTGGGGAGAATATTAGGAGTTTGCTTTTGCCAAGCTTAGATTCTAGTTACATTACTTGAATCTTTATGAACATACAGTAAATATAGATGAATATCATCTGTTTAATATTCTCAATTTTGTCTTAAAAATCCAGACATAATCTAAATTTTTATTAACCCTGTCTAAATGTGCAAGATGGGAATCAGTCCAGAAGCAAGCAGAGTTAGAAGTCTGCTCTGTGTCCATGCAGTTCCTGTGTAACAATAGTAATACTACACATACGAGACAGTGTAAATATCCCAGTGTCTGGTGGGGGGGGTGATCCAGAAATATCTAGTATAAATACTGTTTTCATACACTCCTAGCAAACATACTTTTATCAGTAACATGGAAACAAGAGCTACTTGTAAGTAGTTTTACAGTTAAACAGCATTTATTGTGTAAGGTTTAAATTGTAAGATTAGTTTAAATTCAGTGAAGAATATATATAATTTAAACACCTACTTAAGCAGTTGTTCTAATGAATGAAAATGAGGAAAAGTGTATGTAAGTGCTTTATAGCATTTTGGAGTCTTACTGGTGAATTTATCAAGCACGGGTGAGTTTAAGTTATAATAGTTGCTGTTAGAGCAATTTTCTGAGTTACAGAAATGAACTGTCTGCTTTAATGAATACATTTCAATTTATATTCACTCAACGTAGCCACAATCTTCACTTATTTAAAGTTACATAACTTAGTATACATAAGAACAGCTTTTTGCATTAGCATCCTTTTAAAATATTTTAAGGGAGACAGGTTTATGCGCTGCCCCATGTTCAGTTGGGATTTCTGTGCAAGGTCCAAGTGAATTTCTCTATGTCAGTGTAAGGACTTTGTTCTGAGATGACCCAATGCACATTGTAAGAGGTTAAAAGAACACTCACACTTCTCCAGTAGGGTTTTTATTATTCATAGAATCATAGAATCATTAGGGATTGGAAGGGACCTCAAAAGATCATCTAGTCTAATCCCCCTGACACAGCAGGATCACCTAGACCAAGTCACACAGGAACACATCCAGTCGGGTCTTGAACATCTCCAGAGAAGGAGACTCCACAACCCCCCAGGCAGCCTGTTCCAGTGCTCCGTCACCCTCACCGTGAAGAAGTTCCTTCTCATATTGATGTGGAACCTTCTGTGTTCCAGCTGACACCCATTGCCCTACCACTACATGACACTGAGAATAGCCCAGCTCCATCCTCCCGACACCCACCCTTCAAATATTTGTAGACATTAATGAGGTCACCCCTCAGTCTCCTCTTTTCCAACCTCAAGAGATCCAGCTCCCTCAGCCTCTCCTCGTGAGGGAGGTGCTCCACCTCCCTCATCATCCTCGTTGCCCTACGCTGGACCCTCTCCAGCAGCTCCACATCCCTCTTGAACTGAGGAGCCCAGAACTGGATGCAATACTCCAAGTTCAAGTTGTTCCTCTTGGATCGTTGCTGGGCCTTAATTAAGTTTATTTGTAGTGGCTTTTAATTTTTATTTCATGATGAGAGGTGTTACTAGTTTTGGAGACATCTGTAGTTTGAGAATCACAGAATCATTTTGATTGGAAGATACTTTTAAAGATGAAGCCCACCCAGCACTGCCAGGTCACCGCTAAAGCATGTCCCAAAGTACCACATTTATATGTCTTCCAGAAATCTCCAGGGATGATGACACCACCACTTCTCTGGGGAGCCTGTTCAAGTGCTAGAAAGCCTGTTGGTAAAGAATTTTTTCCTAATATTCAATCTAGACCTTCCCTGATGCAACTTGAGGCCATTTCCTTTGCTTCTTAGTTGTGAGAGGAGACTAACACTCGTCTACAACCTCCTTTCAGGCACATGCAGACAGCTGTAAGGTTTTCCCTGAGCCTTCTTTTCTCCAGGCTAAACAACCCCAGTTCCCTCAGCCACTTCTCACAGGACTTGCACTGAAGACCCTTCACCAGCTTCTTTGGACTCGCTCCAACACCTCAATGCCCTTCTTGTGTTGAGGTGCCCAAAACTGTACGCAGTACTTGTGCTGGCTGAGTGCAGGGGGACAATCATTTCCCTACTATTGCTGCCTACGCTTTTCCTGGTACAAGCCAGGATGCCATTGGCCATCTTGGCCACCTGAACACACTGCTGGCTCATATTCAGCCGTCTGTCAGCCGATACCCTTAGGCCCTTCTCTGGTGTGCAGTTTTCCAACCAGTCTTCCTCAAGCCCATAGCATTCCATGGCCTTGTTGTGATCCAAGTGCAGGATCCAGCAGTAGGCTTTGTTGAAGCTCATGCAGTTGGCCTCAGCCCATTAACCCAGCCTGCCCAGATCTATCTGTAGAGCCTTTCTTCTCCCAAGCAGGATCAACATACCGGCCTAAACTTGTGTTGTCTGCAAACTTACTGCGAGAGCACTTAATTTGCTCATCCAGATCATTGATAAATCCAGATCTTTGATTGTGGGGGGGGTCATTCCAGTCCCTGCCTCTGATTTCTATCTCTGTGCTAGGCACTCAGAGAACAACTGGTTACAGGCAAAACAGGCATTCAGTATCTCAGCCTTTTCCTCATCCCTGCTCACTCTCTTTCTCCCTCACATCCAGTCAGAGGATGGAGATTCTCTTTTGGCCCTCCTTTTGCTATAAATATAGTCACAGAAACATTTTTATGGTGTTTTACAGCATTTGACACATGAACTTCTAGGCTTTGACCTTTTAAAATTTATCCCTGCATAGCTTTGCAAAAAATCTACTCTTCCTGAGTGACCTGGCCCTTCTTGCTTGGGTCATAGACTTTCCTTTTCTTCCAAAACAGTTATACTTCGTGTTTTTGTCCCGTAGGCTGTTCCAACCTCACCAAACCTATTACATTCCAGCCATTGTTTATTAGTATGTGTGCTCAGTAAGCTTCCAGTCATGTAGCAGAACCCACTGAGCTCATGCAAGCTTCTCAGTGGTCAGAGTTTTATGCTGGTTTAGTGACAGAATTTTCCCCTCTTGTTTTATAGTCTGCATACTTGGCAACTAAGGTTAATCTCTGCTGATAGCCATATTCCACAGACAGTGTAGCCTGCAGCTCTGTTCATCTTAATCAAGGTTTATGTTATAAAATGTTCTGGGCAAGCAGTGCCTTTTTCCCTTTGTACTTTATAGGAATTTACATTTAAGATTAATCGTTTTATAGAAACATTTTCAGTTGCATGTCAGCATTGTTTCTGTTTTTCCTTAGTGATTTTCACTACTTTTTAAATAGTGCTCTGCTGTTACTTTGAATATGTGGTCTGTTTGCATCTTTCTTAAACTGGAAAATATGCAGACATTAACAGAATGGGGCTTTTCTTGTTCATCACTATTTTTATTTCTTGCACATACAATCTTGTTTCAGTCCAGCTTAATCTTTTCTGCACAGTCACACCTGTCTAATATATAATGCAGTCATAAATGCAGTGTTCAATATAAAGTAATTCTTGATGATTCTCTGCCAAACACCCTCTGAACATCACAGTAAAGTTAAGCCATGTATGTAAGAACATAGAATGGCTGATGTGAGAGAGGAAGAATCATGTTTCCAGGAATGCAGTAGCAGTATTATAAAAATGTTGGATGTATCTGAAGCGGTCTCATCCTTCCTCTGCAAAATATGTTTCATTTGGGTTTGAAAGATAAGAGGTTCCACATCAATCTGAGAAGGAACTTCTTCCCAGTGAGGGTGACGGAGCACTGGAACAGGCTGCCCAGGGGGCTTGTGGAGTCTCCTTCACTGGAGATGTTCAAGACCCGCCTGGATGTGTTCCTGACTGGCTTGGTCTAGGTGATCCTGCTGTGTCAGGGGGATTGGACTGGATGACCTTTCGAGGTCCCTTCCAATCCCTAGTGATTCTGTGAAAGCTGTTTAAAGCAAGTTTTCTTGAGTTGCTGTGTAGGGCTGTTGAGGAGCAGTTAAAACAACTGTCCAATTGACAGTAGCCTTTTAAGTGGCAAAGTAGTCAGTGCATCAGAGGGTTTTAATATGCAGTAGTTTTATAGGGCTTCTTCACCAGCACACAGAGAAATCTGCCATCCTGGATATCTCCTTCATTATTTCTGGCTCACATGTTTGTTCTTCTTGATGAATGTAATAGTTTTTCTGTAATGTCTGAGTCCTAGTTGTTGTTGAGCTTCTTGCTGAACCTTTGTAATAGAAAGGACAGTATTAGTTTTCTTGTTTTACTGGTGAGTTCCATTCACAGAAATATCAAATGTTTTAATCAAGGAAACCCATGTTAGCAGCAGAACTACATCATCTGAGTTTTTTGGAGCTTTATATGCAGCCTGTAAAAGTGACAAGGGGCAGATCAGTCCAAAAACAGTACTGAAAGATTTAATCTTTTTTGATACCAAAAAGCTCCAACTTTTTTTTTTTTTTTTCATCTTTTAAAAGAAAAGGGAATTAAAATTCTTCAAATAACCCATGACCTGCTAGTTTGGTAATGAAATGTGGATCGAGTGCATGGCAAAAAGAAAAGCAAGTTACAAGTGGTCTTGCCAAAGCCTAACAGCAGACATTGAATTGTGCGGCCCTCCAGCATGACTTGGACAGGCTGCAGAGTTGGTCAGGGAAGGAATCTAATGAGGTTTAACAAGAGCAAATGTAGGGTCCTGCACCTGGAGAGGAACAACTCTGTGCATTAATATATATTAGGGGTAGAACTGTTGGAGAGTAGCCCTAAGGAGAAAGATTGATGAGAGATGGGAGTCCTGGTTGACAATAAATTGACCATGAGCCAGCAACGTGCTCCTGTTGCCAAGAAGGCCAATGGTCTCTTGGGGTGCATTAAGAAGAGTGTGACCAGTAGTTCTAGAGAGGTTGTTCTCCTCCTCTGTTCTGCCCTGGTGAGGCCACATCTGGAGTACTGTGTGTTCAATTGTGGGCTCCCCAGTTCAAGAGAGATGGGGGCCTACTGCAGAGTCCAGCAGAGAGCAACAAAGATGAAACATTTCTCTTAGGAGGAAAGGTTGAGAGACCTGGAACTGTTTAGCCTTTAGAGAAGACTGAGAGGAGACCTAATCCATGTCTATAAATGTCTGAAGGGTGGATGTAGGGAGGATGGAGCCAGACTGTTTTTAGTGGTACCTGATGACAGGGCAAGGGGCAGCAGGTACAAACTAGAACACAGGAAGTTTCATTTAGACGTGGTTTAAAACCTGTTTAAACCTCTTTACTGTTCAGGTGACAGGCTGTATTCTGTGTACTGGAACAGGCTGCCTGGAGAGGTTGTAGAGTCTCCTCTGGAGATATTCAGAGTGCAGGATGTCGCACTGGATGCAGTCCTGTGTAGTGTGCTGCTCTAGGCAATCGTGCTTTAGTGGAGGGCATAGACTAGATGAATTGTGAGATTCTGTGAATTGATAGAAAGATTTTGTGGAATAACTTTTTTTCCTGAGGATTCCAATCTCAACATGCAAGTGGAGTTTAAGAAGCTGCTGGGAATGGCACCCTGAGACAGCTACTTGATAGCACAGAACTCTTGGTATTTGTGATGTTGACACCAAAGTGGAATAGAGACAATTGATCTCATCGCTACCCTTACATTTTACCTTTTCCAGATACGTAGATTCTCTTTATTCTGTGAACTGGTTAGTGGTGGATGGTGAAGAATTATTCTTTCTTTTTTAAATTTTCCTTAAAACGATTGTACAGAAAAAAAAATACTGGAACAAATGTCAGATTGCTTTTAGATGAGGTCTAGGAAATGTGTAACTCACGTCATGTGTCTGTGTCGCTGATGTTACTTTGAACCTTTCTGTGTGTAACTGCCTATGCAGTTAGGTGGAGTTATTTATCAAGAAAACATTCTCATGTCACAGTGGATTTCACCCTAGAGCAGAAGGCCCTCTCATCAGTGTGTAAAGTCACAGCTATTAACACTTGAACAGGGCTTTTAACTTGTTTTATTCCGTTGTTTTTGTATTTTAGTTCTTTTTTTCCAGACTCATGTCTTTCTCAATCTAGACAATACTGTAGTATTAAAAATGTCATCAGCTTTTTCTGTGCATGTTAGCTCTTCTTCTTTCTCATCAGTTTTCATCCGAGTTATTCAAATTTTGAAGGTGAGCGAGTGGACATCGCTGTAAACGTAGTTCTGTGTGTATTCATGTGTTGTAGATTCCCATAAGTATAGGGGCTCACTTCAATAAAATAACTTGTTTAACATCCTCTGTGATCCAGGTTCTGCAGAGATTTACGCTAAGTGGAAATGTGTGTGTGTGCAGAATGCTAAGCCTGTAACTAAGCCTTGCAGGATTTTCCTTCAGATCTCGTTCTAAATATTTGCAGAGCTGAGTCTTGAATTTGCCAGATCCTACCTTTGAAGAAAAATTTGTAATATGATTACTTCTCAAACACCTAAATATAAGTGCTATTACAAGTTTATAAAAACATACTGCTGAAAAATCTGGGGTCACCAAAAGTTTACACGTTTACTGTCCTATGAAATGTTCGGGGGGTGGGGGAAAAGGCATTGGGATTTTTCCAGTCTTTACATCGTAGCTTGTGTTTTAATTTCTTGTCCCTAAATAATGGAATCAACTTTGCTTCTTTGTCGTCTTTTCTGTAGTTCTTGCTAGAAAAAAATTGGTACCATAGAGATACTAGTAAATTGTAATATAAAGCAAGGTTTTATTGGAATTATTGGAAAAGCTAGAAACTGATCACAAACAGAGGAGTAAATTACTCTTCAGCATATAGTGCAGAAGTGCTGTTCGAAAATGCCTCCGTGAAAAGCTACATGCAGTCTCCAGCCCTGTTGGTAGGCGCTGCGGGTGTCGCGCTGTTGATGCGATTGTAAATGCAGGTGTGCGGACGTAGCTGTAACGTGGACACTGCGCTGTCCAGGATGTTCCACGATGTCTTGGCGTTTGATTAACAATGTTTGCTTTTACTTTTGAGCATCTTCAGGAAAGGCTTTGTGCATTTATTTTGTGCTATCAGCGTGGAGCTAAGCACCAAACAACTGTCAAAGAAGTTAATTCTTATTAACCCTTTCATCCACCAGGTCTGTTTCTACCATATGCTGTATTTGACGTCTGCGTGCCGCGGTGATTCGACAGAAACGCATTGTGTGCTATGGCTCTAGACTGCATGAATTTCCTTTTTTGTATATCCTTATGTCTAAAACACTCAGATTATCTGAATATGTTAACAACTGACTGTAATGATATTTTACAGCTTGTTGTTGCAATTATTATGATTTTATCGGTAATCTTACTTGTGCAGTTTAAACAGGTACCTGATACTGTTTAGAAGTGCAGGAAAATACTGTTCTAATGACCTGGCTTATTAAACATATACAACTTTGTTTTATTCCTTGCGAAAATCCCCGAATATTTGGAAGAGACTGTTTTCAACTGCTTTCAGAAGACTTATTTTCTTACTTTGAAAAAAATCCTGTTCCCATTGCAGCTGGTTTTAGAAGAAGCTTTCGCCTTAGCAGAAAAGATAAAAAAACAAACAAGTCTATGTATGAGTGCAAGAAGAGTGATCAGTATGACACAGCAGACATCCCAACATACGAAGAAGTTGCGAAGTATAGACGACAACCTCATGACAAATACAGGCTTGTAGTTTTGGTCGGTAAGTTGTCTTCTCTATTTTAGACCTGGTAAATCAGAAAACTGCTGGTTATCACAGGTCATGTGATTCAACTACTTGACCATCTTGGAGGCCTCCCCATCTTTGCTCCTATTCGTCAGTTGTTGTAGAGCAAGGCCTGTCATGAGCAGAGTACTTCTTACAGGTTCTAGTGAGTGCTGAGTAAAGGGTACAAGGTATAGCCCAGTCTTTTGTTAGCCTTCTTTACTACCAGTATGAGCTGTGAACTGTCAGCACACTGCTCATCTGGACCTCCCGGTGCTATTCATAGAGACCGCTCCGTGGTCAGTCAGTTCCCAGCCTGTGCTCCTATGGTGCTTAGTTTGTGTCAGTTTCCCCCCCCAAAAAAAAGACAAAGTACATTACCTTAGTTTCTTTAAAGATAACCTTTGCCTTTAAAATTAATGAGTAATGAACAAACGTTCCTACTAGTGGGTAACGTCTCATTGCTTATTGGATCTTCTCTGTGGTAGCACATAGGCTGATTCTTCACTGGTAAAGTTTACTCCATTCTGAAAAGAGTAGAGCAGAGAAATGTGACTCTCTATCAGGGACTGCTGTGAGCTGCTGAGTAGCTGTGGTTTTATATTGCTCATATCCAAGGGAACATTAAATTTAGTTTTTAATAAACAGTTTTGTCACTCTGTAGCATTAAAATTCAGCCTCCTACTAGTGTGATCACTGTGAGATTGTGGGCTATATACAACAAGTAATGATGTGGCTGAGTTGATTTTACAGTTACATCAACAGAGTGCAGGGCACAAGTGTGATAAGTAGACTTTTTATAACAAATTGCATGTGTCTGATCTAAGGAATACCTAGTGATTTCATTTGGGTTTTGTTGTAATAAATCAAATGAATGAAGTCTGCTTTTTCAGTAACAAAAGCAGTGCAGAAATTTATTGCAGACTTCAGTAATTCTACTGTTTTTCTCTGGATATTAAGAGCAGCTCAAGTCTGGCCAATACTATAAAAATGTCTTGAGCAAAATATGGAAAAACTAGTAGACTTAAGCCATTCAGGTCTAGCAGGAACATATACATTCAAAGAAATCTTTTTGTGTGGCGCAGCATTCCGTATAATCTATCAAATATAATTTGATACCAGTACCAGAAAGCAAAGAGACAGTGACTGCATTGGTAGGTAGGAGAAAAGCTATGAATGTCCTCTTTCTGGACTTCTGTAAAGCCTTTGACACAGTCTTCCACAACACCTTTTTCTCTAAATTGGAGAGATGGAGTCCATGGGTGAACTGTTGGGTGTATAACAGGTTTGGTTGGATGGTTGCATCCAGAGACTAGTAGTCAATAGCTTGATGTCCAGATAGAGACTGCCGACAAGTGATGTCTCTCAAGAGTCTGTACTGGCACCAGTGCTGTTTATTATCTTCATCAACGACATGGACAGTGGGATTGGGTTTGCAGATGACACGAAGCTGAGTGGTGCAGTTGACATGCAAGAGGGATGGGGTACCATCCAGAGTGACCTGGACAAGCTGAGAAATAGACCTGTGTGAACCTCATGAGGTTCAACAAGGACAAGCGCAAGGCCTTTCACTTGAGTCAGGGCAGTCCCTGCTATCAGTGCAGGCTGGGGCATTGAAGGTATTACAAGCAGTCCTGCAGAGAAGGACTTGGAAGGGTAGGGTTGATTAGACTAGATGACCACTGAAGGTCCCTTCCAACTCAAAATATTCAATAATAATTTATAGCTGTAATTGGTAGGGGCACTAAATGTCTGTGACATTATTCTAGGTCTAACTATATCATTTACTGTTGGAAGGGTTGTTTTGGTTTTGTTTTGACCTTTTTTATGGGGATAGATTTTTATAATGTTGAAATTGAAATTTTGTTTGCTTCATTTTTAATTGGTCCAGTCTAATTTACAGAATGCAAATTGCATGCAGAGTAATTTTAGCACCCTGGAGTGTGACATGTACTCATTTCAAGTTCAGCCAGATGTGTTAGTTGGTTAAGATCTTATCTTGTCTGCAAATGTAGGTTCATGAGTGAAGTTCTGCTTTGGTTATTGCGAGGGCCACACTAACAAAACTCTGATCTCCTCAGAATCAGAATGGATGTACCTTAACTTTACATGGGATAGTTTCATCAAAGTCAGAGCTTTCTGAAGTGGGTTGTGCTAGGATAAAGTGAGGTCAGCAGTAACAAACCATGAGCACATGTCTTGCAGGATGCACACCTGGAATGCAGGATTATCACCTGAGGTATGCTGAGGCCGCCTATGGTGATGTATCTGTCCTAAATGGGCGATGATGGAAGTGAGGACCAGAGGTGTGTTAACTTGAAGAAGCAGTTATTGTTGTGTGAGTCTCTGAACTAGGCTGTCTGTGCTCCCCACAAAGGTGTCCTGGTCACCACTGCAAAGAAAAGGAATCTGGGACTGAAAAGTACAGAAAAGCCTTTGTGTTTAATTATTTTTATAAAATTCATCACTTCTGGTTTTATCATGAAGGAGGTTTTATCATTCTGGTTTTATCATGTGGAGGCCAGGTCAGCCTCAGAGCAGAAGAGGATTAGATGGAAGTGTGTCCTAGCTCTCCACATCTCCTGATTTACTTTAGACATGTGTTCAGTAGTGACTTGTAAAGACTTAGTAGATCATTCTACAGCAGTGGTGCAAGAAAATAGCCTACTGTAACCATACTACCTCAAGTAAAATACCTGGACAATGAAAAAAAGAGACGTAAAACTGCTATTAAGCCTTTCTGGCTGAGAGCATGAGCACATCAGCACGGCTCAGGAAGGAATACGTAGGGTGTTAGACATTGCGTAGCGTTATCCGTGAGAACACCAGCATGAACTCACTGATCCCGTGTCAGTGAGCAGCAACTCTCAGAACACTTTCTCACTTCTAGTTGTAATTTACACAATAAATGAGGTTCTGCTTTCCCACCACACGTGTCATTGGGGTACATTTGAACCTACATGTGCAGTCATTTCATTATACCGTTCAGTTGTACCAGTCACTGAGTTTCAGAACCTCTGTCAAGGCGTGTTTTCTACCGGCTCTTTATGATCCCAGCTGGGGTGTTAGTCATGTAACTCCCAAAATCTGTTCCAAGAGACTGCTTTCATGTATTTTTTTTTTCCCCTTTCAAACAGACTTCTGGGAACTGTAGGACCCTGAACTTACAATTTTGTTCATGTTTCTTCAGGCATGTCTGAATGGAACATAACTTCATGTGAGGTTTAACAATTGGTGCTTTGATTGTGCAAGTGTCCCTCAGTAAAGTGATGCAGGCACTGCAGGGTTCAACCAGTACTTAGCTCACATGACTCAACATGCTGTGGTAAACAGCATAAATGTTCCTTTAAAAAAATAATCAAAATGTCCCTAAGTCTGTCACCATAACTCTAAATATTGCTGCCTGGTGTGATTAATAGTTCACCCAAACTGTGCTGCAGTCACGGATCCCACATGCCTGGGCTTTTAAACTGTAAGAATCAGGATTGTCCTTTATAATCCTGATGCTTTATTCTCGTCTGGAATTCAAACTGTATCTTCAGTTTGGGATTCACATTCATTAGAAACTGGCATCTTTCTCTTCTGCATCAGATGTGAAAGAATACTCTGAACAGAAGTGTCTGTTACACCTGAGAGATGTAGTGTGAAAGTCAGCACAATGCGTGTCGTTGCGGGTGAGGAACTGGCCTTCAACGTCCATGTGTTACAGTCGTGAGAACTCTCTGAAGACAACACTAGAAACGAGGAATCCACACCCTTCAGTAGTTAAATTTAAAGATTATTTTTAAAAGGTAGTCTGGAAGAGATGAAAGAGTAGTAGTGAGGCTGTGGTCTGGAAACAGACGTGATCTAAGTTTCCACAGTATCTGTCACAGGAAGCAAAGGCTGGATTCTTCCTATATTCTCCTTCTCTGGAGACGTTTAAAACCCGCCTGGGCGCATTCCTGTGCGACTTGGTCTAGATGATCCTGTGGTGGCAGGGGGATTGGACTAGATGGTCTTTGGAGGTCCCTTCCAATCCCTTATGATTCTATATAAACAGAGCCCAAAGTATATTGTTGATTTGACAGCTGAGGAAATAATATTTGTGTGGATTTGATGGGAAAGATGTTTGGCTTGAAAGGAGCATAAGGATTTTTTTAAAAATGTGAAATCTACATTTTCATTTTTGTTGTTAGAATTTTAATCACTTTTCCAATAAAAATCCAAACTTGCCTGAAATAGCTAAACTACTAAAAAAGGAAAACTGTTTTTCTTTACAAATGAGAACAAAGGTAGCGCTGTTATCTGCGTGACTCATTGCTTTCCTCTGCAGACAGGCACCAGTAGAGGCTGCTGTGCACCATATTAAATCAGCATTTAGACATACTGGTAGATTAATTTACAGACAGGTCAGAGATGGAAGTTGAAATGTAGTTGTGTGATTGACTTACTCAAACGTGTAACAATTATAAATGCAGAAACTCCGAGTTGAAAGAGACACCATGACGTGAGGATAGCAGCTTTACTTTTCGTCGCGATGTGTTTCTAACTTCAGATGAGGCAGGTAGTGATTTTTACTATCAGACACCTGTATACTAATGGGGAACCAGGTTTTACTTTTTGGCTCTAATGATTAACAAACATCACTAATTCATTAACATGCTTATTAGCTCTTGTATTTAGAATGTCTAAAATGGCTCTGTTAAGTAGCACTCCATGCATAAACATGTCACTTTTATTAGAAGAGCAAGACTTTTCCTTAAAGCCATGGGTATCATCCTTGTACTATTAGACACATGATCCCAATTACTCACTCTCCTCCACGTTCTGCTGCTCACCTGGCTTTGAAGAAAGGAAGCTACTGCACTGTCAGAAACCCATGACCATATGGAGCTGAGCTCCTTTTACACACACACACCACTGTGGTCCCACCATGAAAGAGGCCAGGCAGGCTGCAATTCTGCTTGAAGGGCTCTTGTGGGCAGGTAGCAATTGTCCATGGAGCTTTTGCGACCTCACAGGACAGAGTGCCCTCACTGAGACCTAAAGCATCGCTGACAGATGGCTGAGACTTAGGGATAACCAAAAGCCAAGAGCAATGTCTGCTCAGTAGCTTCTAGAACAGAAGTACTCAGGTGCAGGTGAAGGAGATGGAGTCTCCTCCATGCAAAATGCCATGCAGTCGTTGTTTCTTCCTGCCATCCTCTTTCCAAGAGGGGTCTCTTTGGCAGCTGTGTGAGGAAGGAAACATTTGCTTTTGACCAATTCACGCAGCAGGCAGGAGACGAGCATAGTTTAAAAGAAAACCAACAACAGAGACAGAACCCAAACATCCCAAAGGTGGTGTGAGCCTGTAGAGTGCTGTTCTTCCTCTTCACATGCGATGCCACCCTGGCACTCAAAATGTGGATGGTGACAACTATGGCCAGCCAGGGGCCAGTCAGTATTCCTACCTGAAGCTGGGGCTGGAAGGAACTCCTGGGGCATGGGGAGAAGATGGGACCAGTGCTTCTCCAGGGAGTCTGGTGTAGCCAAGGGATACAGCAGCTGGAGAGAGTGAGAGAGAAGTCACGCTGACACACAGAGAGCAGAGTCTTTGGGGGAATTTTATGCCTTCCGGCAGGGGTCTTCTCGTTTGTGAGTTGGAGATATTCTGGAAAAATGAATAGCCAAACCAGGCTTTGTGCTGGAAGGCTGCAGCTTAGGATGCAGAGGTCTGTAGAAGGGCTGGGGAAGGAGAAAGGTGCATACTGAGGCAAGATTGCTGTAGAGAAGAAAGTTACCTCTGCTGTCCACTTTTTCACTGATTTTTCTTCAGTTATAAAGTCACAGCAGCACAACTGCCAGTCACATCCCCCGATGTGTCAGTGCTGTGCGGTCTAGGAGAGGCCAGAACCATGGGCATTTCCAAATGATTAAAGCCAGGCTGTATTATAGCTCCGTGCTTACACACGCCGACGAGCAAGCCCGCGCTGCTGGGAAACAGCACCATTTTCTCTTTTCAGGTCCTGTCGGGGTTGGACTGAATGAACTGAAACGGAAGTTGCTGATCAGTGACACCCAACATTACGGGGTGACAGTGCCACGTAAGTAAAAACACATCTCTATTCTCCTCATGCTGTCCTTGTTTTATTATCCTTTATTATTACATTACCTCAAGGCACTTTCAAACTTGGGTCTCTAAATGCATGTCTGGCATCTAAATTACTTTTCTAATTTTTAAAAGTGCTGCTGCAGTTGTATTTTAAATAGCATTGATTAAACTGATGTTTTTGGCCCAGAGGCATTGCAGTAGACTTTTAGTACAAGTTTAATATGATGGATGTCAGCAAGCTTTTGTAAAGGAAACTCAGCTGAAGAACACCCTGGATTTGGCTGAACAGCACTGAAATGGACTCTGTTACCAAAACTTGCTTTCAGCAAAGCGCCCTTTATGTATTAGACAGGCTGAAAAATTAAGACTGACGATAAATTAATTAAATCCCTTTGATCTGAATTGTTTTGGTTCTTTCTCCTTTTCCCTTGTGGCTGATTAAGTAGTGTGAGTTTTATGAAGTTGTGCTTTATCAGTGTACACAGTACCGTACTGGGCTTTCTTCAGCGTGGAGGACTCGACAGTTTTAGACTTTTTATCTCTTGCTTTGCTTTCTCTTTGTACGTGTGGCCCCTTTAGGCATTCTGAAATTGGGAGGCACTGTCACAGGTTCTTTGCAAGCACAGGTATTCTGTAGTCTGTGCCTTTGGTTTCAGCAGGTAATTTCAATTGCACATGTTTTTATTAGCTGGGTATTGAAAAGAGCAACACGAAAAGCCAGATGTTCCCAAATGCTGAACACACTGAAGCATATGCAATCATTTGCCCAAAAATATTTCTCTAAAAATTGCCAGTATTCATCAAGCCGCCTTCGCTCTTTTCTCTTCCAAATTTGCGGTTATAGTTTAAAACAAACATATAAAGAAATCCCTCTCCCTGAAATTCAGTAAGTCAGGACTTGGAGGGGGAAGTGGGGTTTTAGTCGTGGAAATGTTCCTCCTCGTGTCAGCTTGAGGAGAGCGTGATATCGAATGGCACTTAAGGCTGTTTCTAGAAACACATTGTGGATGTTCATACGTGATGGGGAATACCTACGTACCTACATATGCTGCAGCATATAACTTGTATTAAATAGGACTTTGGGACAGGTTCATTAGTGACGAGTGGCAATCCCACTAATAAGTTTGCTTGTAAGCAAAACATTTCTATGTACTACTTGAGGAAAAGTACAAGCTGCAAGTAGCCTACTAAAGGAAAAAACAATTCAGTTCTGATCACCAGAAAAAAGGAAAGCACTAAAACATAAAGTTCACAGCCCATTTTTTTATCATCATGCCTCACGTAGAATAGTGTTGTTAATGAACATAGTGGTGTTAATGAACATAGTGGTGTTAATGAACATAGTGTTGTTAATGAACATAACATTTATACATCAGGTAGGTGAGCTTTGTTTCCCTTTATGGTCTCATATACTAGTAAGTTTAACAAGCATGGGGCTTGGGTGATTGTTATGGACTGCTGCTGCTTCTATTATTCAGCTGTCCTTATTTTATTGAATTTTCCACTAGTTAACATAAATGATAATCTGATACGTGTCCAATAGATTTTCTCCTTCACACTTTTAAAACTCGCAGTGTTGTCGTGTACTTGTGTGCCACCCACCAGATCCGGAGCTGCCTTATGTCCATCAGAAGCTGGGCAACCACTGCATTGAGTTTTGTACAAGGGCAATGTGCTTTTCAGTGTTCCCTGAGCTGGTTTGTGTTATATTGTTTTGTGCATCTTTGTTTTTCATTTCATGAAACTGCAGACACTACCCGTCCAAGGAGAAGCCAAGAAAGTGACGGCGTTGAATACATTTTCATTTCCAAGCACTTGTTTGAGACAGACGTACAGAATAACAAGTATGTCAAAGAGATTTTAACTGGAACTGCTGTTAAAACAATGGCTTTCTTATAAAATGAGGCTGGTTGTAATTTCAGATAATAAGTCCAAATGGATATAAGTCGCAGTGATTTGAAGATGTGTTAAAATTACATTTTGATATATACGCAGCTGGCAGAAACACAGAGCAAAAGAACAGTATGTGCAAACACGACTGTTTTTAAGATTTAAAGTGGTTTCAGTACCCCAGGTCCTCAAGAAAGACACCGAAATGGTAGGTATTCAGGATGGGGGAGAACTCTTTAAATAGAGCTCCATCTGTCTTCATTGCAATGAAGCACTACAGCCCTAGAACGGGGGTGGGGAGCTAGAGGTGCTGCAAACGTGCCTGAGTCAATGTTTGTGTAGTTCTGCTCGCTTGCAGGCCAGGCACTTCCTCTGCTTTTGAATTTAGAGATCTACGGTGAAGCCTCTGCAAACACTCCAGAGGTTAAACCGAAAGGAAGACGCTGGGAGCATCGCTCTCTCCAGCAGCCTGTGGCATAGTGTTCCTTGAAATCCTGCCCCAGTGTTCCAGAGGGCAAAAGTGTATTAGACAGAAAGCTGCGGGCTTTACTGAAGCTTCAAACCACGCTCTTCTGTTCTGGCAAACGGCGTTTCTGCTTTTATAGCACATAACCAGCCGCCTCGGTTCCGTTAGCACCATCACTGCTCCTCCTTTTCTTCTGAGACACAGAAGTTGGGTATTCTGTCGTGTGCAGTGAAATTTCAGTAGTTTCTATTGTTCAGCTTATCCACTGTTTTATTGCATTGCATTAGTTCAGAGAAAGAGGTGATGGAAAACATTAGCGGGCTGTTGGGCTACGGTACTTTTTTCTCTTTAACTGTAATACAAGCAGGTGTTACTGATTTGAGAGTGGTGAAGTAGAAGATTTCTTAAAATTGACATTCTGAAGTACTTGACAGCATTGCCTTTATGAAACATGGTAAAACTCTTATGTAAAGTAAAATATATTTGCTTCTGAATTAGATCTTATAAAGCAAACTGATGTGTTTTTTTTCTGAAGAGAGTGGAAATTATTGCAGTTGTTTTCACCTTCTGCCACAGGTTTATCGAGTACGGTGAATACAAGAACAACTACTACGGGACAAGCTTAGACTCTGTTCGATCAGTTATCGCAAAAAACAAAGTTTGCTTGTTGGATGTGCAGCCTCATGTAAGTCAGCACGATGTTTGGACTCCTGTCATTTCCTGTATTGCATTCCAGGAAAAAAAGTATCTGAAAAGGTGTTTTATGCCACATTTTATTCCATCCTTCATTTGCTGAGTGACTGTTGAGTGGGCTTGCCGGGCACCTGCATCGTAGCAAGGCTGTATCGCAGTATAGCTCTCTGAAAGGAGAGGAAGGAAACTGCAGTACTTACTGGCAAGTATCCAGCTTGGTAATTAAGTGAATTGAAAGTGTGCAGCTTAATATCAAAGATTTCATTACAAAAAGCTCCAGTATTTCCGTTCATCTTTCTGCTAGTTTGAATTCGAGGTTCTCTCTGGAACTTCCATTCCAGAACAGCCTTGAGCTATCGGTCTATCAAGTCTCTCTCACACGTTTATTCAGACCATTCATGCCAAGGGTCTACGTGCAGGGTGGATGTGAGTCCAGGAACCCACTAAATGTGATGTTGGCTGGATAATTGTTAAGAATTAACAATTCTTAACAGCTCCACTGGGAATTTTTATGCTGCTAATAACCACAGTGCTTCCAGGAGCTGAACTAGCTTATTTAAACGTACCCGAGTGTGGTCAGCCTGTGACTTCTAAACCCAAAAGCCTGTGGGCAGTTCCTGGGGCAGTTTCAGATGCAAGCCTGTGCCCAGGAACATGGCATGTGGGCTCTGCTGGCAGACCAGTGGCCAGGGGAGCCAGACCCCACACCAGGGAAAGAGGGTTGCTGGGTGGGGGGACTCCTGGGTCTGATATTGCCAAGCTGCTCTGTGAGGCTGCTGCACAGTCCAGCACAGCTATTTTCCAGTGAAGCACAGACTTCTCCCAAGGATCCAGGCTTGTGAGCTGCTCTGAGATCCCATTACCTGACACAGCCTTTGCTGGACCTGTGAGGTTTTCCAGCAGCCTGTGTGGAAATAGAGATGGTCGCTGCTGGGGAAAGGGTTTCTTGCCGCTCACATGAGACTTCTCCCTGCGTGAGTCAGTGCACCCTCAGCAGAGTGAGGTGGCAGTAAATGAAAATTAGCCCTCTAGGAACGCTGTATGGGTTTGGTTTGTTTAATGGAGAGTTTCTTTTGCTACAGTATTTCTCACCATTGTGAGAAATCAACGGATTAATTGAAGTCTTTCCTCTTCCCAGACAGTGAAACACTTACGGACATACGAATTTAAACCGTTTGTAATATTTATAAAGCCTCCATCACTTGACCGTTTGAGAGAGACCAGAAAAAATGCCAAGATTATTTCAAGTAAAGATGATAAGGGAACTGCCAAACCCTTTACAGTAAGTATACTGGAGAATCACTTCCTGCTGGGGACACTTCTTTTGATACTGCCCAGGTCACAATTGGGCTTGTGGGCTGCACTCACACATTGCCAGCTCGTGTTGAGCTTCTCATCTGCCAGCCCTCACAAGTCCTCCTCCTTGGGACTGCTCTCAACCCGTTCACCATCCCGTATGTATTTGTATTTGGGATTACTGTGATGTAGGACATTGCACTTGGACTTGAACAACATGCAGTTTGTGTGGGCCCAGTTCTCAAGCCTGTCAAGGTCCTTCTGGATGGCCTTCCTTTCCTCCAGTGTGTCGACCACAGCACACTTTATTTTGCATGTGCCTAGTTTCTAGGACAATCATGGAATCTCTAAGCTCCATGTTCTTGGCAGGCACAGAGGTGAGACTGACTGGCTTGAAGTTCCCTGGGCCATCTTTTTTTCCCTCTTTAAAAATGGAGGTTCCTTCAGAACACGAGTGAATCCCATCAAGTCCCATAGATGTGTGGACCATCAGGTTCTTTATATAGTCATGAACCTGATCTGCACCTACTGTAGGTGGTGCTTCCTTCTCCCAGTCCCAGCTTTTGATTTCTGTGACTTGGCTGGCATGGTTTGAGAGCGTTCTGGTGAACACTAAGGCAAAAAATCATCATGCACCTCCACTTTCTCCATATCTCAGCTAACCAGGTCACCTGTTTCCTTCCCGTGGGGTCCCACATTTTCCCTTGGTTTCCTTTTTTCACCAGTGTACCTGAAGGAGCTCTTCTTGTGCAGAAGGTTTTTTAGGATGTTTTCAATCTTGTTTCAAACGGGCTGTCAGGTCCAGTCACAGACTGTGCCCGTGTGGAGCGTGCGCTTGAATTTCTTGGGAAGTGGTGGCTGTGAGGGTGTGGTCTGCGATATGTAATGTGCAAGAGGAGTTAATGCCTAAGAGCAACCTTGAGGACATTGCTCGGTGAGGATGAGTTTAACCACTCAGACCTACATAAATAATTACATTCCTAGGATTTGTTCCCTCCACAAACATGAGGAGGAATCCACTGAGCCAGGCCAAAGGAGGTGTAGGAAGACAACTCCTACCACACTCTTAAGAGAATAAGGGCTGCACTGTAACGCATCGCATGCTAATAGCAAGCTGAGACTTAAGGGAAGAAAGTTGAAGTGTATCCTCAAAGTAAACAGCTAGAAACATTTTCCACTGGTTCTGCTAGCACAGAAAACCTCTGTAATTACTGTGCAGTGACTAATTGTGTCACTGCAAGGGGAAAGATGAAAGAAGTTCTTGTTGAGCAAAGTCAGCTTGTGAGAATGCTGTCTGAGTTCCCTTGTCGTGGTAATTTCTGTAATTTCTTTTAATTATGAGAACAGTTTCCATCTCCTGGTGAGATGGGAAATAGGTAGCCTTGCGTTTACCACAGGAGGAGTTTGTGCTGCTGCTATGACTGACTGTGCCTGCACTGATTTTACTAGGA
The DNA here is from genome assembly GCA_013400115.1 of Rhinopomastus cyanomelas. Lineage (NCBI taxonomy): Eukaryota > Metazoa > Chordata > Aves > Bucerotiformes > Rhinopomastidae > Rhinopomastus > Rhinopomastus cyanomelas. The sequence goes on from VXBP01004577.1 coordinate 210,811, forward strand.
AGAAGATTTTCAAGAAATGATTAAATCTGCCCATGTGATGGAGAGCCAGTACGGCCACCTTTTCGATAAGGTGATAGTCAACGATGACCTTGCTGCAGCTTACAGTGAGCTTAAAGCAACGTTTGACAGATTGGAGACCGAGACCTTCTGGGTTCCTGTCAGCTGGCTGCATTCATAGCACTGCCTGGTTGTCTCTGAATCCAAGTACGGGGGGGCATGGTTAGGAATTACTCAGTGACTGTTTTCTTTGTGGGAGGGCTTTCTAACTCCACCTGAGCAGCAGGTACACTCTTCATATGCTTGAAACTGGCCGTGTTTTCCTGTGTTTCCAATCTTTCTGCCCATAACTGTGGGGCAGAACAGTCGGGTTAGGCTGGTGTTACTGTGCTCCGTGCAGTGAGTTAATACTAGTGTAACAAAACTGCCAAACACCTCTTTATCTCCATCTGTGTATTTCCAAGGTCAGCTTTTCTAACAGGGAGTTTGCAGAAGATATGACGAATACAGGAGATCAGCACTGGGGTGGTTTCAAGTATAACTACTCCCATAAAGAGCACATCAGCACTTGCAAGTTATTACCCCTTAAGTGCTTGAGAGAACTGAAACAGGCAAAAGTGACCAACATTTTTATGAGGAAGACATCCTGGTTTTAATTACATCTCAAGATAAGTGTTTTTACCTTTCTAGATGTGAACCTTGTGTTGTATGTACAGAGTGATTTCAGTATTTCTTTGCACTCAGTCATGGAAAGCAAAGGTGTCTTCAGTGGCTTAATCGTGAAGAAGTGGCGTAAGCACGCGCGGATGGAAAGCATTTCCACGCGTGCTTTGTGGCACAACAAAGCAAGCTCATGGGTATATTTATTTAGAGAAGGGAAAAATATCAGTTACTGTGTACATAACTTCCAAGTCTTTGCGATTTGTCGTCTGTAAGATCCGTGACAAACTGGTATCAGTAGCAACAAAGTAGAATGACTTTTATTGTCGGCGTCCTTGACGACAGTTTTCCCATCAGAAATGTTCAAACCATTGATGAGGAAACCTTGGAGATCTTTTCTTGTTCAGTCTGCAGTGATACTTTTCAGTAGAGTAACAGAGACCTGTCTCTACTCAAAAATAAGCTAATGCTGGGGACTACACTGTAAAATATATCCTTGTCACTGGTCAGACACAGTTGGAAACCTCGTTTTAAGATTTCATGTGTCAGTGTAAGCAAATGTATATTAGATGATGTATTTTTAATATAGATAATTTGGTATTTTTCTTTCCTTACTACTGATAATGCAGGAAATGAGTACAACTGTAGAGACCAAGTAACACCTGCGTGTTGTGTTGTGAAGTTGTCTCGTACGTACAGCCCGTGTATAGGAACTTCCTGACTCCAGGTCATGCCACCCATGACGTTCAAATGGGAAACCATTGTTTCATGCTAATCTGTAAAGAGAATGTAGCTGTTTTGTTGAAAGGAGAAATAATTTAGTGATGCTTTATATATTTACGAAAGGAGGGTTGGAAAGGGATGGGAAGCGTTTTCATTTCTTGTCAATGTGATCGTTTCCAAAAGAGATCACTAAATCTGTAGTTTGAAACACTGTCTTGGTAAACGAAGCTCAACATTCCGTGCAAATACTGCATTTCAGTTCATACACTGATAAAGCCATCAGATTTTGCAGTTTTATTCTAGGTGGGTCTTTAATGTGTGGGTCATTGCGTTTGGCTCTAGCGTCTTCAAACAAAATCCAAACAACAGCAAAATCCCGGTGAGTCTGGAAACGTTTATGCAAGAGCTACAGATGTGCTGAATCCCGGCACGGATTCACGCTCTGCTTGAGCAGCTGTAATGTGACTTCTGTCACATTTTACTGTTTTCCTAGTGGACTTCAACTTTTTTGGTAACGTAAATGGAAATGTGTTGATGTGAGTTGAGATAATGTTTTCTATTTTTTTACATTATTGAAAATCAAACTCTTTTTTTTTTCAGGGGATCTGGAATTCAGCAGGTCTGTTTGCCTTTGCCTACCAGACACCACATGCCCTTGCTGTTTCTTGCAGCCAACCCAAACTGAGAGGGCCCTAGGCATGCCTCAGAATTTGGCTGTTTCTAACAAGAAGGGCTTTAGTCCTCACTGAAATACTCTTAATGCTTCTGACCCAGGCTGCCTCACAACAGTAGTGTACAGTAGTGCTCACGTATGGACCTGCTTTTCTCTTTATGAAATAGAATAATCTGCAAAATCCTTGATAGAAGCAGTTCTGGCTGTCTTGCAGCCTTTTTTGCTTGTCCTTTTGAATTAATTTCATTCCCATTCCTAGGTCAGTGTGGTCTAAGAGGACACTCTGCCCAGGTTTGCTGTGCTGGGCAGGAGTAGGCAGCACGGTGCTCTGCTGTTGTTGAGGAGACGCTGACCCTCCGATCCTCGGCACAGTCCTGGCAGGAGTTCCCTAGATGGACGGCTGCCTGCCCCGTCTCCAAGCCAGCAGCTAATTCCTGAGCGGTAACACCTGCAGAAGAGAGGGAACCACACAAACATAGATCCAAGCAGTGGAATCAAATATGCAGAGTGTTTCAGGATTGAGAGCTAGCTCTAACCAAATTGATAGAATCCTTTGGAAATCAGTGTTGCTGCAGTGTCAGCTTAAAACAAAACAGCTAAAGCCACTGGCCTCCGTGAGGCAGGCAGAGATGGCAGCAGGTCAGCGAAGAAAAGTCTTAGACCAACAGATTCCAAAGGGCGGGAGCATGTCTGTCACGATGGACGCTGAGCCCACGTGCTGAGCTGCTCTGGAAATACCAAGGAGAGGGGTGAGGAGGGGGCGGATTGTTCCTTTGACTCCTAAGGATTTGGGAATGAAGACCACTAAACATGTTTCCAATATTCCACATATTCAGATTGTGCTCTGTGGGTTTTTAGAGAACTCTATGTTTTGACAGTCGAGTCCAGATGTTTTTATTGTGTTCTAGCTGTTTGCCACAGTGGTATTTTTTAATATTGTACCAAGCTCTATACTTGAACTTGCCATCAGGTCATCGGTTGGTGTCTTACTCTGATCTCACCTTCTTATGCAAAACAATAAATTATTGATATATCGCTGACAGTGCTTTTCTCTGTGTGGTAAATTGCACCATAACATATGAGTTGCATGACTTTAAAAGGTAAAAGGCCTAAGTAGTAAATTATTTCATGGATCACTCTGCTAACCTGAGTTACCCACGTGGAGTGTTTAATCAGCCCCACATTCTTCTAGGCCACTCACAAGTCCCATGGGACATCCCGTTCTTCTGCAGGAGGATTGAAAGGTGACACTGAAGTTACTTTTTGCATGGTTTCACTCTTTTCCTAGGGGAAAAAAAGGGCCTAACACCTACTGGGCTTAGAGAGAAGACTTTTAAGCACCTTCTGTTTTGTTTCAGTGTAATATTCTGCAGTTCCCACAGGTACTTGGGTTCAGGTTTCTACAGCGCGCGAACTTTTTCCTCAGTAAAGTTTGTGTTTAATGTTTGAGAGATTGTTTCAAAGGATGAGGAGCTTCTTCAGAGATTTACATGCGCAATTTTAATCCGAGTCCATTTTTGCTACTGTGATCTCCGCAGTCATTTCACCACGGCATTAAGAGTTGTGCGTGTATCAGTGCTTAGAATCAGTTGCACTTGCAGTCTGCCCCAGATCCTTTTTTTCTCAAAATCATAGAGAGTTTTGACCATGTATTACTGTGATTACCATGTGATACCAAACTGACGTTTAAAACCTGCCTGGGTGTGTTCCTGTGTGACTTGGTCTAGGGGATCCTGCTGTGGCAGGGGGACTGGACTGGATGATCTTTGGAGGTCCCTTCCAATCCCTGCTGCTCGGTGATTGTGTGATTCAACAGGAAAATGTCTGAACAGAAGATTAAAGAACACCGTGGGTGTATTTGTTAAGAGCTCTGGTGCTAGATAACGGTTAAAGGTTTCGGCACTAACATACACAACAACATTTGGAAACAGTTAGTCTGGTCTTGAATTTTGTCTTGTGTCGAAGGACAGTACGAATGAGAGAATTTGGAGTTCTAGACAGCTGGAGGCTTTTTTCCCCTTGGTATCTGTGTCTGAAATACAAGTTGGATATTTGGAAGACTGTATGGAATGATTTTACATCTCCATAATAAAACGCTCTAGTATTTTGTGTAGCTGACATCCAAGTTTTAACAAAGAGGGTAAATCCTTATGATTGTTGAGTTTTGCTTCAATTCTAGCTTTACACACATCTGTTTAAAAAAAAACGTGTTAAAGACATAGTGGCACAAAGCTGCCAGCTACACATTTGTGGAGTCTCCTTCTCTGGAGACACTTAAAACTCGCCTGGATGTGTTCCTGTGTGACTTGGTCTAGGTGGTCCTGTTCTGGCAGGGGGATTGGACTAGATGATCTTCCAAGGTCCCTTCCAATCCCTAATGTGCCATGATTCTGTGATATATGAATGGAGAAAAACATCTTCAGAGTTTCCAAAATGGCTGAAAATGGCTCAAACACTATTTGAGAATTCCTTGGTAAAAACAGAGAAAATGAGGTCACAAGTTCTTCTGTAATTAGGTCTGTGTCTTTTCAGCAGTCATATTACTATTCATTACTTGAATATGCTAACGAGAAGTAGAAGGCATCCTCTCATTTTCCTCAAATGAAATTTAGGTTTGTGGTTTTACAGAGATGTTACGAGCCTTCTACAGGGTGACACCGAGGCTCACGCAAACTCGGTTTTTATGGGATTTAGTACATGTTTGAAGGCAGAGGGGCTGTGGGTACAAGCGCGACTGCTACCCCGGAGATGCACTTTTGGTTTTGTAAGTCTCTGAACGGGGAGGTTAGCGCGTTGGCTGTGAATGTTCTGTGGTTTCTGTTGCCTCCTCGGTAAATATAAATAAGCGGCAGTAAATCTTTATTGGTAAGCAAAGCCAAACTTGCTGGAGCTGTGGAGAGCTGAAATGCAGTGCCCGGGAGTACTCTGGATCCCAGTGATGTTGGCAAAGCTCTTGCTTTTCTTTCTTCTGACTTTGTGAACTTTTACAGCAAGAGGAATACAGTCGTCACGACTTGAACGCAGACTTGCCAATCTGTGTTTAATCATTGGCCATGTCGTTCTTCATCCTGGCTCTCGTACAGCTGCACTTCAGTAACGTCAGTCATGGCGGGCGGCGGGGAAGGGTGATAAACACACAGTTTGATACCAGGACATTCCTTACCTCTTCCTAACGGACACGGGAGGTGGTGCATTTCTGAAACAGAGGCGAAGAGCTGCCATTTGATCCAGGCGGAGAAGCACGCGAACGGGGCTTGGCCCCACGCAAGCAGAATTGCTGCGAGAAGGCCCTGTGGACCGTTGGCTTCGGGGGCTCTTGTTGAAGGCAATGGCAACGAGGAGACAGTTCCACTTATCTTCTGTGTGACCTCTGGCTGTCTCTTGCTGTGTCCCCTGCCTTTACTGAATTTGCGCTACAGGCTTATTTTTGAGAAAGAGCGAGTCCCTGAGATTGGTCTGGAATTTAAGTGATCAAGGTGCAGGTTCTGACAGGGCAGTTGTGCAGATGGACGCGCAGGCCGAGACCACCCGGCAGCGTGGGTGGTGGGTGGGCCCTCCCACAGGGGAGACACGGAGCGCACCCTGAGCGCTGCCTTCACCCCATTGGTGAAGGAAAGTCTTGCGAGGAGAGGCTGAGGGACCTGGGGTTGTTTAGCCTGGAGAAAAGGAGGCTGTGGGGAGACCTCACTGCTCTCTACAACTACCTGAGGGGAGGTTGTTCTCAGGTCAGGCTCTTCTCCCGGGCAGCTGGAGCCAGGACGAGGGGGCAGGGCCTGAAGCTGCACCAGGGGAGGGTTAGGTTGGCTGTTAGGAAGCCCTTTCTCACAGAAAGGGTGATCAGACACTGGAATGGACTGCCCAGGGAGGTGGTGGAGTCCCCATCCCTGGAGGTGTTCAAGGGAAAACTGGATGTGGCACTTAGTGCCCCGGTGTGGCCAGTGTGGTGATGTTAGGCCACAGGCTGGGCTTGGTGATCTCAGAGGTGTTTTCCAGCCTCGATAACTCAATTGTTCTGTGATTAAACACACTGATGCAGCTGCTGGAGCCCTACTCCCCAATACAGACTGTGTCGGGTATCATTTGGAACATGGAACAACGTTGTAATCTCGCCTTCAAGGAAGCCCACTGGAAAAGTCCAAGAGGTGGCACAGAAGCATTGACCAGGAAGTTGAGGCAAAGAGATCTGGTGAGTCCAACTGTTCTTAGCAGCTGACATCAAAGGCCTCACTGGCATAACGGGACTGTCTGGATGCTGATCCAGGATTCAGCATCTCACAGGAGGATCAGCTGGTTTAGGGGGATTCATGGCAGGGCTTCAGCCCACACTGGGTAGTGCCCAGGCACAGCTGAGGGGTAGCAAAACGTTGGTCTTAGTAGTAGTGAGTCCAGCTGGACTGCAGACAGCAGCGTAGGGAGGGATATGTGTATATGAGCTGTGCTCTGCCTCCTTCCTTCAGAGCCAGAGCAGGTCTTCGTACGCTTTACGGACTGGTGCAGATGGAGCCATTATGTTTGATGTCCCCTTTGCAGTCCCGGCTACTATTGACGGTGAGGCAACACAAGAGTCCTTTTGTCTGGTTGTTTTTTTGTTATTGAACCCTGGCCTGAAGCCTTTGGTGGTGGTGGTGCTATCTGGATAGTACAAAAGTGCAGCCTCCGTTATTGGCCCTACTGGGTTACTATTCCAGATGTTTTCTTTACACAGCTGTTAAGCAGGAAGTGGAACCAAAACCAAAGATTGATTTGAACCATTGTTTTGTCAAAAACTAGAGCTGAACCTGAATTACTGTCTTTTGGCTTCACTGAATTCAGGCCATCATTGGCCACAGCTGGATCCCACCGCAGCTTGAACTGGAAAAAGCAGAGACTCTGACCACACTTCTGAATAGCTGAAACTTTGAAGGCTGAGAGCCTGCGTGTCCTAATGAGTGCAGCTGAAGTGACCTTCATGCCAGTGGCAGCTTGACTTTGTCGTGTGCCTGTGTAAATCTCTGTATGTTTATGTGTTTATCGAGTGCTGTGCTTGGCCCCGGTGTATTTCAATGAAAACAACAGGCTTTCAAAAATACTCTTGGTTGCTTGTTTGGGGGATGAGTGAGAGATTAAGGAAGAGGTTCACTGATTCAATACCGAAGTTATAGCAGATGGCTGCATCACTTTAGTCAGGCAGGACTCACACACCTCAGCAAGCTTAGAATTTTACGTTGCAAAGGTTTGCCCCAGTGCGGTGCAAGTCAAGAGGGCTTGGCCGAATGCAGACTACACACTTGTTCATCACTGACTCGGTTAAACATGAAATTGTGCTGGGATTAGCTTAGCTGTTTGCTAAATGAAAAGGCTGCTTTTACATGGACTCCAACTCCATGCTTGCCAGATAAAGAAATGTGAACCTGTCGGAGACAGAGGGATTTGTCTGTGTAGGAGTATCGCTGGGCTGACTGTCTTGCCTTTCATGAGATACTGGGGTGTAAAAACACCACTCCACCACTTTCATTTTACAGAAAAGAGTGTCCATGGTGGTATCGTGTGGGAACGGAAGCATCAAGTTCTGTTTTCCCTTCAAATGTCTAACTACGTGTGTACCCTGCTTCTGAAACACTGTGAGCCAGCCTCATGGGCTGGGGAGATGCTGTGGTATGGCAGGGGGGCTACAGGGAAGCTCTTCCATGCGAAGCAGGAGGTGTCACTCTTTGCTGTGGTAGAGACTACCATAGGTAACACCACAGTCTTTGAACAGAGGTGCTATTTAGAATAGAATCATTAGGGATTGGAAGGGACCTCGGAAGATCATCCAGTCCAATCCCCCTGCCACAGCAGGACCACCCAGACCAAGTCATAAAGTCAGTCAGGGTTAGAAGGGACCACAGGATCATCCAGTTCCAACTCCCCCACCATGGGCAGGGACACCCCACCCTAGATCAGGCTGGCCAGAGCCCCATCCAGCCCGGCTGTGATAAGATTATTTATGATAAGATTAGACAGCGATTTAGTAAAAGAGAAATACACTTCAACATTCCATTTTCAACCTTCAGAAATGTATGTGGCACTTCAGACTATCAGACATGACTGTCCTAACAGCAAATGCTTCTGTTTTTCTTTTGGCTTCCCTACTATCTGCTTGAAGGTGAGAGTTGCTCTAATTAAAGCCTTTATTCTTTATATAAATGTAACCATGAAAGATGGGGAGTTCTTATCTCCTACATCTACCAGACCAAACAAGTAAAGACAAGTTTTCTGCCACTTTTCTCAAATGATCTGTGCTGTTTAATCTTTTTTACTTTCTTCCTAAGCAGTAAAACCAGCATTCCACCACAGCAGACCCTGCACATGGTCTCCCTTTATAGAGTCATGGCTGGAATATAGCTCTTGACTTCGTGGTGTCTAGAATCCGTCTCCTGAAAAGTGGCAGTAAAACCTGCCTGGTCTGAGAGCCTGCTCAAGTCCCAAGAGGTGCATGGTTGAACTGTCTGTGTATCACTGACAAGGCAGGTGCATTCTTTAACCTCAACTTGCGCTTCCTCCTTTACGTTCACCTACTTTGTGGCAGGGGTACGGCGGTGCCTGGTATTAACTCTGCCACCACGTTCAAAATATGGTGCATTTCTGCCCTTGGTGTTCGTTACTGTTCTTGCAACCACATTTAAACACTCATCTACCTCAACACAAGGGGAAACTTCCTCACTGTAAGAGTGACAGAGCACTGGAACAGGCTGCCCAGAGAGGGTGTAGTCTCCTCCTCTGGAGTCTTTCAAAACCCACCTGGATGTAGTCCTCTGTCACCTGCCCTAGGTGATCCTGCTTCGGCAGAGGGGTTGGATTAGATGATCTCTACAGGTCCCTTCCAAACTTTAACATTCTATGATTCTATGCTAAGATTTTTCTACAGGAACTCCTGGGTTGCTCCTGGCTACTTTAACTTGTCTGTCACAAAATGCAAGTGGAAAATGCAAGAGACCAGATTCTAAATCTGCGAGAGTATCACAGCGGGGTAGTGGTCCTCCTCTGCTCCCAGTACAGCTTCGCTTGTAGCTCTGCTTACTTGGCTTGGGATCATGAGCATCATGTAAAATCCTTATGGGTCCTCATGGTTCCAGTGTTCAGGATTGATGATTTTCCTTCTCTTTTAGCATCTTGTGAATAACTTAGAGTGTTTTCTTGCTAATGCAACTCCCTCTCTTCCTGGTAAATCGCCTCATTGGAAAGTGCTTAGTCTGGATTGTTTTACTGGTAGTACCTGGCGGCTGTGGCTGCTGCTTTCTGTGTCATGTGTACGGAGCCAGTATGAAATAGCAGACAGCTGACACTACTTCAGCCCCTAAACAAGTGACAGTAGGAACCTCTTCGTACAGGTAGCCTCAAATGACTTTCACCTGTACCAAAACACGAGCTTATTCCTGCAGCTGAACTGTGCGGCCCACGCGAGATGGCAGTGGCTGAAAGTGCGGTGCTAGGGACGTGCGCAGAGACGTTTCATTTGTACTTGAACAGAGTCAGAGCTTTACCTGCTGTCGTTCTGTGCGTGGGAAATGCTGAGGGCCTGGTAATCTACTGCCAGCTCTTGCTGACTTTTCCTGTGCCTTGTTTCATGTGTGGTCCCTTTGACTTCAATGACTCCTATCGCAGTGGGGTTGGCAGCCCTTACCCTGGAACCAAGCTGATGACTTTATCTTGTCTCAGGGTCTGGATCAGAGATAAAATGCAGTCGGCACAGATGACAAACGTGTCAGTGAGCAATCCGTCATGTAAGAGCTCTCTGTTTATTGTATTTGGATTAATATCTGCGATTAGTATCTGGAAGTGAACTTCAGTGTGAAAGCCTGTAAGTCCTGTCCAACTCATGGTGCTGATAATCCGCCGACTCTTTGAATTACACAGAATCACAGAACACTCGGGATTGGAAGGGACCTCAAAAGATCATCTAGTGCAGTCCCCCTGCCAGAGCAGGACCACCCAGACCAAGCTGCACAGGAATTGTTTGATACGAGTTGTAGGGCCGTGCTGGACCGGTGTGCCCTTCGCTGCTTAGCTGCTCATCCACGGTTCCATTCATTTCACGCCTGCGGCGTGCTCCAAGTAAACCTCACACGCTTTCAAGTCATTTCCCAAGTGCTTTCAAAATGGAGGCAGCAATTCCTCTCCCTCACTTTAGGCAATTATTACGGAAATCTCTGAAACAGCATTTTGGGAGAATTAACCTTCATTAACCTTAAGCCTTAAAGGATTTTCTCGTGTCGAAGGGCACCCCTGCAAGCTGCCAGTCACACGCTTGCAAACGCAGAGCTGTCGGGCGGTTAGCAGGCCCACGTGCAGCGCGCGCTGTCTGCTTTACTGATCTCGGCCCCGGTAAAGGCGCAGCACTACGTATTTCAACTCGTAAACGCCGTATCTTGTTTTTTCGTTATTATATTTCTGTGTAATACTTTCCAAACTCTGTTTTATTGCATCCCACAGTTTAAAAGCCACCTGGATATTCCTTTTCTATTCTTTTTTTTTCCCCTTCAACCCCCTATCTCTAAGCCTTTTTGCATGTTTTTGTAATGTCTAAGACAGACCCAGACAACAGAGGTTTCAGAAGATTTGTGCAGCTGGTAGGTTGCTGATGATTTCATTTCACAATCCCTTTGGAATAAATGTGGGTACTAATGAAAACAGTGAGTGAAATGTCACTTGTACTAAATATAACTGATCCGTTTCAGAAAAATGTGAACGCGTTTGTCAGTCCCGCTCCACCTGTGCGCTCTACTGCAGCAGAGGGAACAATGCAGTCTAGCAGATGTGCGGTAAGTACACACGCGGAGAAATCCGTTGTGCCAGAACAGTCTGTTTTAAAGACTGGCAGGTCAGAATGTGTCCAGTTGTTCTTTGAACCCTGTTTGGTGATTACGGTGAACAGCAAAAAGCTGAAGTGACAGTACATGAAGATACAGACATGATAGGTCTGGGTGGTCCTGCTCTGGCAGGGGGACTGGACTAGATGATCTTTTGAGGTCCCTTCCAATCCCTAATGTTCTGTGACTGGGACTTAACACGAGAGGAACAACTAGTTCATGGGAATGGCAAGACTTCTGTGCATGAGAACTAGGGGAGATACTTAGAATTTTCTTCGAGTGAGGAAACTGGTTGCAGGGAGTCTCTGTAAGTACCTTCTTACACGAGAAGCACTTAGGGATATGGTCTAGCAGTTAGATACTAGGATAAAAGTTGGACTCGATGACCCTGCAGGTCCTTTCCAGCCGTGATGATTCTGTGAGTCTCTGATTTGTCTGTCTGAAGTCAATTATTCACTGCTCTTGCTGAAAGAAAAATCAGAGACATGATGACGTCTCTAATTGACATGAAAGAGCGCACCCAGTTACAAGCAGCATCTAGGGGCTCCACGAAACACTGAAATACTGAGTGCTAGAAGAGGATAATCAGTTTTATGCATTTTTAAATTAATGTGAAATGCTAGTCTCCCACTTCTACTGTATAGCCTAGGTTTTAGAATGTCAAGAAGGTATTTGACATTTACAAGAGTCTGCAGGCACTAATACAAATCATTTTTATCCACGTATCCATTTTAACCCCCACACTGAGTGAATTGTTGGCTCTGTGCAATTAGTCTCTGCGTCTTGGCAATAAAACCGCCGATTACCATGAATCCTATTAATAATGCAAGGTGGAAGCTCTGTTGTCCAAGTCTGTTATTTTACTTCTAAGAAAAACATCTAACTTCTTACAAAAGTGATATAAATAGGCCAGCTGACAAGTATCCCAAAAGAACAGAAAATGCCCGGAATATGAGATTTGAGCTTGACGTGTTTTTGGCAAAAAGGAGTCACACAGGCTCTATCTGTCTGGAAGCTTGAAAATAGGAGCCTTTGTCATAAACGGCAGGAGAGGCCAGTTGAGTCATGATCGATGTCACTTGACAGAACACTTTACGCTTAGAAAGTGACATCAGAATTGTCAGAATTCGGTGGTGATTTAGCGAGGTCCCTGAAGCCAGGGTGACGGAGGTTCTGGAAGCTCCTTTGTGGGTGATACACAGCATGCTGCCAGACATCATCTGAGTGGAAGCCAGGAGCTGCAGCGCTTTCGGATTACATTTCTAAGTGACAGATACGATTTGGTTTAATAACATTCGGTTTTAGTTAAGCGCTTGTTTCAGACCAATTTCGGTTTTTTAGATACAGTGCAACCTTCCTTGTCAGGCTGGAGGAGCAGACTGTCGCTGACTGACCTCTCCCCTATCTCACTTCCATGACAAGTTTCCAAGAGCAGTCAGGAGTGCTTTCCCTATTACCACGAGTCTGCAAGTACAGCAGAGCCTCTTTCCATTCACCCTTCTGCAGTTTTAGTGCTCGATTCCTGCTGACTTTACTACTGAGCATTGAAAGTCAGACTGTAGCACTGCGTACGTATGTTAGAAGTATTTGTTTTAGCTCCCAGGCTAAAACTAAACTCTGTTTGTCTGTCTGCTACAGCTAGTGTTAAAATGGAAGTGACAAAACAGAGAAGGCGCTTGGATTTCGCTTTATTAAAGATAACCAATAAATCGTGCGGAGTCTGGGTCACGGCGAGGCTGCGCGGAGACTTTGCTGTGTGGAGCAGCAAACCTCTGTGGAACAGGTTCTTACGTTTCCCCTTTGATTTTCTACATGCAGCAAGTCTTTGCTCCTTACAGGAGCTCTGATGTGAAAATCAATATCTTTAATGAAAGCACGCAACGCTACTTTTGATCCAGTTAGAGCTGTTTTGCTCTCAAGTACTTTTTACCTGTAAAGAGAAAGTAAAGTGTAAATCATGTTTCTAAGGAGGTTTGTACTCAATGCAATTAGCAACAGCAGCATCTGAAAAAAATGATGGCTATTAGTGACAAAAGTGATAGGTATTAGTGCAAAAATGAGTTGTACAGTCGCTCGGCTGCGTGACCTGGACACTACTTTGTGTGTTATCAGTTTTCCTACCAAAATGAGTTCATTCTGGGAAAAGAAAAAGCTCATCACACAGGCAACTCCATGAGTAAAGCACATTTGGTAGCTAATAGCTGCTGTTGTCTGTCATTTAGATTTGCACACTGCGCTTGTTCCTGTTCTGTTTGAAGAGCCAAGTGGCAGATGAATTATTCTTGGTATTCCCGAGTTTTACTTCAAGCCAATAAACACCTGTGTGCGACTGGCCTGCCAGAGCCATTCCACGAAACATCTGGGCATGCTCCAGCCCTGGGGCTACTAGCGTGCACAGCTATCTTCCCTGATCCTGCCGCTCGATGCTGCTGCAGTCGGGGCCCTGATTATCTGCATGCATTGGACCGGGACTCCTGCCAGTCCTGTGACCGCTCACTTGGTGGTGGAAGAGGCAGACTGAAGGACAAGGACTCGGGTGGATTACGTGAGTGGTGAGGGAGAGGGAGCTGCGTGCGGTTCCTTTGAGAGCAGAGTTGTCTGTGTGTCCTCTGCGCTATGCAGCGCAGAGACAAGACCGGTGCTGGAGGATGAATCACGGCGTAGTAAAAGCGAGCGCGCCCTGTGCAATCTGCGCTTTGTTGCAGCCGCTGGAAGCGTGTAGTGAATCAAGCAAACAACTGCAGAGAACATGTTGTCATGATTAAAGCGCCAGTGCAGCCCTGGGGAACTGAGCTGTATCCCGGCTTTTGCCACAGCTTCCTGTGCGATACCCGTCGCTTTGCACATGTGGTCGTTCATGTTGTTTTTCGTGGTGCTTTGGCACAGTGGAGTGTAATTTGTAGAAGTGCTGAGCGCTTGCAACTGCGAGATGTAGGCAGCAGGAGCTGCGCTGTGACTGTAAGCTCTGCTGTGCAAGGAATACTGAGAAATCAGGCACCCTGCATCTCAATGAGTCAGTCGAGAAAAGCAGAGGCATGGGGTACAAAGATAAATCTTCACTGCTTCAATCTACACGACTGGAGAACAAATTGAAGGGGCTTGATCTTCTCAAACTTGTCCTTCCTCGTACCTAAAATCAGAACAGCAAATTTCAGCCGAAGTACGAGCTCACGGTTGCTGAGTTTGAGATACTTCTGCTAATCGGAGGATTAGTAAAGTCACTCTTTAGCACTTGTGTGTCCTTCCCCTCTTTTGCCTTTTGTATGTTTTGAATGGAGACGATGAATCCCCGCAGAGCCCGTTCGTAAAGCGATATCGGGAGTGACTGGATTCACGTGCAAAAGCGCAGAGCACAGAAATGCACAGACACCCTCACACGGAGGTGGGCAGAGCAAAAACTAAGTCGCTTCCACATGAGAGATGGAAGGGCGAGAACAGGAAAAAACTTCACAGATTTCTCTAGCGCAACTAGCTCTGTCAGCTTACATGTACTTTGTCACTCCTTGTTGCTGTAATCCAATGCCGAAGAAAATTGTGATTTTTGTTTAAAGTGCCATTAATTTAGCACGTTTCCCATATTTTATTAGAAAGCTCTTCCACTCCCCCAGCAGTTAATCATGGCTTTCTAGAGCAGCGCATTTGGAAGCGCCTGTGTTATGTAAGGAGAAGAGGCCTGCTCAGTTCCACCAGAGGTGTTAGTTACATAGATGACTAGAAAATTGCAGGAATTTTTTACTTTAGTAATCGCAAACACATGATAAAATGGAAAACCAATTACTTTCTAAATTTTGTTTATTTGAGATGTAGCCTGTATTTTTGTTGGAACTCAGAGCTGTACGCTCAGGATGCTCGCAAGGCACTAGAAGTGGAATTCAGGCAATCCAAATCCACAAAAGCAGTTCAGAAAAACCTCTGCTGTACTGACTATAAAATCTGAATTCCCTTGGCTCCATTGTTTTGGTCCTGTCAGTCTCTGAGGTGTTAAAGCTTATTTTTCTGTGAGTACCCCAAACTCTGATCTTCTAGCTACACCTTCTTTTAACCCCAGTAAAAGACAGGTCTCCGCTTGGTTTGCTAAGGGCTTCACTTCAACCCAGGTGCCCCAAGTACTGTTCCCACTTAGTAACACCAGCGGCTGCTTCCAGAAAACCCATCTCACTCATGTTCCGGGCTTGAGGCTGCTTGCGATTGCCTCGTGCACTTGTCTAGTAAAGTGGTGAATTCTGTAGGACTCTGGTTCCTGTGTGCTTCAGAGTCACTGTCTTAACTGTGTCGAGCTTCAGCCTGTTTTCTAGAGGAGAATCCCATCAAAGAGGAACTGGCGTTCCATGAGGTGTGCTCACAGAGTGCCTCAGAGCTCTGCACCCACCTGGGCACCCCTAGCCCCCCCCCAGAGGAGTGGAGGGGCTCAGAAACAACCCCCTTTCTGTTTGTCAGGCTGAAAAACTGAGTCCAGCACATCTGCACATGCATCGCGGTGCTGTGTGCTCGCATACCAGAAAGCAGTAAAACGTTGTGAGACTCATTTGGATACGGTCTGCTCTGGTCTCGAGTGCAGCACACACAATTATCCCCAAAAGTCGAGCTGAAAAAAAACCTGACAGATCCTTTACTGTTATCAGCACAGCAGGCAACAGCAAGGATTTTTAATTCCTGTATTCTCCCTCTATACAGGATGACATTAAACTGAATTTGAAGATAAAGTCTCCTCTCCACACAGTGAGACTGCAAGCAGTTTTCCCCCTTGAAGATTCTACTCACTCCTTCACCATGTGGAGTATTTGATTCCCGTTTTGCTTACTTTACACTGAATGGAATTTTTGTACCAAATTAGGAGAGCAAAGTCCTTCCACGCAGAAAGCTACTGAGCTCACTGGATATTTTTCTGTCACGATGCCAAACCATACAGCAATCACCGTGAGGATAGGGATGGAAGAAAGGGCGCTCTGCACAGCGGCTCCGCATGGGATCACTCCTGATTACAGAGAGGACACTTTATGGGTAGTGGTGAATTATGAGGCTTCTCTTGTAAGCGGGAACATTGATTTACATGAGTAATGCAGAAGCTCACACGTAAGCTGAACCCAGAGTTTCGCTGTCAGCCGTAACACATCTATTTATACCACAGAGCCGCGCTTAGCCACTTACACCGAATTCCAATCAGTTGCAGTGCCTCCGTGTTCTCTGTTTACTCAAAGACTCACATTTCTGAGGTCAGATGCAATGACAGTTACGCTGTAGTTACTCGAAGACATGTTCAGCTGCACACTGGGAAGGCAGAGCTCCTGGAGAAGAAAGCATGGGTGTGACTCCTCTGTTCCTGCCTCACATGAACAAAATTTCACGCACATCATTTTCAGTCAGGGCATGTCTGTGCTGCACAACACAGTGCTGTGCAGAGATGGCCAAAGCGGCTCAAAAGCAGCCAGCCCGCGTAACTGGAAGCAGTTTAACCACACTGCTCAACACTGTCTAATTTACCCCTTTCTTTGGCAAAGTACATTAGCTTTGGCAGAGCGCTGCGCAAATAGGAGAGTGGGCTTCCAGTCCCTGAACTAGTCTGGCACGGATTTGGACGTGGGATTATCGTGCAATACAGCGTGTCTGGTAGGAGATGTGCAGGACTGCTTGTGTAAAAAATTTGCAGAATCAAATCCACAGATTTTATTCTGCACTTATGTGTTTTAATGGTACCTTGTTAATGGTACCTTATTATTATTGGGGGTCCTGATGGACTGTAGGATGACCGTGAGCCAGCAATGTGCTCTTGTGGCCAAGAGGGCCAACAGCATCCTGGGGTGGATCAGAAGCAGGATGGTTAGCAGATCAAGAGAGGTTCTTCTGCCCCTCTACTCTGCCCTGGTGAGACCACATCTGGAGAATCCAGTTCTGGATTCTCAGTTCAAGAGGGATGTAGAGCTGCTGGAGGGAGTCCAGTGTAGAGCAATGAGGATGATGAAGTGGACCACCTCCCTTATGAGGAGAGGCTGAAGGAGCTGGGTCTTTTTACCTCGGAGAAGAGGACACTGAGGGGTGACCTCATTAATGTGGGTGTCAGGAGGGTGGAGCCAGGCTCTTCTCAATGTCATCTAGTGATAGGACAAGGGGCAATGGTTGAAAGCTTGAACATAGGAGGTTCCACATCAATCTGAGAAGGAACTTCTTCCCAGTGAGGGTGACAGAGCACTGGAACAGGCTGCCCAGGGTGGTTGTGGAGTCTCCTTCTCTGGAGACATTTAAAAGCCATCAGGATGTGTTCCTATGCGACTTGTTCTAGGTGATCCTGCTGTGGCAGGGGATTGGACTGGATGATCTTTTGAGGATGGATGATCCCCAGTGTTCTGTGAGTCTGTGAAAAGCAATAGATGCTAACTTGATAGTCCAAGAAAAACTACATCCAAACCATTCGGTGTTATTCCTACAAAATCTAAATAGAGCATTTTGGGAAAAAAAAATCCCCCACATTTTACATGCAGGCTTGAAGTCTTGGAAAATCAACAGCTCTTGTAATTAAATGAAATATTCATTTATGCAAAAATCGGACGAAAAAAAGAACACAGAATTTAAAAAAATAGTTTTAATCTCCATCTCTGCTTGAGGTAAAAAATAAATGAAGATATAACAGCAACCCTTTCCATGATAAGATAGCTAACAACTAAGATGTGGCAGAGCAGAAGATCCTCTGGAACTACCTGAATTACTCTAAATTTCAACTAAGATACTTGATTTTACAGACTTATTTCAGAAGAAGAAATGACAAAAAATCACAGGAGAAACACACCCATGTGGCAGACTCTAATATCCACAGCACAGACTTTGAGAATAATACCAGAAAGTTGACTGAATGAACTGTATCAGAATGTACACTATTCCAGAAGTCATGTCTATGCAACACGCATTTCTGCTTCTCTCAGTACACATAATTTTGATAAAAAGGCGACTTTCCTCCCCAGTTTGAAGATCTACTGTAAAGGGATTTGGGGCAGAGCTACAATCCCTGTTCTCATCCATGCAGGACACACTTTTCAGCCAAGCTGAGTGCAGACCTCAGCACCATCAAATACATAATGAAGGAACAGGACTTTGCAAAGAAGAGCTGTTTTTCTTCAACACGTTTTATTTCAGAGTTTGCACAGTGTCATCACTATTCCACAGAAATGTAGAGAAATTCTTTTTCTACCAGGCACTGGTTCAGTGCTCAGTCTTGCAGCATCCATCCAGTGCTCCACACTCACTTTACTGTCAGTTGCTGCTCCACTGCGATTTGGCTTTATTCTGATCTCTGTTTCTCTCACAATTTCACTTCTTCACAGAATCACAGAACATTAGGGGTTGGAGGGGACCTCGAAAGAATATCTGCTCCAATCCCCCGACACAGCAGGATCATAGAATCATTAGGGATTGGAAGGGACCTCGAGAGATCATCTAGTCTAATCCCCCTCCCAGAGCAGGATCACCCAGACCAAGTCACACAGGAACACATCCAGGTGTGTTTTAAACATCTCCAGAGAAGGAGACTCCACAACTCCCCTGGGCAGCCTGTTCCAGTGCTCTGTCACCCTCACTTTGAAGAAGTTCCTTCTCATATTGATGTGGAACCAAATAATACTACCACCCCACCATAAGTGCTAGAAGCAGTCTCCTCAGAATGAGTGATTGCTACAAGGTGCTTGAATTTCTGCCTTAAAAAGACTTATGAAGAAGAGAAAATGCCCTGATGTCCGTTCCTTATTATATAGCAGGGGGAAAGGATTTGATTTTTTTGGTTTTGTTTTATTTTAATGTTGCTTTCCATAGAAGCTATGCAGGGAATTACCCAGAATTACTATTGGCAGTTCTCTAAGCAGTGAAATGGGGCTAGTGCAGTAATAGCTGGAAGCTGAACACCTGAAAGAAAAAGTGTTTAAAAGTCTCTTTAACCTCGTAGTGTCTTTGTATTGGCACTTACTGTGACAATCCAGCCTTCATGAAGCAGCCAAACTCTCTTTGCTGATTAATATCACCACATCACCATCCTAAATCCTTTCTGCCAATACCTCTCTTTTTCCTTCTAGGAAGAGAAACCTCCAAATGGAGACTTTTTATGACATTCTACTTCTAATTTTAAAAATCCATTCCTTTCACACTCCCACCTCAAAACTAAGAGCCCAGTCCTTTCTCCCCTTTTCCTCTGGAAGAAGGATGCAATTTTTAGAAACCACAAAAGGCACTCAAGCATGTCAGCAGCTTTCACTTCCAAAGGGTTTATGTTTTAAAAACACTGTCTTCAGTCATGGCACAAGACACACTGTCTGCAGCCTTCGTGTTAATATTGAGTTATTTCAACATCCAGCACCACAGTCTGAACATATAACTAAGTGTAGCTGGCAAATTTTCTTCCTTTATTATATAGAAAACAATTCAACATTTTTCTGGTTTACAACCCAGAGGGTATCAATCAGAAGGATAAAGAAAATCAGCCATTAATCCTTTCTCTGCATAGCAGTTTGTACTGGTACATGAACAAATTCAGTTGGCAAATGGAGTCAATATTTTGGTGACTCCTCCCGTACAAGCCAGCATTTCAAAACAAGCCAAAATTTGTTCATTTACTGAAGTCACTCCCCTCCTGAACATCTTTCTCTTTTAGTGTTACTACGTATGCATGTTTTCACGGCAGAAACGTGATGACGAAATATGATACCAAAAGGGAACCGTGGTTGAAGACGCAGGAAGGTAATGGAGACATCAAAAAGAAAGATCCTTGAATGTAATTATCCCCCACTAATATGTTACAAATGGTAAAACAGCCTAAGTTTCACTGAAAAAATATTCCACCATGATAAGACCCCTGGATAACCTGACCTATGTCTTGTATTGATGCTACAAAAAGAACATGCGAATGAATTCCATGTACCGTCCAAAACCACAGCCTCGTAACCTGGTACTTCAAATGAGGGTGACAGAGCACTGGAACAGGCTGCCCAGGGGGTGGTGGAGTCTCCTTCTCTGGAGATGTTTAAAACCCTCCTGGATATGCTCCTGTGTGACTTGGTCTGGGTGATCCTGCTGTGTCAGGGAGATTGGACTGGATGATCTTTTGAGGTCCCTTCCAATCCCTAATGTTCTGTGATCCTGTGATATTATTGTGACAAAGTCAATCCCATCAGTTTATGACACCACACTGATTATTTCTTCCTAGTTATGCTCAGAAATATTCAAAAGACCTGGACAATAGTAAAGAGAAATGAACAAAAGGGAACGAAAGACCATCTACAAATAGAGGGAAGCAAAGTCTAATAACACAGCTCATACTCTGAAATATTATTTACCGACACAAAATGATTAAATCACATTAAATCTTGGACTGTAAACCATTATTTCCATCTGGGAGACATCTGCAAAAAAGAACAGCAGAATCTCTGTTGTTGCAGTTGTCAGAAAATGGCTATCCAGATAGCGTTATGTAGAATTTAGTCACCAAAATACTGTTGTTGTCCTACTTTGCTTTCCTTAAAGATTTGTGAAGGAACCAAACACGGATGTAAAACGTTGCACCGAGAGTCATTTGAAACATGGCCTTTGATATTTTTAATTCCTAGGGTCAAGGCAATGTGTCACATTACGTCCAATCTTTGAAAGCACTTCAGGTAATGTTGGATTTTTTTTGAAGCACAGAATTCGGAGGATAAAAAAGAAATAGGTAAGTAGATCACAACACAGAAATCAGAAAGCATTTGCTTTCTAAGGATGAAGATTTGAACATTGTTTGCCATAAAGTCAGGCTCAGAGAAAGGACGTGAACGGATTAATCGTGCCCTCTCCCACTTTTTGCAATCTCATGCCGGTCACCTGTTGAGCTGAACTCCTTCCTTCCACAACTCACTATTACCTAATTAAAAACAGAACCACAACAAACTAACAATGAATTGCTAGAATGTAAGCTGCATAAAAACGTTAACTCTGGGCTCCTAAATAGTGCCTTCGGACCAATATGAAGTTAAATAAATGCAGCAGAACTGGACTGTTTCCGTAACTACCTTTTTTTCACCAAATCAGTAGGAGGATTTCTCTGTGTTTTGCGAATAACAAAAATACAGACATCCTGCAACAAAAGCGAGTTGATGAACAATAAATGTGAATCCATAATGTTTTCTTCTGATTTTCAGCTTGTCTGACAAGCCATCCATCGAACTGATCAGCTAAAATGCTATTTAACAGAAGGAACAACTGGTATTACTTACCTTTAGTTACTTTTTTTGACGTAAGATGCTACAACTGCTTTCTACAACTTGTAGTACTGTTCTGTTTTAACAGTAATAATCCACACCATATTCTACAGTAGTGTGTGGAAAAATACACAAGAAAAATTGCTTACACGTTCTGGCTACAAATTTGAGACTGTAAAAAACATTTCCAATTGCCCTTCTCTCCACGTTACCAAACTCTTCATATTCCCCATTTCTTTGTGCCAGTAATAAATGATCTCATTTTTGACGATGCTCCGACACACATTTCACCTACTGTTTTATAAAATCTCTTTTGCATTAAAAATGGGTAAAAAGTCACAAGTACTTAAGTGTAGTACCAATAATTAACAGAATTAGCCAAAAGTGGTGCAAATGCCATCTCTGGTGGCCCGGTCCCTGAGTAAGCTGCTTTTTTGAATGCGTTATGGTTGCCTGGAAGTTTTTACACACTGATTTTGAGTCACCAAGAAAATTATTCCACAGTTCTTCAGGTGATCACTTAACACTAGATTTCATAGAATCATCATGGATTGGAAAGGACCTTGAAAGATCATCCAGTCCAATCCCCCTGACACAGCAGGATCACCTAGACCAAGTCACACAGGAACACATCCAGGAGGGTTTTAAACATCTTCAGAGAAGGAGGCTCCACAACCTCCCTGGGCAGCCTGTTGCAATTCACCACCACCCTTGCTGTGAAGTTCCTTTTGATATTTCTATGGAACAGACAAAATATTCTATGATAACCATCTATAGTCATATGATGGGAGGTATAGATAGTTTATTAACTAAGTGCTTTTATTTTACTGTTAGTAAGTAAGAAGGCATGACTTTGTGTCATCCCACAAGACAGCCTGAATGCAACCAGTCATCGTCCAAAGATTATCTACGATGCACTAAGCACAGTAACAAGTTGCTGCAGCCAATACAAGTCTGAAAACAAAGACTGCGGAGAAGTCTGCAGAAGTCTATGGAGTACAGAGACTAGTAGTAGACAGGAGGAACAGAAATTATTCTTAACACCTAATGGAATGAAGAGTTTGGGCACTGAAGAATGCAGCTCACAGACAATTCTGAGGTGTAGGGCAGGCAGGGCAGAGTGCTTGCATGTGAACAGACATGATATGGAAGTCCCTGTACCCACACGCTCTGCCCTAGGCTCCCTCGCCTTCTCATTCAACCTCAAAGTCGGGGTAAGAGTTCATGAGCAGCAGAAGTATTGAAATCTAATTTCTTATACCATGATGTGCTTTTCCCCTTAATCTTCTGCTGTCCACCTGCTCCATAAAACACCCACTGTGTGAGACTGAGGCTACTCATGTTCTAATTAGCTGGCAGAGTATGAACAAAACACTTGGCTGGCTGTTTGCCACAGAACGTGATCTGCAGTTCGTATGCCTCCCTTTGCATCAGCAAGGCGTTGATTTTGCTTCCTCCTCAATGCAACTACCTCAGATTTTACAGAACTTGTAGGAGCTTGATTATTTCCAAGACCACAGTCCTCTGTGAGAGATAGTTCAAATTAATACCAAGTCACTCAGAAACTGGTTGTAAAGTCTAAGGAGGAAAATTAGCTGTTGAAAACAAGGTAAAGGAGCAGTCTTGGTGCAAGAACAAATGGATGCAAAGTAGTGATACAAGTGGAAGTAGAAATTAAATCAGATGGTTTCTAGTCTTCCTATGGGTATAGCTGATCTACAAACCTAATATTTGCCTGCTACAAAGAAGAAAGGGGAGAACAATTCCAACCTGTAGATTATCCATAGGCCTCCAGCTTTTATACCAGTTCCCAGCAGCATTCCTCACTATAGGCTCACAGGACATGTTCTGCTTTTTCATTCTTTTACTTATCTGTCCCCATAGGAAGTTTGAGTGGTAAATGTAAGGTAGTTAGCATAGCCCCTTTCATGGCCAGTGGCAATACATATTCTTTGAGGGCAAGTCATTCCATTTATCTTGCCACTGAAATATCTTTCCTCCTTGCTGTTCAGTGGAACAGGGTGATCTCATTTAGGAATTCTATTTCTTACTCCACCAACTTCTTGCTTAAAATACTTAGCTCTGTGTGAAAACTCACTGTATTCACTCTCCACCAGGCATGGTGGGGATACTTTTAGTCCCTTTCACATTTTGCTGTTTGCACCTTCTGCCCATGAAATTCAACTCTTAAATAGTCATTATTTCAGTGAGACGAAGACATGTAATCTTTTCTGGAAATGCCTTCAGTACACAGTATATCATAAAGAAGAGAAATTGCATTCAGTCTTTACCTAGGGTTTTTTAGTAAAACTTCTCTGTCATTTTCACCTAATCAAATGATTCATTTTCTATCCTCTCAAAGTTATGCAGTGAAACAAGAAAACCCAACACTATTCATAAGACATTATCATCCAGACTGCATGTACTTATCCATAGCTACTACTAGAAAGTTTTGGTAAGTAAAACATATATGGACAATCATCTTGATGAAAAGAAGTATTAAATCCCCATTGTCATTCTGTGAGGTACACCCCACAAAAAGAATCACAGAATTATTGAGGCTGGAAAAGACCTCTAAGATCATCAAGTCCAGCCTATGACCTAACTTCACCACACGTGCTTAGTGCCACATCCAATCTTTTCTTAAATACCTCCAAGGATGGTGACTCTGCTATTTGCCTGGGCAGTCCATTCCATGTCCAACCACTCATTCCGTGAGGAAGTGCTTCCTAATATTCAACCTAAACCTCCCCTAGTGCAGCTTCAAGCCCTGCCCTCTTGTCCTATCACTAGTTGCCTGGGAGAAGAGCCTGACCCCCGCCTGTCTACAACTTACATTCATCACCTTCCTCATTATTAGACGTTTCATACCCAGCTGAGCCAGTAACTCCTGGCTGTGTTTGGGCAAAAAACCCTCTACGGTGTTTGGACAGTTGAGTACTTCTGTACCTCAACTCTCCTTAAAAGGATTATTTTCCTTCAGAAGGACACGTACACTAGGATGTTGAATTCCCAAATTCAGCTAGTGTGTAACAAGCAACTCTTTTCCTAGGTCACAACCAAATCCAGTTTTCAACATCTGGTATTTTTATCACCTGGTGGGCCCGATGTACAGGTGGGATGTTGGGGAACGTAGTCCTTACTGGCTCAGTTGTACAGAAGAGGAGACTGCCAGGTGGGAGTAGAGAGTTCAACCACTTCAGAATGTAAATAGTTATCCAGATAGAGTGATGGCTCCTGCGTAGTACGGATCAACAAGAGGACTAGGGAGCCCGTGTCCATTTCCATTCTGTCCTTGGGGAGCTCTGTTGCGTGCTGACAGCATCGTGTTGTCCTCGCTGTGTGAAAGGACTTTTTTCATCGGCACTGCCTGGATGTATTTCCTTTATTTCTTTCAAGAAACATTGGTTTCACATGCCATTTTCTTTCACATCGAGCATTCCAATCATAATCTGTCAGGCTGCTTGGAGAACTAGCTGTGGCTGGTGTTAACGTTGTTAAATAAAGCTGTGAAAGGTTTAAGCTGTACTGGTTAAAATTAAAGGTAAAAAGGCCTTGGTGGTCTTCCCCTAAGCTCTGGGGTGAAAGAACTCCAATCACTGGGTTAGTTATGTAGTCAGAAGGTAATTAGGTGTCGGCAGCGGCCCTTCCTCACCGCCGCTGTTTACTCGCTTCCCCCGGTAACGGCTGCGGCCGGGCCCGTTCCCGTAGCAACGACGCCGCTGTGGCGGCCGCGGCTGGGTCCGGCGCGGCTCAGACGGGACGAGGTAGGGCCTGGGGCGGGGTGGGGGCGCGGGTCGCGCCGGGCTCTTCCCGCCCCGGGGACCTCCGCGACCGCCCGGCCCTGCCCTGCCCCAACCTCGGGGGCGCGGGCGGGTGCCCTGTGGGGTTTCCTCAGCACCGAGGCCTCCCCCTGGCTCTCGGCCCGTCCGGCCTTCGCGGGCCGGTCTGACAGCCCATTTTCCCTCCGCTTGAAGACACTGTCGGAGGCTGCTTGTGTGTGGGTGCGATTGCCGGGGGCTCTAAGTGCACGCACGGGCTTCAACAGGCGAAGCTGAGACCCCTCTGTGACTGTCAAGGCAGCAGCCTTCAGCTCTTCAGAAACTTGAATTTGTGACAGTGCCAGGAGTTCATTAAGACGGAAAAAACCTGTGTCCTGTGTTTTCAGCCGAAAGCACAAGATCCTCCGTCTGGGTTGGGAATCCCAAGCACAAAAACATGCTGCGTGGTGGATGGGTTGAGAGCTGTGCTGAGAAGGACTGGGGAGTGTTGGTAGCTGAGAAGTTCAGTGTGAGCTGATGATGTGAGTGTAGCCCAGAAGGCAGACTTTATCCTGGGCTGTATCAGAAGCAGCATCACCAGCAGGTCAAGACAGGCGAATCTTCCCTTCTACTCTGCTTTTGTGAGGCCTCACCAGGAGTACTGTGTCTAGGTCTCGAGTCCCCGACATAAAAAGGACATGGAGCTGTTGGAGCAAGTCCAGAGGGCTGTAAGACAATCACAGGGCTGGAGCACCTCTCTTGTGAAGGCACATTGAGGGAATTATGACTGTTCGGCCCGGAGAAGTCTTCAGGGGGAACTTATAGCTGGAGAGAGACTGTTTTATGAGGGACTCCAGTGACAGGACAAACTAAAAAAGGGTAGATTTAGATTTGGTCTTAGGAAGAAATTCCTCAGTGTGCAAGTGGTGAGGCACCGGAACATGTTGTCCAGAGAGGCTGTGGATGCCCCCTCCCTGGAAGGGTTTAAGGCCAGACTGGATGGAGCTTTGAGGAGCCTTGTCTAGTGAGAGTTGTCTCAGCCTATGGCAATAGAGTTGGAGCTAGGTGATCTACAGTGGCAGGGGGGTTGGACTAGATGATCTTTCGAGGTCCCTTCCGATCCCTAATGATTCTATGATTCTGTGATCTCTGAGGTCACCTCTATCCAAAGCCATTGTACTCTTCTATTATTTCTTTATAATTTGTGAGTTGATTTCAGTTCTCCTTTCCCCACTTTGGGATTTAGATGACTTTAACAAATCCAATAATACTTGTATATGTTTATTTAAAATTATAGCAGCCACAGTGTATTGCATTTAACATGAGAGATCGTTATGGTCTTTTGCTGTTCTTCTTTGCTCAGATACACATCTTTGACACTAGACCATGGGAGTGGCATTGGCAAGAGCAGCTCAGTGGACTGCTGCTGGTTCTGGAACTGGCACACTAGAAATCACCCCGTGGAATGAATCTCTTTTAAATCAGATTATCAAGTTTGCAGAGAACTTCTGCGCTAGGCATCCTCAGGAAGCAGCATTTGTC
Organism: Rhinopomastus cyanomelas; assembly: GCA_013400115.1. NCBI lineage: Eukaryota > Metazoa > Chordata > Aves > Bucerotiformes > Rhinopomastidae > Rhinopomastus > Rhinopomastus cyanomelas. The sequence continues at coordinate 237,203 of VXBP01004577.1, forward strand.
TTTAGAGAACCCCTTGAGTGGAAAACACACTTGGACTCTTCAGTTTTTGGAGAAGGTTATGAAATCAAGTAAGTCTGAGTTGTGGTTGGTTTTGAAATGTCAAAGGTGAGCTAGAAAGCAAAACTGCTGACTTAGGGTAATAACACCTTGGCTGCCAGGTGCCCACTGAGCTGCTTTGTCACTCCCCTGCTCAACTGAACAGGGAGAAAAATATGGGAGAAGTTTCATACCCTGAGATAAGAACAGGGCAGTCACTCACCTGTTACTGTCATGGGTAAACCAGGCTCAACTAATGTAATTTAATTTATTGTCAATCAGAAGTCAGAACAGGATATTGAGCTATAAAACTGCATCTTAAAACACCTTTCCACTACCCACCCTTCTTCAGTTCAACTCAGTCCCAGTTTTTCTCTCTTGTCACCCCTGAGCAGCAGAGGAATGAGGGTTTCAGTCAGTTAATTGTCTCTGCTTCTTGTTCCTCACACTCGTTCCCTGCTCCTTCATGGGGTCCCATCCACAGGATACAGTCCTCCGTGAACTTCGCCAGTCTGAATCCTTTCCATAAGTTGCAGTTCATTATGAACTGCAGGAACAGACTGCTCCAGTGTTAAGTTCCCCATGGTGTCACAAATTCTGACAGTAAACCTGCTCCACCAGGAGGTCCTCTCCACAGGTCTTGCCAGGAGCCTACTGCAGTGCAGGCCCAACCTCCTTCGGGTGCATCTGTTTGCAGATTAATAAATTGGTTTACTCAGGAAGTTTTCTGAAAGACCTTTTAAAGAAATTGTATGTGCTTCTGTATATATCATGTGAAACTTGAACTTCCAAATTCTTCTCTAAAAATCTGCTGTTTAATAAAGTTCTTATTTTAAAAAGATTGATTTAATTTTTTTTTAGTGGAGAAACTGTTCAGTCTGAAGCCAAAGGCAAAGATGACCAACCATTGCTTCTCCTCACGGCATCAACTCTTAGAGTTCGCAGTTTTGACCAGCTGTCCCATTTGCTACAGATTGCTATGGGAAAAAAGTTGAAGGAAGCACAGGCATGCCTGGAAGGTTTGTGTTCTTCTTTTAAAAATCATCTTCCTCTCTTAAAAAAGTGTATCTTCTTCAGTTTGTTTTATGAAATGCAAAGAAAGACAGACATGTCTTCATTTTAAGCATATGAGAAGGTGTCAGTTCATAACAGTGGCTGAAGGTGCTGATCCAGAACTTAATGTAAGTTCCTGTTTTGTCTTTTATTTTCATAGAAATCAATCACAGAAACCTGTAGTGAAGTTAAAGCAAAAATCTTGGGTGTCATAAATTCATGAATACTGAGTAGCACCCTCTGCTATTGCACAGACAGTAGAAGTTTATGAAAAATAATGTTTTATTGGAGGCAAAGGGGAAGTTTTCCTGTGTTTGTAGTTTAATGCTTTTTTAAAATGTTACATCCTTAAAAATTAGCCAAAATAAACCCTAAATGCTCAGGACATTCCTACCTGTGCAAGTACCTGAGATCACTTCCAGGTCCTCACAATGGCTCAAAACATAGTTGCAAGTACATCCACTGTGTCATATTCAAGTCTTAGGTTTTCAAACTGACAAGAATCCTGGAATCATTAGGGATTGGAAGGGACCTCAAAAGATCATCTTGTCCAATCTCCCTGACACAGCAGGATCACCTAGAACAAGTAACAAAGGAACACATCCAAGCGGGTCTTAAAAGTCTCCAGTGAAGGAGACTCCACAACCACCATGGGCAGCCTGTTCCAGTGCTCTGTCACCCTCATTGAGAAGAAGTTCCTTCTGATATTTATGTGGAACCTCCTATGTTCCAGCTTTCAACCATTGCCCCTCATCCTATCACTAGATGACATTGAGAAGAGCCTGGTCCATCTTCCTGACACCCACCCCTCAAATATTTATAGACATTAATGAGGTCACCCCTCAGTCCCTTCTTCTCCGAGCTAAAGAGACCCAGCTCCCTCAGCCTGTCCTCATAAGGGAGGTGTTCTACCTCCTTCATCATCCTAGTTGCCCAACGCTTGACTCTCTCCAGCAGCTTTACATCCCTCTTGAAGGGAGGGGCCCAGAACTGGACACAATACTCCAGATGTGGTCTCACCAGGGCAGAGTAGAGGGGGAGAAGAATCTCTCTCAGTCTGCTAACCTCCCCTCTTCTGATCCACCTCAGGATGTTGTTGGCCCTCTTGGCCACAAGAGCACACTGCTGGCCCATGGCCATCCTGCTGTCCACCAGGACCCCCAGGTCCCTGTCTCCTACACAGCTCTCCAACACGTCAGTCCCCAGCCTATACTGGTACCTGGGGTTGTTCTTGCCCAGATGCAAGAAGACCTTTAGTGTACTAGACTGGATATTGTCCTCATCGCATGTAGAAGAGATCAGTGATAATATTCTTGGCAATGTTAGTAGAAATTGCTTCAACAAAGCTAAAATATAAATGCTCAGACAGGATCAAACTTCAGACACATCTAATCCTGTCACTGACAGCGATCAACTACGAGTAATGGGGAAGAATAATATAGACAGGGTATCAGGCAAATGCATTCACACATGCATGGAACTTCATTTGCGGTAACAGAGCAAAATGTTTTTGTAAAACCCATTGACGCACAGTTCATGTCACTGTTTACCAAGAAAACTCCCAACTGGCATAGCTAAGGAGTCATGAAGCCTTTGGGAATGTGGCCAGAAAACTTAAAGAATGTTCTTTGACGTTAAAAAAGATCAATGTTTAGTGAGTTAAACCCATTGATTTCCTGTTTCCATGGTTAGCCAGTCATGTTTTCTGGAAAGGAAGCGTTGAATGAATCTTGACCTTTCTTTGGAAAAGTTGTATGAATATACATTCTACAGTGATGAATCTTTCTATGATACATAACCATGCACATTATTAAAGTCTTTGTTTAAAGTTGGAGCATCAAAATTATTCAGCTATTGAGATAAAAAGTGTTTGTCTTGTCTAGTAACTTTCGACGTGTGATCACGTTATGTGATTCTGCTTTATGTGTGTACAGCTAACAGAGATCCTGTAGTGAAAATTCTTGGCCCTGAGTATGGGACTGTTGAAGGAGAAGATATGTCTATGTTGTATTTACTTGACAAAGTGAAAAAAGACAATGACCCTGAAACTGAGATGAAAATGAAAATCTTTATTCTTCTGCATCAGCTGGATTTGCAACTGCTTAATAGTTCTTTGAAGCACATTTCACAGTAAGTGCATTTCAAATGGAAGCTAAGCATGTCAGCCAGTGCATTTTTTTGTTTTATTGTTAAATCAGATTGGTTTCAGCCCAAAGCATGTGTTTTTGGTGTGACAAAAAGAAGCGGATTGAAATAACTTTCACTGTTCCTGAAGTTATTGGAAAACCATTTTTTCCTAAAGATTTTGCTGTAGGTGTGAGTATGCGAGTGTGTGCCCGCAAATGTCGGGGTTTATTGCATATGTTTTGTATTTTGGTAGCAAACTGAAGTCATTTGTACAAACAACGAAGTAGCAGTCAAATATTTTCAAGGAAAGGTTTATTTTTTTCATGGAAGTGTATTATTACATTGGGTCTGGTTTGTAGTTACAAGGACTTCCTATTAGCTGTGGAAGCAGCATTTCACTAAATGAACAGCCAAAATGAAGAAAAGCAGTGCAAGATGACCCATTTCCAGATTTTTGTTCCTACTACTGAGACTCAATATAAAAGAAAAAGGATCATGTAATACTCTCTCCTAGTTGCTTCAGTGTATATCATTTTGATGAACACATTTAACCACTTTCTATTAATTACAGAGACATAAGACTAAATCCAGCTGCTATAGATAATGAAGTGAGTCTTCTCAAGAATTTCTCTGGGAAAGGAGAAGATACAGTACTGGAATCACTGGAATATACGTCAGGTCCGGATCCGATCTTGTCTCGTGTTTATGTATACCGTTGTTAGAGTACTTCACTTGTGTGTGAAATTTGCTAAATTCAGTAATGAGTTTAAGGTGTTTATTTCTACTGTAACATTATAAAACGAAACATACTTTCAGAAATTGAATGCCTTCAGTTCTAGAAAAAATCTCCAGTTTGTATGAATTTTGTCAATGGAAGCAGAGGAAGTGAACCAAGTCCCTGATCCTGAAAGCACAGTTGCAGTTATTAATCGGATCAGGCCCATGGGTCACAGAGCTTTGCATGATTAATTCCTAACTGGGTACGAATCCTTAAGAGAAAGGTGTTGTTTGGGGCATTTTATTCGTATACACATTGTATCAATCATCAAGAATAGCTATTAAAAAATACTTTGAAACTGGGTGAAAATACTAACGCTAATTGGTTACAGATTACGTGTTCTCCAATGGATGCCGAGCTCCTCCCTGGAGACAAATACATGGAGAAATTTGCTATTTAGTCATCAAACCACATGACACCGATCCTTTGTATGTCACTTGCAGCACAGCAGGAGTTTTTCTAAATGGAGTAAGTAATAATGAAGGATTTCATGGAGTAGTGAATATTTTTATGTGCTAAAAATCCATAATCCATCAGGTTTAGGGTAGCGGTATTGAGGCTGTGAGGCCTGCAGAGTTAGTTTGCCAGTACAAAAGGTGAAGACACAGTATTAAATGTATGCTAGCTTTCCCTTAAGATTTCAATGTTTATTCTATAAGTTTTAAAATAGGAGAGTACTGTGTGCTTTTCACTCAGTCCCCTACACTGTTCCTGTTTAAAGGTCCTGCGAGACTAGATGCCTCTCCAGTGCCTCACTGCTCTTTAATCTGAGGTGTTATTATCTGTGGCTAATATAGCTTGCTCTTGATCAGCCTCTAATTGCAAGCAGTTCTTGCTCCTTTTAGTGGAAGCTTTTAGGAAATTTATGCATTCTCTTACACTTTTCTTCTTGTTACCTCTTACTTTACAGATAGGTTGTATTTAAGCGTGATAGTTCCTTATGCATGTTAGGCTCTGACCACAACTCTTACAGGTGTTTTGAAGAGAGACTGATGTCTGTCAGGTGTAATTCTGCAAACTGATTTCTTAAGAGTTACCAAGTCCAGGGCAATTGTGACTCAGCATATTTTTAGTGGATCAAGCAAGTAAAGCTTAGGATGTGCGGGTCATGTTATTTTCTGATTCTTTTCAACATCTGCCAGACTGTACTGAAACCTTAAGTTTATCTGGTTGTTTGCCATAAGCCGTTCATTCTTTTCAGTGGAACACAGTACAATTACCTTATAGTAATTACTTGCAGAATTCTATGTAAAATCTTGATTATCTGTTGGGATCTATGGAGACAGTGCATGCATCTTTACAAAGCTTTATTAAAGTTTGATTGACTCTGCTGAGCATGAGACTTCTGTGCCTAATTCATTACAGTAGGACCTCCGTGCTCTTTGACACTATTTTATGAAGCAGATTCAATTAATCGGTATAAGGCAATACTATTAGTAATTTTACAATGTATTCCTTTTTAAGGGCCAGCAAGAGGGTAAAGATGACATTGACTATGAAAGAAAAAGCGATGTTTACAAAGATATTGTCTCATTTCTAAGGGAGAGATCACCTAGATTTGTAGAAAATATGGCTAAACAGGTAAGTAGGGATTGATCCTGGTGTTCTACTCTGTACAAATGTGCATGATACATTGGTAAGAATTACGCTGTAAACCTGCATGACCTTTATCAAAGATGAATCTGTGATTGATTGAAGAGTTTTAAATGCTTTGAAATGCATTTGTAGTTTTTCTTCGGATTAGTTCCAGTTTTTATTAGTACATTCCTATTGTAAGTAGCAAATAATACCCTATTTCACATCATTCTATGACATCCTATTGTGAGTCTTGTGAGATCAGCTTCTGATTTTTCATTAAACGTTTTGCACATCTTCTGCTTTTATTTTTTATGGAGTACTGGAAATGCTAATGATTACAAAATGGAATACTTAGGAAACTACTGTAATCTTAGAGAAAAGTCAGCTTTTGTGACTGTTTTTCTGTCTTCGTCCTTTGCAATCCAAATACAAAATAATAGCCCAACCTAACCTTTTACAGAGAACTGCCTGATTTAAATATCAGAGCTGAGAGTTCAGTATCAGCTATTGCTTCAGCTAGAGTAAAATATAAAACATACAGTAAAAAAGCCATTATTTTGGCTTTTATTTGGAGCTCTGTGTTAGCTAGAATCAGAAAGTGACACTAGAACTTGATAATTTCTGATAAAACTATTTTTTCTGATTTCCACTGTGCTTAGATTAATACCTTTGTGAAAAAATGTGTCATAGACTAAAACCTGTTGTAAATTTTATTGTGGTTATTTCAATGCCATTTTAATTACTGCAAGAAGGCAGTCATTAATGGGGAAATTTTCTTATCCTTTACTTGTGGTTTTCTGGGGTTGTTTATTGTGGGTTTTTTTGAGACACACAAATCTGACAGTTCTGAAAGAGCAGAGCATTTCATGTTGTGTACATAAATACAGTAGCTTGTATTAACAGTAATGAAATTAAATTTGCAACTTTTTCTGTTTGAAAGTTCAGTAAGTTCCAAAATGTTTTATTTATCCCATTGGCCATTATTTTTAATGTTATCTTTACATAATGATTTACATTTCATAAATGTGGCAATATGTGAATGTTTTTAGACATAATTACTGATTTAATGACCTGTCTTCAGTTGACAGTCATGAAAGATAAAATATGGTAATCAGTTAGGTTTTTTACGTTTCAATATTAACATTAATCTGTACAGGTAATACAGGTAATGTACGTTTCTGTGTCTCTGCTATTTAAGAAATGTGTGGACTTTTGCTAAATAAGAGTAAATACATTTATCTAATTTTTCTTTCAGTTGACTTATAAATGATTTACTCAGTGTTTCCTCACTGTGTAAATAAGTATACGTCAAAGAGTTAATTTATGTCATTTTAACAGTTTAGGGATATCATGTCACATTGCCTTTCTGAAAATCTGATTTAATACATTCTGCATTATAAAACTGGAACTTATAGAAGTTTATCCTGTAGAGCTGCAGAGCCTTTCTGTTTAAGGGAAAATCTTGTCTTCTCTAGAACTCTGAAAAGCAGAGAAGAGCTGTATTTCCAAGGCTGCCTATGTGAATTATGACTGGAAATAGTTTTGATTTATTTTCTGAGGAGAGCTTCAAAAAGCTCATTACATACACATATGTTGCAAAACCAATTAACTTTTATAATATCTTGGCCTTGTTGAAGCTAACGTTTAGAATTGTTGTTTTGGCATGTAGTGCTGTAGGAAACATAACTTTTTAACACATGCATAGCTGGCCAAGTAAGAGCATCCATTCTCCTATGATTTATCCAGTTAGTCATGTGTTAAGTTGTCTTGTCTAGAGAACATTTTGAGAGTGAGATAATTAGTTGGAGTTTATGATTAGGCAGTTGTGTCAGCAAGCCTGGAACAGCCGATTCACATCAGGAAGTAGTCAAAACCAGACCATACTGTTACAGTATCCTCAAAACTGCCGTGAATGGGATGCATAAAGGAGTGTCTTCACCTATCTGGTAGAGACAGCTGTAATAACAGTAATAAGTAATGATCATATGCTGCCTTTTCTGTAAAAATGGAATATGTTCCAGTACAGAATAGGAGTTGACAAGAGTTCTTTCTGTTCTGGGTATTTGTAGTCAGCCATGGTACTAGACACAGAGAGCTGAAAGATTGGTAGGTGCTGCTCATCGCCATTCTTGTGTGTCTCATTTCACAACATTGTGTCCTGAGAGAGGATGAAAAAAAATGAAATGCAATGTTTGTATTCATTCTAAACTGTATCAAACTGAATTACTTGGAACTGAAGTCTAGCAGTTTATCTTATCCCATTTCCAGTGTTATGTTCAATTTTTTTGTGGGATGTTTTGTAAATTCTTCATGCAGTGATGTAGTTTTTGTATAAATAATCCATTGAAATCAGCATGACTGACTTTGCAGTTCTGTATCTTGAATCTTATTTGGAACAACACCCAACATTTGAGTATCTGCAAAAAACTCAAAATTTCACAGAATCACAAAAAGTTAGGAGCTGGAATGGACCTTGAATGATCATCTAGTCCAACGCTTGCCAGAGCAGGATCACCTATATTAGGTCACACAGGACGGTGTCCAGGTGGATTTTGCATGTCTCCAGAGGAGTCTACATAACTTCTTTGGGCACCCTGTTCCAGTGCTCTGTCACCCACACAGTAAAAAAGTTTATGTGGAAATTCTTTGCTCCAGCTCGCACCCATTTCTCCTTGTTCTGTCACTGGACATGTATTTATAAACATTAATGACGTCACCTCTCATTCTCCTCTTCTCCAAGCTGAAGACACCCAGCTCCCTCAGCCTCTCCTCATACAGGAGATATTCCACTCCCTTCAGTGACTTTGTGGCTCTGTGCTGGACTCTGTCCAGCACCTCTGTGTCCTTCTGGAACTGAGGGGACCAGAACTGGACCCAATATTCCAGATGCAGTCTCACCAGGGCAGAGTAGAGGCGGAGGAGAGCCTCTCTCGACCTACTAACCACAGCCCTTCTAATCCACCCAGGATGCCAATCAGCCTTCTTGGCCACAAGGGCATATTGCTCATGGTCATCTTTCTGTCCACCAGTACATTCAGGAGCCTTTCCCCTACACTGCCCCCCCGACAGGTCAGTCCCCTACCTATATTGGTACCTGGGGTTGTTCTTGCCCAGATGCAAGACTCTACACTTGCCCTTGTTAGAGTTTGTTAAATTTCTTCCCACCTAGCTCTCCAGCCTGTCCAGGTCACATTGGGTGTCAGCCACTCCTCCCACCTTTGTATTTGCTGGCAATGCACTGTATTCCCTCATCCAGCTAATCAATGAATGTATTGAACAGAATTTTAACTTGTTCTTTTACTTTCATTTGCACCCAGTAACAGCTACTTTCCAGATTAACATTCCATTCTTTTAAAAACAGTCTGATTTTATGTCATTCTGCATGTAATACTTTAAAAATTTTAAGAACAACATCCTGGAATTGCTTTTATAACTTATTGTTTCAGTACGCGTTATTCATATAGGAGTATGACTGACCAATGGTGTCTCTTTTTGTTTAGGACTATAGTTTTTGTAACGTATCAACACACTTCTCTTGGAAATCCCAGGACCATTGTGGTTTTACAGGAAAAAGCGCCCGTGAGACAGTGAACATTTCTGCAGCAGGGAGATCCATTGGCAAGAAGAAACTAGAACCATCTATAAAGTGGAATACTGAGGTTTCTGCTTCCCACGAGTAAGTAGTTACAGTTAAAGCTGAAATTTTCCTACAGATCTCTCGAAACTGTGCTAATGGTACGGACTGTGTGTTACAGGTTTGCACTATTATCATAGGAGTAATAAGCCAGAATTACTAGACAGAATTATAGAATCAGTTAGGTTGGAAAAGACCTTTAAGATCATCAAGTCCAATCACTAACCTAGCTGTACCGAGCCCACCATTAAACTGTGTTGCTGCAAGTTAATTTCTAAGGGAGTATGGACTATCAAAGAAATTTCTGCATTTTCTTCAGACAGTTAACAACGTCGATAATGTTACATCATTTCCAAAAAGCCACCAGAGACTGTGCTCATCTAGACCTAGGAGTTTTCCTGGAGTATGAGGAAAGCAAGACAGACTGTATTCAGCATGACCAAAGCAATGGAACAGCTCAGTGTGTGGAAGTAGGCAGATTAGAACTCTTCTGCCTGGAATAAATATGACTGGGGGACAGTAAGACAGATACACAAAATCAGGGCTGGAGGTGGTAAATAGGGAACTGACAGTCACTGTCCATTCTAATGCAAGAATAAACGTCATGAAATGAAAATGAACTAGTGAGACCAGTTCAGAACAGAGTGACTTCATCATACAACCCATGGCTAAGCTTTCAAATACTTTGTCATAGGATGGTAGAGGCCACTTGTTCAAAAAGCAACCAGACACATTCATGGAAGAAAAATCCATACAAAACTGTTAATGCAAGGATGGTCAGGAGAAAAATATTCTGGAAAAAATAATTTCGATGTTCTTCCATTGTTCTTCTACTGTTACCTGTAGGTCTGCTGTTGATCTTTGGTGGAGATGGTATGCTGGGATAAATGGGACCTATGGTCTGGGTGCATTCTTTGGTCTTGTGTCATATGCAGGCCGGCATAATAGAATTTGTCTGATATTCCATAGTTTTATTAGTCACCTGACACAGCATACTTTCTGTTTAATGACGTTTATTGTGTAAGTTTGTAAGTTCATATGAGCTGACATACTGTGTGTCCAGTCATAGCTTTTTGATTCTATGGATATAAATTTGGGTTTTTTTTAATAAATCCAAATATTTTAGGGACGAGGCTATAAACGAAGATACTGAAGAAGAGAGAAATAAGAGAAGTACTACTTTGAAAGTCAAAAAGAAAGCCAGTGGCATTCCTTCTGAATCTGTTAAAGTAAAACCAGCTTCAAAATGGTATGGGTTACTTATTTTCCTTCAACTTAATAATTTTTATTTTACATATCTACAGTAACTAGCACCATACATAGTATTAAACAATGTCAATTATGTTTTTCTAATTGTGTTCTAGGCAGTGGTGTCACACCTGCTTAAAATGTGCTTGTGTATCTTAGTTTATACCTATTTAAAAAGATTGATGCTGTTTATGTATTTTTAGTAAAACATCAGCCAGGTTGGAAAGCATTAGTGAAAGTTCCTCAGAGACTGAGGCGGATGAAGAACAACCTGTACACCATGAGGAAGAAAGCACTGATTGGCCGTCAGAATACTGGGGAATTAAGAAACTTGCAAAATATTTAAAGGTAATTGAGAAGCATTGATAGATTTAATAGAAAAAAGATGTTTGACTCTTTACCCTCTATACTTTCGGACACCAGACCTGTTCCTCATCCATTTCACATTCCATGTATTTTAGCAGAGCCTTTCTACATAGTACATTTGAATCCTGAAACTGTGAACTTTGCTATCACCCACCCATTTCTCCTGCATTTTTTTAAATCTGCTGTTCTTGGCTTATGCAGACCCTTAGATTAAACCATCTGTTCAACGTTATTTAAAACTTACGCTGGTATAATTTCTTCATTAATTATTTAGTTTCTGTTTTCCTTTTTGAGTGAAATGTTCCAATATATTTCTTTATGTGGATAATAACTTTCAAGAGTTTTTATTAAAACTGAATACTTGCCTAAAGTCTTTCATCGGCTATGATTAATGCATGACTGAAGTAATTCTAACAAGGTCTTTTGTCTGGATAGTTGCTGTTAGCGAACAAGAAAATGTAAGATAAACAGCCATCCTCTAAACAAAAAAAAAGGGGTTTGTTACACAGACTTGTTGAGATTCTTTTGGAACCTAGAAATATAGGTGTTTAGAATTGTGTGTGTCTGAAACGTGTTAAAAAAACAACAACCATCTACTATTCTGGAAAACTCTAAAACTAATTATATTTTTCCCTCAGGAGAAATTCCTTTACAAGTTTGTACTGGAATTTATGTCCTGTAAGTTACTAATAAAACAGTGCTGGTTTATGTGGGTTTTTTTCAGTACAGCTATAGAGTATCCAGCTGATAAAATGATGGTACAGCAGCACTATTTGTGAGGAACCAGCAAAGCTTTGGGTCCCTCGGGTACTTCAAGTATTGTAGAAGAGTAACTCAGTCTTTTGGACAGTTTTCAGTGCACTCAAGCTGCTCATAGCCAAAGAGACACAGAAAAACATGGATAATGCATGTCTCTGTACAATTCTCTGTGACTTCTCTTATGTAGGCTGGACACCTACATGGTCACTTTGGCCACTGAAATAACCTTTTGCAAATGTAAGCGGGTGTGACATTCAGCATGCAACTTGCTCAGCTATCTGCTAATGCTGAATTAGAATAATGCTATTTGCATGTAGTAACAGCCCAATGTGTTGTTTTCAAGTTGTTTAGTATACTAACAGCTTGCCTCTGTCTGTCTTACGTACCTGCTCTGCACTGTTGAGACATAACCTCCTAGAAATGCTACTTTTTAGTAATGACATGAGTTCCCCCTGGAGAGGATACCTGAAATTCATTGCTGTTGACAAATTCATAGAAATCCTTTAACTGGCCACTTTATGGATCACTCCGTTTACCAACAAGTCTTTCCTTTCCTGTTGCATAATTCTCAAACTCATTTTCCTCTCTAGATTTTTCATGTAGTAATGTTAAGATTTTAGTACTGACTTGATTCAATTCTAAAACGTATCTACGCTTGCATGAAACCGTTTTGAAGGAATTAGCGTATTTTGGTCCAGCTGTCAGCAAGCAAAAATACTTAATGGCTTAGAACTAGAAGAGATGGTAGAGCAGTTTTAATAGAATTGTGAGTACCTGTTAACTCACAATGTTGTACCTGTGGTACAAAATTTCGTATTATGGACAAGTTTTGTTAAGAAAATTCACCGTATTCTTGGTTGTGTACTCAAGCACACCTGAGTCTTCCAAGATTTCTTTAAATTAGGTATAAATTAAACAAAGTACTTGAAGATCTACTTAAAATTGTTCTTGATTCTTAGCTACGTAAAGCGGTAGGTCCCTAGGGTGAGATACAGCTGAAAAGAAATGCCTCAGTGCCATACCACAGACAGTGGTTGAAATGTTTTATTGATGGAGTGCTACTTTTGCTTGCACATGGAATTCATTTTAATTCAAGTATAAATACTGCACTTCTGGCCAGACATTGGAGATTTTTTGGCATTCTTGTTGTTCATGTAGGCAAGTGTTCATGACACATGCAACCTAAGAGAAAATAAATTTATGACTGCGATATTTAAGTATCTACAAGCATATTTATATAGAAGCATAGATTTTAAAGGTGCTTATATATCTTCAAAGGTTGTATACATTGTTTGCACATCTTTAAAATGTAATAAAATACCTTAAATAATAGGCTTGAAAGGCAAAGTTAGAAAATACAGTACTTTGTAGGTATAACCATTTCTCGAATGTCTGTTAAAGTAGATGAGACTCACAATTCAATGAGATTCGAAAATAAAGGACCAATGTACAGACACTAAATTTCCGTAAAGCCTAGAAGATACCTAGTTTTCATACCAATGGTAGATTGCTGTTGAAACTTTAAAACAGGGGTCCTCAAACTTTTTAAAGAGGGGGCTGGTTCACTGTCCCTCAGACAGTGTCGGGGGCCGGGCTATAGTTTGTGCTGCCTGGCTTGTCCTGCCTGGGAGCAGGAGGGAGGGAGGGAGAGACGGGGGAGCCACCCACCTCGCTGATGCCGCCCGCCCCTACCCCCCAAGCCCGGCTGGGCATTCGGCAGGAAGTCATCTGTGGCTGCTAGGTTTTTGCCCCCCCAACCCCCACTGTAAATACCAGTGGGCCGCACTGGAGACCCTGGGGGGCTGTATCCGGCCCGCGGGCCGGGGTTTGAGGACCCCTGCTTTAAAAGATTCTTGCTTCCTGTGTAAAGCAAACTTGCTAGATCCTTTGAACTGTTCCTCTGTGCTATGTATTTGCATGCCTCTTCACAGAGAGAAAATTCCAGTGTGATGGAAACTCCCTTCTGACCTTTTTGTCCTTCTCCATTTGTCCTCCTTTCTGAGAAAGAGCAGCCTTATTGGAATTGCTCCACTGGGAAGCAGCTGCTTCTGTGGTCTAGCTTCTTGTCCTACATTCAGGCTTCCCAAGGATGTGAACAAAAGGTAGAACTTGAGTGCTCTCGTCATGTCTCCACATCCATTTAAGAACAGGCAGCAAAGATAGATAAGCAAGCTTGGTCATGGCATTGTGTTAGGCATCTTCTGGGGCTAGAGTAGGTAAAATTGGACTGATGTGCTCTGATGATGTTTGTAACAGTAAGGTTACTCAAGAGAGCCTGCTTCAGATTTATTGGTGTATATATAATAGTGTTTCTGAAGAACTAGGTTTCTAGAGAAAGGGCTGCATCTTACACATGAAAATTTAAAGAAATAGGGTGAAGGGGGTCACACTTTACAATGATATTTCTACTGTAAAAAGGAAACATCAGTAGAAATGGAGAATCTTTTCTGCAGCAGAGCTAGGGTTCACTTTAATGGAAGAAAAATGAGTGCTGTGTAGAATGCTTTGTGCTGCCTGCTGTTGAGCACTGATTAGTGCCAGTTTTAAGATAAAATTGAGTTGTTCAGAGGTGAATTTGGGTTGATGACTGCACCAGGAATAACTCCAGTCTTCAGAAGTCTTTAACTCCTTGTGCTGCTTGGTTTTGGTTCTATGTAAGAGTGTGGTTTATATGTACGTGTGTGGCAGGGTGAGCCCTGGATAGAGTTCTGCAGGACCCTGTCAGTTAGAGAATTCTTATAGAATCACAGAATCGTAGAATCATTAGGGATTGGAAGGGACCTCGAAAGATCATCTAGTCCAATCCCCCTGACACAGCAGGATCACCTAGACCAAGTCATACAGTCAGTCTGGGTTCCTTACCTGGAAGGGCATTCTGCTTTTGGCTATATCTCAGGGGTACTAGGGAAACCAATCAAGTCTCATACTTCATGTAAAATATCCACTAATTTCTTAACTGTTTTGAGTTACTCCAGTTTGAAAGACCTCATTCCTACAACAGCATTGTGTTTCTATTCTACTTTGGAATCACAGGTGGACAAACCTGCTGCTTCTCCCTAGCTGTTTGCATCTTGTGCCTGGTCCAGGAGCTGGGGGAAGGCTATGGAGATAGGAAGAATGTACTCTGAGTAAGGCTTGCACACAATTCCCAGGCACCTATGTACCCTGGGGCTGCGTAGCAATGGATGGCTGGGAGGATAGAACATCTGTCACGTGACTCCGTAAAATCTCATTCACTGGACAAGGAAAAGGCTGAAAGAACTGTGGGGTATTCCGCTCTGCTCCACAGCTGCCTTTTGGCAGGACCTGTGGAAGATTGCTGTGTTCAAGCAACATTTCTGTAGCTGGCAGGAGGCCCATCTCTATTGGGTTTCCATTACATGAAGATGGCAAACAGACTAGGGAGATAGGAATATGTGGGGAATTTTCCTTCCCTTTTCTTTCTCTCCAATTTCCTCTGAAATCTTTTTTCTAGGCAATTGTGTCAAGTAAATTAAAGCCTTTAGAGGTCAAAGCTATGCATCTTGTTCTTATAGTGCATCTGTTGTGGTGAGTATTGGCAGATCAAGACCTCATGCCCATCACTTCTGCTTCCCCTTTGCAGTGTGAGCAGAGCTGAGCCAGAAGGATGTAGTGTGGCTGCTGCACTGCGGACAGACTTTATTTCCTCTTCTCACGAAACTAAAATTCATCATTTTGGGAAATCCAACTGTGTGTTAGCTTGCAGGAAGGAATAGTGAATGGCCAGCTGAGCCCTTTGTCTAGTAGCTTTCTAGGGGAAGAAAGGTACAGGTTAGAAATGCAGAAAGTCAGACAACAAAAAGCAATGATGCGGGGAGGCTTTGCCAGGAGTTAAGATGCAGGATCTGAAATAAGAGGCTTATGTAGATATTGTTGATAAGAATCATAGAATCACTACGGATTGGAAGGGACCTCGAAAGATCATCTAGTCCAATCCCCCTGACACAGCAGGATCACCTAGACCAAGTCACACAGGAACACATCCAGGCAGGTCTTGAACATCTCCAGTGCAGGAGACTCCACAACCTCCCTGGGCAGCCTGTTCCAGTGCTCCATCACCCTCACTGGGAAGAAGTTCCTTCTGATATTTATGTGGAACCTCCTATGTTCCCGCTTACCCCCATTGCCCCATGTCCTATCACTAGATGACACTGAGAAGAGCCTGGAAATACAGGATCTTTTCACTCACCTGGAAAACACAGGGAGACATGTGGAAATTGGAATTGAGGAGCTTGGAGCAAATCCCCCAGGAAATCTATGTATGCATGAAAGGGAGGAGTGTGGATAAGGAAGGTCCAAACTGTTACAGAAACATTTTTGAACATTTAAGAACCAAATCTTTAAATGGCAGTGGTGTGTGTTTGAAGTTGCATTCTATGTGCAAAGTTTACAGTGTGAGATTTCTCTCCTTGGAGAGGGAGAAGGAGGTAGGCAATAACTGCTTGCACACTGCCCAACTATGCATGAATATAAAGCCAGTCACAGCTTATTTCTGAGACTTGTCGTACCTGAGGTCTAAAGATTTAGGCATTTGAGAAATAAATGTCTTCCTCATAAAATTTCGTGATAGAAAACATCCAGCCTTTCAAAGTAAATTATTACTTTCTTGTGCAAATGAAAATTGTTCAGCAGTTTCAGCCCTCCTGTAGTTTGAGAGGTGCTATATACAGCAAATGTTTTATATGAGCCAGTTTTAAATTTATGGCACTTGTGGAGGCATAGATGTGGTTTGTAGAACTTTTTTTGCAAAGTTTGTATGAAATAGACAGTTCATACATGGTTTTAACTACATTATGGGAAGGAACAGAATTCATAAGTTGTAGTGGTATTGGAAATATTTAAATTATTTAAGCAATGTTAGTACTCATAATACAAATTCAAATCAGCTTTATAAAGTATGCATAGATTGAGAAATTAATTCTATTTTGGAGTTAAAGTTAATAAACTTTATTCTAAAATGTCTCTCAAAAGAGACATGAACAAATTAACCTAAGGAACAGAATGGGTCTTCAAACACTAATAAATTTGAAGTGAAGTTACACAAGATTGCACAGAGAATTGCACATACAAATTCTGAGCAACCAACTCTATCTTGTCCCTGCTCCCATTTTCCCAAGAAGAGTTACTGGTGGATACATCTTTACAACTATGAGTGAGTACTTAGATGTTTAACACAGAATCAGATATATAAACAACTTAGAAATTGTTTTGTGTGCAAACCCACAAAATTTATCAGTAATCCTGAAGACTTCAAGACTAATGGATGCAAGTCCAATAGCAGGGATAAAAGTATCTGAACTGTGTACAAAGTGTATTGCACGTTACATTATTTTTTCCGCAATCTGTCCATATGAAATACCTATTTTTTGTTTATAGTATCATGTTAGCAGGACTTACCTGAGATTGTATTTTAGCAACTGCATCCTAAATAAGCTATGCAGAGTAATTTTGCAACATGTAAGGCGTTTATTCAAGATTGACCAACTTTGCATATAATTGACCTGACCTTAGATTGTCAAAGTGTAGTGTCTAACAAGAAGCCTTTTCTCTTCCCTTGTGAAAGTATATGTTGGAGTGGTATGAAGGAGGTTATTCAACTGAAAGAACAAGATGAAAAATACATTTTGTTGTAGTTTTGGCTAGGTGGTAGTGTTACTTTTCAGAAAATACCAAATGTATGAGACTTCATCATGTGCCACCTGCTAGTGTTTCCAGGCACATGTTTGGCTAACCTGTCAGCCTTGGCAAACCTGTCAGCCTGCATATTCAGTGCATTCTCCACCATTCATGGAGATCTTTTGTTCCCATCTTCCAGAATTAGCCAAGAATTTAAAAAAAAATTCAGTAAAGAATATGATTACTGAAAGAGAAAGAATAAAATAATGAGAAATCTCCATTTCACAGTTAAGGTATGTATTTTTTACAACCCAGCCAGTGCTGATCATGAAAAAGAAATGTTTTTATGATAAATTTACTGGGTAAGAAATACTGGCTAGTGGTGAACTCTCAAATTATTATTGTAATTGGCAATTCTGAGGCACTTGCATAGCACTCTCCTCAAAATACTGTACAAACAATCATTCATCATCACAAAAGACTTATGAAATTTGTAGCAGGCAGTTGATTTTTGACCGTTAACACCAACTCTGAGTTTCTGTATAGTGGAGGTTTAATTGATGTTTCTGTGGTGGCTCATGCTTAAGAGTTTCATAGCTGATGATATGAAAGACAAGATAGAAATAAAGGAAAAAAAATTAAGAAAAAAGGAGAAAGAAAGGTTGGTATGTCACAAATTAAGGGCTGAGGAAAACAGTGTAAAATAACTAATGTTTGGTTCTCCTTTTTCTGCACGATTATGTTGTAAAGACAAGTAATTAAATTAATTATATACTGTTTTGACACTGTAGCTACTATACCTGTAAAACAATTATCAGTTGCCACAGCTGCCTCAGTCTGACATAAGGCTTTATAGTAATGAAGTAGATCATCAAACTGTTGGCTTTCCTGAAGAATTAGAATGTTATTGTGTCTGGAAGCTACAAGAGTTCTAGGAAGTGAGAACAGCTTTCTTCATGGGATTTAAGTGTTCCACGTTGGATCTAGGCTCAGTTTAATCACAGCTTACTATACACTTGGTTGTTTCAGAAGCATACTCGTGCTTCAGCCATGCCTTCATCTGTGTTTCCTTTTCCTGTGGTCTCACTAAGCTCAGTTTTTGTTAGCTTTATTTCCTCAGAGAGCATTTGTCTCTTAGTTTTTTTAGAAACTATTATCATTTTGCTTTCCTTGCAAAATATTTTTGCCTGGTTTCAAATGACACTTGTCTTTTCTGTCTGCTCAGTGTTTATGAAACTTCAGCATAGCCCTTCTGTAGTCTATACAGTCATAGGTCCTTTCTAGTTCAACATCGTTGAATTTTCTTCACGAATTCAATTCCACTGCTTTCCCAAATGAATTGGATCCATTAAAAAAAAAAAAAGCTGTAATAACATTAAGACTTTTCTTCTTGTTTTTTTTTGAGCCAAGTGTTAGGCAAAATCAAATTTGCTTAGGTAGGTCTGACACAGCTACATAAGGTCAACAGTACATCTGTATTATGGGCAGCATATGTCACATCTTCAGGTCTGCAGTCAGCATTTACAAGTGCCATCATTAAATTAAAAACCAGTACTGCTGTTTGTGTAGTTCATTGGTGAGGTTTTTTTAATACAATCCTTGATCTTTTTCTACATCTTATTTTTAAAAACATAACATGTTTTCCTCATGTGAGGTAGCTGAAGACTGGGAGAAGTCATATCCTTCCAGTGCCAAGACATAAATTCAATACCTAGATTGGGATTCATCTCCCTTAGCTCTAAACGAAAACAGAGTAGGTGTTTGTAGCCGAGTTCAGTATGCAAGGCTACCTTTATGATTTGTTGTAAAAATAGGCATCTTAAGGATATGATTCATCTGATATTTTAAGCATCTTTTATTATCCAGAGTGAGCTGGATCATGTTTTCAACTTCACTGCTGACTTGATCTCAATTAACAGGAATGTAGGATGCCTCTAGATGACTCGGCCTTAATTATCAGGAATGTGGGATGGCTGTAGACAAGTGCATTTAGACACATGACTCCCATTCCCACAATTTGATGCATTTGAAATCATCAATGAGTGTAATGTGAAGTAGTCTTTTGAAGGCCTACTTTTATTCCAGATTCTTCATGTATTTGCAAATCGAGGCCTTTTTTCCTTGGAGTAATTTGTAAAGATCAGACTTTTTGGTTACAGCCTTAGAAACTAATTGGCCGTCCTCAGTTAATGAGTAACAGGTTGCCCAGAGTGGTGGTCAATGTCCTGTCTCTGGAAACATTGAGTCAAACTGGGTGGGGCTCTGGGAAACTTGATCTAGTTCAAGATGTTCCAACTTACTGCATGGAGTTGAACTAGATGACCTTTCAAAGTCTCTTCCAAACCAAAATATTTTATGATTCTGTAATTTCTAGCAATCAGCTAGAAACTAAACCTGTGGTGTAGCTTTGGCCTAGTGACTGACTTGGTGACTGGCCTTGAGCTTTGTTTGCACACACAGTATGCGTGTGGTCATGATGCTACAGGATTGTCTTGCTTCTGGTTTCAGTAGACCGGCTGCACTGGCTTTCATAGCTCATTACTGACATTTCACCCGATGCTGCACTGTCTTTGGAGCTCTTCAGGGAGTGGGCTGCAAAGAATCCTCACCTTTTTTAGGGTTTTTCTTCTGACACTAAGTTGGTGAACAAAGGCTATCAGGATTCTGAAGAAAAATGAGAGTAAATAAACAGCCAGAAGGAATTTGCAAGAATTAGCAAAACAAAACCCCAGCAACAGTTGGAGGATGACAGAATCGTGATTCTAAGTTACTCACTGTTCTGAGAAAGATTTTTGTTCTCTTTACCCTTTATGTCTTGGGCTTCTATGTTACTTGACCTAGTTAGCTCAGCTAGATGATGTCACCTATCTGTACTGGCACATAAAACATCTGAGAGCCTGTTGCTTTGCTCTTCTTGCAAAACAAACTTAGCCACATTTAACAATTTTTCTGGAAGTAAATTTTTTGTTTGGTTGGTATGTCTTAGCTAGTTTGTATCTCTTGGGAGAGACATTGCATGGGTAGCACAAAGGACATCTTTATAGGGTGAGAGGAAATTGGGAGGGAAGCAGAGCTCACTACGAGCTGTATGTGTTCACTGCTTGTGTCAAAGGCCGTTGAAGCATTACTGCAGGGCAGTACAGGACTGTGGCTGTTTTAGATTGAATAAAGTTATTCCTGAATGCCATGGCCTGATTCCATTAAACTTGATAAAAGGGCTCTACACAAAAGTCTGCAGCCAGCTATGTTCAGGACAAAGAGTATCCAGCTACTTCTGTGAAATCAATCATCTGGTGATGAAACGTCTGAACGTTAGTCTCTGGTTAGTCTGCAAGAGCCGAAGGCATTGTGTTGTTTGTTTAGGCACTACAGACTCATGACAGTATTCAGGCTTGCTGGTAGTACAGGTACCCTAGTGACACTGACGTTCCCTATTCCTGATGAAGACAAAAATGCTGAAGATTTGGGTGTGGTGCACGCACTCACCGTAGCCTATCTTTGTGTCTGTGATGATCCTCCAAGCTCTGAGTTCCTATAGAGAGGTCAGCCTTTTTATATGTGTAGTTCCCATCCTGTTAGAGCAGACAGACTATGAGAATCTTCTTTAACCTTACAACTGAACATGTTTTGTCAAGCTGAGTGATACTAGCCTTGTTTCTGATGCTCACCAGCAGGCTGAGTATATATCTGTCTGTTGATGTTGCACACTATTACAGTTACTGTGGCAATGGAGTTCCCACTCCAAAAAGATGTTACTTTATGGTAGAAACTAGCATGATCATTTCTAGACAGAATTGTCTGACCCTTTGGCCACAGAAAGCTTTTCATTTCAATACCAGAGAACACTGAATGGGACAACTCCTATTCTGTGTAACTTATCAAGTGTATAAGACTGTTCTCCAGAGGACTGTTCCTGAAAGCAAGGGGTGGGCAGCACAGTGGCTGATATTCAGGATGTCACGACCCAGACAAATGAGTGAGCAATCTTTCTTCAGCCAGGACCAAAGAAATGTGTGGCCTGTTAATTGCAATAATATGGTCCTATCATCAAGGGTGCTGAGGTAAGTCACCTGTTTGGGGACTCTTGGTGAAATGGCACCTGAAGACAGTGGAGGGTTAAGATGGGACCAAGGAGTGTGATGTTTTCTGCAGGAAATGAGGAAGGTTTGTGCGTTAAGTAAGGTAATTTGCATATGCTGAAAGGGCCTGTCAGCTGGCTGTGAGGAAGTCTAGGATGGTTGCTGAAGCTGAGTTCATTCACACTGGAGTGTTGGTGGGAGACAATCTCAGATTTTCTCTCTGAATAACTCAAGGCAGTGCCTCAAGACACTGCCAGATGAGCTGGAGTCTGAACTTCTGTGTGGCTACCTCAGGTACTACGGGTGGCCTGAGTGAAAACAGAGTTACTTCAGCGTTCACGCATCCGCTGGAATGGTGACGCTTTGCAGTATCAGTAGTTTCTGATGGATCAATTAGATTAAATACCAAATTAACATCTGTTACAGTGATCCAGTGTAGAAATCATAGTGGCATTGTGGGTTTGTCATGCACATTAGAATTGTTATTTTCCTCTCTAAATTTAGCTAGGATTGAAAACAGAATGGTCTATTGTCTTTACAAGACTGTCCAGATATAACTGGGGAACAAGTACCCTCCTAAACTGAAAATTTCACTGAAAATGAAAAGATAAACTTACACTGTTAAGATATTATATATTACCTTGGCCAGGTTTTCTGTGGTTTTTGGGTCAGCATTTCATTTCTTGCCAAGTTGGAGGTTTGCAAAGTTACAGGGAAAAATATTCGGCTATTCCTCGTCCGTGAAGTAGAAGTTCATGTGTTTGTGCATGAACTGCAGTGACTTTTACCTCCTCTGCGGTAGAATCCAATTGCTGTGAATCAGAAAAGGGAAGCTAAAAGATTGGATCCACATCTTGGGAGAGTTTTCAAGAGGGAATCAACAGTTGCCGAACAAAACCTGCTGGTTCACTCAGAAAATAATAGACTTACTCTTTTGTTTGGAAGCTGATTTATTTTCTATTTCATAAAGTATGTTGACAATTTAAACTCACCGTGTCAGGGCGGCAACATATGTCACTTCTGCCCCTGTGAAGCATCGAGGTATTAATCTGCAACTAGAACTGTGCAGCTTCTGTGTATGGTTCTAGTCCAGTGTGAATGTTTTGGATTTTGTGATGCCTGTAATTTTCCACTGGCTTTACTTATATTAATTTGAACAGTTTACATACTGCCAGGCTGTAGCCAAAGAATGCCAGAAGATCCAGGAAATGGGGCAGGGAATTATTCCATAACTCACTTATACTTGTCCATAACTCATCTCTTAACAAGTTGCAGCTTGTATGTTTTATAAACTAAAATGAAAAATTGGAACTAGTATTTAAACCAAAACAAAACTCAATGTTTAAAAGTTCACTAGCATAGAAAAATGGCCTCGCTGAAGAATTTTATATATGTTACACTGCAGTATTCAGTCTTTCATTAGGCTTTATCAAAATGTATTCAAATTTTGAAGTATTTTGCAGCAGAAAATTATAAAATGGTTTGTAATTTACGAGGGTCAAGTTCAGCACAAAATCAAATAGTCACAGAAGTGTAAATTAAGAATTCTGTTTCATATTTTGCTATTTATTTTTGCTTTCTGGTTTTATAAAAATGGCAATATTAACGTCTTGAGCTGGGATTCCACTGAAACTATTGTTTTGCTCTAGGAATATTTTCATTCAGTTAATTCTAATTAAATAATTTACCATGTAACAAAGTGTTTTATAATTTGACCTGCTTCCTTCTGGATGTCACATAAAGATATTTTGTTTCCTGATTGGTACAGTTGATCTGATTTCTGTCAAGTATATTATATGTATAGCCATAATCAAAAGTAGGGTATATATCTTATACATAAAAATGACAAAATTACCCACAAATAGCAGTTTCACTTCCTGTCATTCATTCATAGGCATACTAACACAGGCATACATGTCTATTGTATTAATTAAGTCTAGCCAGGACTTAATTAATACAACAAATAAAATTATCTTTGCAATGGCAAAATAAATTCCGACCATAGGTCTAAGCTGAAAATGTACCCTTAACATTGCCATGTAATGTAAAAGAATATTTCACTTTCTGGTTGCACTCAGTCCTATTCAATCCAAATCCAAATATGAAGAAAATAAATTAATAAAACCCCTTCCAAATAGGCACCATATTTATAGACACATTAGTGAGCCAAAAGTGGTAAAGTTTTCATTTGATTTAATCTTGCTTTCTCATGGGAAACTGAAATGCACTATAACTTTATTGTAATGTTTATATTTTTCCATGTATGTATGAGAATTTTATTGCAAATTGGGCAACACATTTGAAATCATCTTCTTTGCAGTCTTTTTAGTACTTTTATTATTTGCACTGCCTGTAGGTTTCAGTTGAAAGTCTTTAACAAAGACACTGGGAAATGGCCAGAGCCAGTCAGGAATTTTTTCAGAGGACTCAGTGTACCAGCAGTCTGGTAGCCTGAGTCTGGGTAGGGTACCATTCTCATACAGCTGTCCTTTCTCTAATGTCAGTAGGAGCAGGAAGGTGATTGTGCCCCTGTACTCGGCATTTGTGAGACCGCACCTCAAGTACTGTGTCCAGTTTTGGTCACCACAGTACAGGAAGGACATTGAGGTTCTGGAGCGGGTCCAGAGAAGGGCAACCAAGCTGCTGAAGGGGCTGGAAGACATGCTGAATGAGAAGAGGCTGAGGGAGCTGGGGTTGTTTGGTCTGGAGAAGAGAAGACTGAGAGGGGACCTTATTGCCCTCTACAACTACCTTAAAGGAGGTTGTAGCAAGGCTGGTGTTGGGCTCTTCTCTCCAATTAGTGATGATAGAAGGGGAAATGGCCTCAAGTTGCGTCAGGGGAGGTTTAGATTAGAAAGAAATTCTTTACTGAGAGGGTGATTAGATACTGGAATGGATTGCCCAGGGAGGTGGTGGTGTCACCATCCCTGGAGGTGTTTAAGGAACGAGTGGACGCGGCACTTAGGGATATGGTCTAGCAGTTAGATACTAGGAGAAAAGGTTGGACTCAATGACCCTGGAGGTCCTTTTCACCATGATGGTTCTGTGATTCTGTAGCAATTCTAAACTCTTATACAGGTCCCTACTATAGGAAGATCAGTCCAAATTGCATAGCTACGCCGCATATGATGTCAGAGGATTCAAGCAAAAGGAACAGGTGCCATTAAATGCACTAGAAAAGATACCAGGTTAGATGTTCCATAGGCCTTCTGTACAGTCTTGACTGCCTGAATCTGTCTATCCTAGCCTACTGAACTAAGATCACAGTTTGACAATTTAAAGCTGGGAAGGGTTTCAATTAGGATGGCACATGCGATACTGAAATCTTAAACTTGTATATTTTAATATCTACTCTCTGTTTCTGTGATCTTTTTATTTATAGTGGATCAATTATCTTTTTGAAAAGAGAATTTATCTAGTAATATTTAGCATTTACAACATATCATGATAATAAAAGGGCACACAAAAATTTTATAGAAAACGAGGCTAGAGTGGAATGGAGGTCATTTACTCTATCTTCCTGCCTCAAATACAGCATGAATTCTTTGAGTGCTTTTGGGGCAAATACTCAAATATTTCTGTAACTTTTCTTTCCTGTGATAGAGATTTTGTTACTGTTTTAAGCAATAAATTACAAAATTCAATTAGTGTTACTACTAAAAAAGTGTTTCTAATAAACTTGCGTGAACCAACCATGAAGCCATTCACCTCTATTATTTCTTGTCTTACCTGCAATGGACCTGGAGAACGTACAATTTTCTTTGTAAGCTGGTCTTTTAAATGACCTTCTTATTCCCTTCACCTCTGGAGCAAACAGGTGTAAAATCTATCTGTAAAGTTTGCTTTTTTGTCTGGCAGTGCTGTGGTGTTAGTATATAATGTCTTCTGTAGCTAACACCAGATTTTTTTCCTGCAGTTCTGCAAACTACTAATGGTCTTTGGTATCAGCCAGTTCTCCGTGCTGAAATGTAGATCCATTAAGCCTAGCAAGTGTGAAAATGTCTAAGTTATTGAAGTATTTACTGTCTAGTTATGTCCTTAGCACGAGCAGAGTGTTTACTGTGCCATCATTGACATTAAGGGTCAATTACTAGAACATAATAAATATTAATGCACAAAGAAGACTCTTTAATGCTTTTACCTTTCTTGGTTTCATTTGTTGAAAGGTTGTCATTGAGTAACAGGTTTTTTCCCCTATTATTATGGAAGTGTCAAACAAAATTATTATTTCAACTTTTGTGCCCCTTATAGTTGTCTTTTGGTTTGTGTCCTTATTTGTTTATGTTATTCTTTTATTTTCTCGTTATTAGTTATTATTTGATCTTGTTCTCATTCTCTGTATGGTTGCTCAGTTTCAGCCAGCTGAAGACCTTGTCAGTTTGCCTGATGAATCTCTTTCTACCCTTCCTGTTCTTCATCCCCAATTTGATTTTTGGTTTTATACTCGTTATGTAATTTTCTAAAGCCACTGATTCCTGAATTTAAAAACCAGCAATGGATGAATTTCTGACTTCCTGCTAGCTTTTATTTAATTGCTGTTTGTAACTGCCATGTAAAACCATTGTCCCTGCGTGATATCTGGGGAAACCAACCTCCAGACTGCCCTGACTTATGTTGGGAACCACAATTATTTCAACTGCTGTAGGAGACAGTGACTGGAAAATAAGCACAAAGCCATCTTTGCCAGTTCTTTTTACTGTAACATTAATTTAACAAATTTGCAGAGAAAAAAGTGAAATGCAGTGCTGAAGAGTATTGAAATATGTCCCTATAGCTAATTTGGTATTTTCCTGCCGTTGGAACTCTAGGATGGACTTAAATATAAATCTTACCAAATACTAGCACCAGTTACTAAGCAGGCAGCTATTTCCTACCACTGCTATTGCTGAGGAGCCATTATAGCTCGAGATGATAAAATCATAGAAAGGATCGGAGAGGACCTTAAACATCATCTAGTTCAAATTGCATTCTATGATTCTGTGATCTTTCACTTCTTTGAGCAGTGTCTTTTGGGCATCCTGTATTTGAATGCATTTCTGTCAAAAGGTGTCAGAAGGTACTTGAATACTTCACAAGCAGTATCCAGCACTTCCTGAGAGCCTAAGAATTTCTGAAGGCCCAAAGAGAAAGACAGAATAAGCAAGCCAGAGGGAAAATGGTCTAGATGCAGGTAAAATTAGTGCATCTTCCATTTTATCAATAATGCTGACAAGAACATTTCAAGTACAGTGATGACTAAACCTGTGAGACTGGACTTGCAGCTACCAAATATATAAACCATCTTATCATCATCTGAAACAGCTGCCTTTAAATACGTAAACTCAAAAAAGTTTAAACTGGATTCATACAGTTTTGTATCATTGCATCAAAAAAGTGGTCTGATTAGCACCTCAAAATAAATGCAAAATGACAACATGCTTTGCCACACATCTTTGAAATTTGTTCTAGAAAGTCGCTTGTGAGCTCTGAATATCACAACAGAGATATTATACAGACGATTTACTGATAGTGTAGTAGTGGTACTGCTTTATTTTCATTTAATTTTTGGATATATATGTTATACTATGATATAGAAGGAGAGGTACATTTTAAACTAAATCTGTATTTAATTTCAAGCCTTAAAATTGTTAATCTGCCAGTAGAGTTTCTTTTGCATCCAACATCTCAGATTTCAAATAGTATAACAACATGATGCAGATTTTATGTCAACTTAATGGAGAAGTAACTATTTCCATGCATGTTAAAATCTGTGCTGTAAGTACTGCTACATTCAACTACTGCTAACTTCAAGAAACAAAAATATTTGAAACCATCAGTAATATTTCTTATTTTGTAGAACTGATGCTTCAGCACATATGAAAATTATTTTGTGGTTTTAATTTAAAAACACTTAAAGTCTGTGTGCTTTTTTGAAGCGGAAAAAATACAAGTCATATAGATGTTATATACAGTTCCATTTTCTACTTAATATAAGAAAATTAAAGTTGTTTATTTTTGAAAAACCTGGTCCATATTAAATGTCATATGCCAACGTTATACATGTATAGAGCTGTGAACGACAAGTTACTATGTTCTGTATAAATGTAATTTTACTGTAGGAGAAGCACTTCTCAAAAGAAAAAAGGATGAGACACCACTTGTCAGGTTACTGACCTACTTCGTACGTTTATGAAAAATAATAAAAACACAAGTTTGCTCATTAAACACCTGTGGTAAATTTGTTATAATACCAGGCAAAGTAAATATCAAATTGTAAGGTGGGTGAAAAGGTGACTAACTTCATAAAAGGCCAGCTTTTGGTCCCTTTGAGGTACGGAATAGTCTCTGTTGCTTTGGAATCATATCTTACAGAATTTTTCAAAACGCACTTTGGTTTGATGTGTGTGGATAAACTGATTTCTCTAGGAAAATACTTGAGAAATTGTTACAAATACTTTATTCACGGGGACATATTTTCAAACTATGTTCTTAAAGCAAGACATGTTTCACTGAAGTCCAGATGATAAATGTGATTTTAAAAAAATAACAACAAATTGTAGGAATATCCCTTTAGGCTATTATGTTACAGATGTTTAAAAAATTACCTTTATACTTAACCAGCTGTCTGTGGGGAAATCCTGTGTGTGTCTGTATTTACAAGAAATATACATAAAAGCTGGGTGATCCTCCTGTGGCAGGGGGATTGGACTAGATGATCTTTTGAGGTCCCTTCCAGTCCCTAATGTTCTGTGATTCTGTGATCATCCACACATAATTTATTAGCAGAAGTGTTTTGATTGATTTCAGTTACTGATCTGAAATGTTAGGAAGTGTTTTTCTCACATTCCTTTTGGATATACTTTCTTGCTTTCAGTTCTTTTCTTCAGGTGTGGTACCGGTTGAAGATCGCACTCAACTGAAAGACTTTTTGGTTGTGTTTGTCTCACTGTTTCTGTTTCCATTTAAGAAATATGCTGCAAAAGTTCTGTTTTTGTTGCTTGTCTCATGTTATTCAGTTCTTCAGTATTCTGTATTTCAGTAAGATGGCACAACTTAGCAAGATATTTTCTCTGGAAAGGTTTGATCTCAAAGTCCTTTACAGTTTCCAAACTGGCATTTGAAAGAGATAGTCTTGGACAGCACAGTTCAGATCTGCACGGAAGCCAAAGCTTCCCTGGACCTCAGAGACATGGGGGAGGTGGATACTGTAATTCGATTTACTGGGTGCTCTATGTTGTAACTTCTGCGTTAGCACCAGTTGGCATTGCTCATTCCCTTCATCTTCTGTTGCAGCTATATGGTATCTTACTCCCCCTAATTTCTGTGCAGCTGGGTTCATCCCTGATTTGATTAATAGTAAATCTGTATTACAGGTTCAAAAGCATCCGTTGTTATCATATGGCTTGACATACGATAGGCCGTATTCTTTGATCTTTTTTCTATTCTTTGATCTATTTTCTTGCTTTTTCTGTTGTAGCTGTGATGAAATAATTAGAAAAGCATCCAATCTGGACTGAAAAATTTCCACAGCTGGAAAACTTATTATCACTCTAAGTAATTTCTTCCAAAGGATAATTAACCATGCGATCTTAAGCTTGCACTTTATTCCTCATTTAAATTTTAGTACCTATAACTTCAGATCATCAAACCTCTATGCTAGATTGTAGAGCAATCTGTCATGACGTTCCTGTTCTGCATAGATTTATTTATTCACTATGAGTAAGTCACACTTTAATTTACTTTTAAATGAACTAAACAGTGTTTCTCATATCTGTCTCAATGCAACTGTTTTCCAGGCATACAGTCATTTTTATTTCTGTTGTCTGAATCATCTCTATATTTTTACTTTCCTTCTAGAACTGTAAAAAGGAAAATAAGACATAGAATATAAGTAGTAGTTGCACAAGTGCCTAAAAAGAGGTAATACCTATGTTCCTGTCCAGCACTTTGAATTATTCCAATATCCATCCTTTTAATCCTGGTTTCCAGGATAGAACTCCTAGACTGAGCTGTACCCTATTTTCATTATTTGTAAGTGTATGACCTTAAATTCAGACATAAACTGCATTGGGCAGATCAAAAGACAAGGTATCCTAGTAACCTGGCTGCAGCAGGAAGGGAGATGCAGCGATTAGGATGGAAGTCTTCTGTGGTTAAAGTTCATCTTTTGCATCCTGACCTCTGATTTCCACAAACATAGGAACCTTACACAGGAGACTGCTTAACTAACAGTTCATGTTCTAACAAGGCACAAGAGTACCAGGACCATAAGTGAGTGCCCAGGGTGAAGTAAGAACAAAGCAAACACAGAGCATTCTAATATGCAACAAGCCACCACTTGTTTTTACCTCAGGAGTAAAAAATTAAACTATATATTTATGTTTTTACTGACTTTCAGTGAAAATGTTTAACTACCAGAGAATCCTTTCACTCCAAGTTCCATTAGTCTCTTACTTCACTTGAAAAACCAACTTCCTTTATTTATTGTTAACCTGAATTCTCTTATACCTCATTATAAAAGATACTATAACTGTATTAAAAGATACATTGGATAATCAATCCTTATATATTGTGCTCAGTGCTTATAACATCACAGACCTCTATCATGCCCTTCAGGCATCCCTCTTCTAGACTGAATGAGTTCTGGGTTCTTTCTTCTTTCATCTTTTCCAGTGCTACTGTAACCTTCCAGTATGTGAACCATGGATTATACTGTAGTATCGTGACTGACATCCTCAACTTTCTAATTTTTAATGGTTAGTTGAAAACCAGTAATGTAATCTATGAAGTTAGGCTTAGTTAGTTATGATGTGCATCACTTTTCATTTTGTCATTTGCCGTTTTATTGCCTTCTTAGCAAGTTCTCCAGCTGGTCCTGAATCATAGGGTCATCAACAAACTCTGCCATGTAACTGTTTCTTCCATTTTTCATGGTGTTTATGAGTATGTTGAACTGCATAACTTCAACACAGATCCTTACGTTGAACTGACTATTTGCTCTTGCCCTTAGCGTTTCTTTCCTCTAGTAATTATTTTCAATCCATGTAATGACCTTTCCTCTTATAATACAGGTGTAAGGTAGGACTCTATTAACACATCCATGATGAGTATGTAATATTTTGCAAGAATATCACATTTAGACAGATGCCTGCTAATTCCATTCTTTATTACAGTCTACCAGTTTGTCCAGCACAGACATTTTGCTAAAAGGTCTTGACGAATGAACATTGGAAGTTGGTATCACATTTGTTGTTTTCCTGGACATACATAACAGCACAGCTGGAAGCAAGAGGATATTTGCCACTTTTATGGAATCAAATAGTTTACCCAGTTTCCTGTGTAACTCAGTTGAATCCTTTCTCATAATGGCAATTTATTATTGTTTTACAATGTTAGGTTTGATTAAAAACTCTCTACAGTGGTGCCAGTTTCAGAACAAAGATCTGAAATGTCCACAATGGAAGATTCTTGGAATCTGGTTTCTTTCAGAGTGAATGCCAATGCAAAGAATGCAGATGTCTGTGTCTTCACCGTGTGTTCTTCTGTCTGTAAACACTCACACAGAACTCACACCGCTTGACCACCTAAGTTACCAGTCTCTTCACACTAAGCTGTATTATTATTTCTGCTCTTCACTCTCACTCCAGTCTTTATGCCACTTGCACACTTTATCAGTAGTTCCATTTCTTAACAATGCCTGTGTTATTTAACAACATGGAATAAAAATAATCTCATGTTTCTTCTTTAGTAGTAGCTTTACTAGTACTAGTAGACAACATTACGTTTTATATGAAATGCGCTTTACACATTTGTTAATTGTTTGCTTTATTTTAGAGAGGTGATCCAACAGCTACTGTAATTGCGTTGTGTTCAATGAGAGATTTTAATCTGGCTCAAGAAACATGTCAGATGGCCATCAGAAACACTGGATGTCTTGAAGTGTTAATTAATTTACTTGATACTGAAGAAATGAAATGTCAGGTAAGGAGTTTTGTTGAAAGCTGCAATGATTATGCTTTTTCCATTAAAACATTTTTTTAAAGTCATATAATATAAAAATTTATGTATTTTATCATTTTTGTGTTTTCTCTACTGCAGGGATTTTTAAAAAAAATCTATTTTTTACTTTCAGTTTTTTGCTCTGATTAGATTTAAAAGACAAAATATTTCAGATAATCCATCACTTTCAGTATTTTTTTCTGATTATATATACTCAAATAATGTTTAATTTCTGTTATCTTCAATTATTCAGATGGGTTCATTAAAAATCCTGAAGGAAATGAGTCAAAGTGCACTGATCAGACGTGCAATTGTAGATCTTGGGGGCTTGCAGATCATGCTGACAATACTGGACTCTCCAGATAAAGATCTAAAATGCTTGGCAGCTGAAACAATTGCTAGTATTGCTGGATTTAAACGAGCACGAAGGACAGTGAGGCTGCATGGAGGAATCAAGAAATTGGTAAGAAGACCCTTGTCATATGCATGTTTTTGTCCAAAAAATACATCGTGTGTCATGTGCATGATTCTTGTGGTAGTACTGACCATCATGAAAAAATAACAAAGTGGTTGGTTGGGCTTTTTTAGGTTGGGTTTTTAGACTGCACTTCAGTGGGATCAACCAATCTAAAACCATACCAAGCAAAAGACACCGAAACAGCACGCTGTGGGGCTTTGGCACTCTGGAGCTGCAGCAAAAGCACCAAAAATAAAGAAGCGATCCGTAAAGCTGGTGGCATTCCGTTATTAGCTAGATGGCTCAAATGTGCAAATGTAGACATCTTAATCCCAGTAGTGGGGACACTCCAAGAATGTGCCTCAGAGGTAAGTGAACCTATACAGCTAAATTATTTCTAAGCATCACAAAAATTGTCCACTAAAAAAAAGTATGGTTTTTGTGTGGTTGGTTTGGTTTGTATTTGAAACTGAGATGCATTGCAGTTATGGTACGAAATCAGCTAAAATTCTCCTGGTGAATTGGAGCCATGGAATGATGCCATTTTTAAAAAGATTTTGCATTTTAAAGCATTCTGTATTTCAAAATTAGCTTATTGAAAGGCACGAGTTGATGTACGCTCCACGAGGCAGCACCCTGGCAGGTGTTAGCTTTAGTAAGTCTATACTGAGAGGGTTAAGTCTGTTAGGGTTTCTTACCTGGACAAATTTGGGAATAACAGTAAATGGATCTCTTACACAGATGTTTTCTCTCTTTCCATAGTAGTCCCCTGTTACAATGCCTGTGGGTTAAAATTTGGACTAAACATGACTACAGATTTTTAATTCTAAGAACACTTTTTTTTGTAAACATTTCCCAGGAATAGGTCTCTTGGTTGGCTGCTGGGTCTTGGCATATGCAGGTACATTTTGATCCCATTCTGAAGCAGCTTTTTCTTCCTTGGCCCTGAGCAGGGAGTCTGGACACCTTTCATAATATTCCAGATTTTTTTTAAGCAGGGTGGCTACAAAGTAGGCACTGCAGTACTTGGTTTTACAGGTGATTTGAAGAACGCTGCAGAGAATTGATGATTTTATTAATTTTGAGAATATCAACAACATTTTCAAGTAAATGCAGATGTCTTCTGTTCAAATTATAAGTCTTCTCAATATCAAAGACTAGAATTGCAGTACTGTGTTACTACTGATTAGTGTTACTAACTATTAATATACAGGATTTAAAAGGTGTAGTTTATCTTTTTAGCCAAGTTACAGACTTGCCATAAGGACAGAAGGAATGATTGAGAACCTTGTGAAAAATCTGAGTAGTGAAAACGAGGAGCTTCAGATGCATTGTGCAAGTGCCATATTTAAGGTAATTGTGTAGTTATCCTCATAACTCTTTGTTTGCATGGTGTCAGTTTTCATATTTCTCAGTTTTGCAATGAGTCTCTTTGGCTTTTTACATTTGTTTGCCTCGGTGGACAATGTGACACTCTAAGCACTGCTGCACATGCAGCAGCAGCTTACTGTCAAATTCTCTTAGTGAGTTGTCAGCACATTGAGATGCTTTAATGAAATATTGATGTTTTCATCTGAATTAGCTTTTACGAGTTACAACATAATACACCTAGCTTCTGAAGTTGTAATTTTACACATTTTACATAATATATATTTAATTTTTTTTTTGTAGTGTGCGGAAGATAAAGAAACACGTGACTTGGTTAGGCAGCATGGAGGTCTACGACCACTGTCTGTTCTGCTTGGTAACACTGAAAACAAACAACTTCTAGCAGCTGTGACAGGAGCAATCTGGAAATGTGCACTCAGTCGAGAAAATGTGTTAAAGTAAAAAATTCTGTTTTATAAACATTTACTAAATTATCACCTGTTGATTTTGTGGGTGTCTAGTGTTTTCAAAACTGTTATGTCATGATTCTTCAAAACTGTAATTTATGATCTGTTGAACTCTCAATTTGTGTTTTACAATAATTAAAAAATTGCCACCTGACCTCATCAGGGTAGTGGAGGCAGTGTAAAGTTCACAGAATCTTAAGTGTCGGTGAGGACATTGGTGCCAGTAAAGAATAGTTACGACGTAGGGCATGGAGTCAGGAGATGTACTAGCACGTGCTAACTGTTTGACATATGGGCATAGCTGATATCCCTACTCCTCTCTGAAGCTTACAAATCAGAATCACTGCTGCATGATACAGAGAGTAGTTAGCAAACCCAACTTTAATATTTTAGGTCAAGAGAGATGGAGAGCACATTATCCTGTTCTAGGGTAGACATGTAGTACCCATTAGGTTGTTCTACTTTAGAAGTATACTGCAATCTAGAATAATTAGCCCAGATGCCTCTCTTGTCTACAGAAGTGGCTTGGCAAAGTAGCTTACCATAAATAGCACAACCTCTGAGTATTAGGGTCCTAACTGATTATCTAAGAATGCAATTATCTGAGACTGCTTGACCCCCTATCTAAAATTAATTGATCAGATTCATACACCTTACCTCAAAGAAAAACCTGCTTCACTGGAATATGTGTTAGGTTTCCTGAGGAATGTAGTATCAGAGGAATGTGCAATTCACAGGCTGGAAGGAGTGTCTTCCTGTAGCCCTAGTTTTAGCATATTGTGCTAGCCAAGCAGATATGACTGATAACTGCTTGATAAAAAAATCAGAAAGAATGCCAGTAATAAGGATTTATAGTCTAGCTTTTTACTGTTCTAAATGAGTTCCCAAACTTGGTATACAGAGCCATGGTCTTCACATTCTCTGCTGCTGTCCTACTGCTTTTTGCATTCTTGATTGTTGAGTAACTTGACTTTTCAGAAGGCTTTCTTTGTGAGCTTTGGGTGTCTGCGCGGAGGCATCCTGATTCTGGATCAATCAGTGATGGGATGGATGGAGTTGCTCTATATATACACAAGTAAAATTAAACAGGGGCAAACCTTTCAGGATTCAGGCAGTATGTTATGATTATCCATATGGCCTAAGTGCTAGCACAGTCCCTTACACAGTTTGGCCCATGCCATGCACTTTCTAAGACAATGCCCAGACACGCCTTCGTAACAGAGCAGGCAGCGGATTGTTTCCATTAGGCAGAGTGGGTGAGGCCACCCTGAATTGTGATGACAAGAGATTTTAGCCATGCGGATGCTACGTCGTGCTTCTTGTCCTCGGTGCGAGAGAATGAGCCCTCGCCTGTTTTATTTATTACTGCAGTTGTAGCCAATAATTCTGTCCAAATGCAAACAGGTTTTTGCCAGGCTACTCACATATCTTTGGCAAGTGCTTGACACAACACAAAGGTTGCAAGCCAGGCACAGCTCCAGGCTCGAGCTGAATTTATGTACTATGTAGTGCTGAGTCCGAAGCTGTAAACCCTATGCAAACTCAATATGGGAGGTCACTAGAGAACAGGGAGGAAGGGTAATATGAAAACATATATGTAGATCTTAGGGGGTGAGCTTGAGTCTGGCATGAAGCTAGAACTAACAAACCCTGCTGCTTCCTGCAGGGCCACCTCATCTTCAAACTGCTCCACAGTATTTCTTATATGTAAAGTATATTGGTGAGATGTGCTGACTCAGCAATGAGCTGATACAGGTGCCTGGACCTGACTGGCTCAGATACCAGTCTGGATACCAGCAGCTGTACTGCTTCTGGACACAAGATGGCCAGAACCAACAGCTCTGTCAGTGTAGCCTGCCCACTGCAAAGCCAACTCATACAGTTCCATCTGTGAAGCAGTCAATATGCCATGCAGATAAAGTAACCAGAGAAAATCACATGTATATGTGTGTCTGTGTGTTAAAATTGTTTGCTTGCTCTGTTGCTGTTCTTTCACGCTGTTGATGTTTTCTCTTGGAAAAAAGTTACGGGGACCCTTCCAAATGGCAGTAAACAAAGAGAGGAGGATTCCTCTTAAGGCAAAGGCTTGAATGATGAAGAAGTTCTCTCTTTAGGGGAGGAACAATGTGTATTTACACAAGGGTATAAATCACAGCATTAAGTATTAGGTAATATATGGGCTAAATTTAGCTTGTTATACCAAGTGGAACTGCCAAGGTATAGCATAGAAAAGATGTGAAAGGAGGATACAGCATTTAAGTCTCAACAGTCCTCTAAGTTCTGAAAAAATACAAACTTAGATAATGACCCCAGTGCTGAGAAACAGTCATATTCTGAAAGATGAACTTGTGGGGTTTAGCATGCATCTGCCTGTAAGAAAGGACCTCCAGGATTTTTAATTGCATATTTTTGACTTCTAATACCAGAAGCTCTGTGAAGACCAAGGGAAGTATGAATGTAGCATTCAACTCAAATTTGTGTCAACTTATTTCTTAATTTCAAAATTAAATCAAACATAGTACAATAGAAGTGTGCAAGAACAAAGGACTTACCTTAGAAAAATGCACACTATTAGGCCTAAACCAAGTATAGAACTGCTCAGGGCAAGCTCTCCAAGGGCTAAACTTTAGTGAAAAGTAAAATGTGATCCTTTCATCCAGAGAGGTGGAGGAGGGGCTGTACACTGCTGTTCTAGCTACTGTTGCAGGAAAAGGTACTCAGAGTTAGGATGCCAGAGTATTAGCCTCTCTTCCAGTACATTTTCAGCTCTTTATAGATGTTGCTTCCACATGTAAAGTTTAAAAAACCCTCCATAACTAGATTACAGGGTAGCTAAAGTAGAGAAGTGTACCTAAAAAAGTGTAAAAATTCTGTGCTGTATGCCACACTTCCAAGAATAGTTTACCTGCACTGTGATTTCTTCAACAAGCCTGTTTATGTACAGAAATTAAACAAAGTATTTCAATTATATATTTTAAGTAAAAAAAAAATAATCAAACTTAGGAATATACTAAAAATACCATTTTTTGTTTCATTACTGTCTTTTAGATTTGGGGAGTATAAGGTTGTAGAAGCTTTGGTAGGACTGCTTACCACTGATCAGCCTGGAGAAGTCCTTGTGAATGTTGTTGGTGCACTGGGAGAATGCTGCCAAGAGCAAATAAATCGAACTATTATCCGAAAATGCGATGGAATACCACTTCTGGTGCAGTTACTGACCGGAACTGATCGGGCACTACTTGTGAATGTCGCCAAAGCAGTGGGAGCTTGTGCAACAGAACCCGAAAGTGTGACGTAAGCTATTCATGTTAATAACATTCCCATTTTCAAAAAAAGGGCTTTTATTAATGCTGGCTCAAATATAGTAAATTCTAATCTGATTTAAAGGCTGTTTTATGTTTTCCACAGGGCTGTGTGGGTTAGCTACATCCTACTGAAAAATGTACTACATAATATTTTTAAAAAATCATTGAGGAAATACGTTGCACACACAACTTATGCATTTGGGAAAAACAAGATAAACCTTTAGTAAGCTGATTTGTATTGAAGTTAAAATTCCAAGTTACAGAGCACCATTGGAAAATGCTGGATGACTGTTATGTGTTTTGCCTTCTTTTGTATCTGTTCTAAAAAGAATAATAGTTGAAATTAGAGAAAATAATTCTAAAAGGAAACATGCAATTTTACTGTCATGAAATTTTAAAAAAAAATTTCAAGTGGAGTATTATTTGTATTTTATCTGTTTTGTCTTTCTCCATCATTCCTTTTGAATAGATACTTTTCTGGGACCCTTTTCTCCCCTCTTATTTGTTTTCAAAGCAAAGAAAAAGACTGTCTCTTAACTGAGAGAGTTGCTGCTTTCTTTGATTTTATGATGTAGATTTGTACAATTTACAAAGATCCTTGAGTTTTATGATTAAGTGTTCCAGCTAAGTGTTGAGATCATCATTTACTGTCCTTACAGGGATATTTACCTCAAGATTCTCAGCATATTTCCCACCTTATACACAGGGAAAGTCAGAAAGAGAGTTTTACTAAGCTCCTCCTGTTCTGATTTGCATAATTCACTTGATATTCATATAGCAGTGCAGGAAATTCTCTTCCTGAATAGGGCTTTTGTTTTCATGCTTTGGCTGTCACCCAGTGGCAAAAGGCTAGATGGTACACAACTGTAAGCATGGGTTGTATGAACAGTTAGCCATGTAGCACAGAAGTATAAATAAATAAAAACACTTTCATTACATCTCTCACTAAAATCCAGCTTCAGACGAACGTATTAACCTAGCAGTCTTAACGCTGTAAATCAGCTAAGAAGCTTAAATGCCAGTAAATACTATTTTATATTTTTAAAACCTCAAACATACTCCACTATTCTGGACTTTCACTTGTAGGATCGGGTATGGATAGCTTCATATTAGAATGTAGGCAGTATAAGCATGAAAAATAACATAAGCTGCTGCTAAAATTACGATAGAACAAAGGTCATCTTGTTTTAAGGAGGAGAGTGTACAGGCTGTTTGGGACAGAATTTCACTTTGCAGAGTGGACAAATGAAATGTTGCATTTGGTTAGTATGAAAAAAATTTCTAATGAAGGTTCTCAACTTTGAAAATGTTTTTTAAAGTAGTTTGAATTGTTAAGCAAGAATCTGGATAAGGAGTAGAATGCATTTTTATTATGGCATAAACCTGTTAGACAAATTCTTAAAAAGCCTGTGACATGTACTTGGTGTATTGTGCCAGTTAGACTTGCAGTGCTAGAAGAGAAAATGCTGCTTTTTCCAAGGCACGATTCATCCAGGTGTGGATAAGTTTGATACCCATCCGGCAAATTTATATAAAAAGAATGTGTAGTGAAAACATAGACACAAGTGCAACTATTCATGAGTTAAACTACTTGCTAGGTTGAGTGCTCTGTCCCTTGCAGAGTTAAGAGTATCACCATCACCCCTAAAAAAAAATGAGACATGCATTCTTCTCCCTTCTCTTTCTTTCAGACTAGTTCAGTAGGAATTGAAATTGTAGCTCTTCATCCAAACTACTCTTCTCCTTTTGGGAAGAGTAAGTCACCAAGGAGTGAAGGATACGTAGCATGTAGTATCACTTTGTTCCCTTTTCTGAACCTGGGACAAAACCAAGTAGCCTTGTTAGAAACTACTGTGGAGTTAATTATCTTCCTGTAAACATATTCTGTAGTTCATAACCAAAAGGAAACATCCTAGCAAGGATGTGGAGATATGTCAGGAGTTTCTACCTGAAAGAAGCAAAGCAAAGGCAGGTGTAGCCTGTTAGTGTGTTCAGGTGATGAGAATTTACTATTGCAGGTTGATACTTATATTCCTGGTTCATCTGGGTAGGTCCCTACTACACTGCTTATTTCATTATCGTGTATTCCTGAGAATGGTTTGACAGCCTCTAGGACATCAGTAGTTCTCTACTATTAGCTTTTCTCCTGACATTTTTTGCTGGCAGGTCTTGAGGTTTGTTTTCTTTTTAATCTGTTCTGGACAAGCACTGTTTAAAGAGGTGCTTCTTGAGTTTGATGCTACAGAAACACTGAAAATGATGATTTTTCTGAGCTGTGCTGTCATTATAGCAACCAGTTTCTCTCAGTAAAAAAAAAATAAGTGAACGTATCTTAGAAATGCAGAGAAAAAAAGGTCAGCTTATCTTAAAGAAAGCAGAACTATGTGACTGAACCTCCTTATCACTGTCTGGACAGTGTGAAACTGTTCTTCTGCTGCACTGCCACTGACAGAGGTACCACTGCACGTTTTTATGTGTAGTCTTCTTCTGAGGGACTTTTTACAAGTTGTTCTTTTGCTAAAAACAGAACTAATGCTTTTTGTCTAACTGCCACTGAATCGTCATTTGCCCTTTCATTTGAAGACTTCATCACTAGCGTTCAAAACTGAGGGTTTAGAATCTTAGAAAATAAAATGTACAGTTATGTTACTCAAACAGAAGGACTTTGAGGCATTGGTATATAATACTGTTTGTCAAAGCAGTCTGCAGCAACTAGTGAAAATTTTAAGTAACGTGCTAAATTGTGGTTTCAAAAAAGACAAGATCACATTCTGCCCAAATTAAACCCTGTAATCTTTACCAATGAGCACTGTACATAGTCCTTATAACTTTGTTTATTTACATTTGTATTTGTGGTCTAAATTGGCAGGCAATTAAACTAGGGTTCTCAAAAGCTCTGGCAAATAATGCTACAACAGAGAAGGATGATAGCTGTGACAAACAGGTGTCTAGGCTGTGTGTATGTGTGCACACTTAAGCAATTCATGTCAAAGCATCTACTGGAAAGTTCAATATTATGTTTGGACTTGAGGAAGTATATATAAAAAAAAGCCAAAGTAAACTTCTAGAATTATGACCCACATTCTGTACAGACATCTTATAATTTTCAGTGATGTCATGGTATCAAGGGTGAAAAGTCTTTAACAACTGAGAAATGTAATTTTAAAAAATATTTTATTAAATTGTCTGTACTGATGAAGTAGCAAACACTTGTTCAGTGTGACCTAGATGTGCCAGTAGTCTGAGTGGGTTAAGCTGCATTAAAATTATTTGTCCATGAACTATATGCACAATTCATCAGCTGTCCTGTTGGAAATCATCAAGATGTTTTGGTTGTATACCTTGAAGTTGCCTTTTTGCAGGAGGGATGTCAGCTGCGTACCCTTTCACCTCGCTTCTTACCGTATCTGACTAGCATGGGAGTGCGTGATAGGCACACTCCAGCTATTTCTCACTGCCAGCAAAATCCTTCTGGTTCTTTTGAAGAGCACAATAGTCTACACCTTCTTCTAAATGATATCAGTGTATCAGCCAAATATAAACAGTCTACAGGAAGACACAGAGCTTTGAATCAAAAGAGATGGCTGCTGGCCATCTTGGTCCAGGTCTACTGTCAGATGCCTCTGCTGTAAGATACAGGGCCACAGTGCTTCAGAATCTGGGCTCTTGCTTCTCAGCTCTGCCTGTTTGTACATTGCTGTGTACTTACAGTGAAGCATCAGACAGCAACTACTCGTACTAAATTTCTACTTTAGATGACTTTCATGCCTGTTAAGATTTTGGCTGTTAAGATAGACTGCATACATGAATTTTGCTATTCTATAAAACAGTTAAATGTTTGAACTTTAAAACACTACACATTATGATTTATAATATCAATTAAATACGTTATTTCAGTGCTTATGAGGCTTTCTTCAGCTTTCAAAGCAAATGCTCTACATCTTTATTAAAAGACATTCTCCTACATTCCCTTGAGTGGTTGCTTAATCCAGATTTAAATGTATTTTAATTTTATCATCATAATGTCAAAAGTTATTATAAAATACATCATTTAAGTAACTGTAACCACAGAATAACTAATATACTGGCTATTGATGAAGACAAAATTGAATGCCAACCAAAGTAAATTTTAAGGTATGTTTGCTCATATTTATTGTAGTAAGTAGTTTTATTAAAGCATCCTTGCAATAATACTGTAATAAATTTTGGGAAGGAAAATTAGATTTAAAAGTTGCATAAAAAAAAGCAAATCACAATACTGCTTAAACTTATGCCATAAGAGTTGATATTTTACAATTACCAGTCTATTTCCCCATCTCTTTACTTGTAAAGAGACCTAAATATGTAGTTTTGTTCTTCCATTCTTTAAAAAAAAATCACATAGAAAAAAACCCTAATGTCTAAGCACTTTCTTAGACTAAACATTTTTCAGGGCCATTTGTTGTAGCGTTGCCTTGGCTTTTGAGCACAAGCGAGATACTCTCCTTGAACACCCACTTTCTTTATCTGCTACGGACGATGTGTCCAACAAAAGATTGTAATGATTTATAAATTGACAAATACGTGTTTCTAGCAAGACACGAACAAAGGGTTTGTGCTTGTGTGGTGATCAAATGACAACAATTCTTCCTGTAGGAGAATTTAAGCCCATCATTCTTATATGTAGTTCTTTTAATTCAAGTTAATCTAGTATAATTGAAAGCAGCAACCCGTGTAATTTAGAAATGTGTTTATTTAGTCATTACAGTTTTTAGTTTGATTTTATACATGTTGGATGGATGGTGGGTTCAGTTTTAGAGACTCTGAGCTGTTATGTTGGATCTAAGACAACTAATCTTCAAGCAAAAGACAAAGCTCTGGAAAATGAACTATAATGTGAGGCTACCTTACCTTGAAAAGCTGAAGACAAGAAAACTGAAAATTAGCCTAGAGGTTGTTTTATTTTTGGTGTAGGGGGAAAATCTGAGCTCATTGTTTGGCTTCTTTTGATTTTTATGTACTGGTTGAAGCTTGGTCACGTATATTTAGTCCCCCTTGGGAAGTACATAATGTTGGAAAATGGTCAGTACTCAGCTTGACTAGAAGAAAGATTCATAGCTTCTTTTCTAATTTAATTCCAATATAAGAAAAAATATCTTTGTGCATTATGAAATGGCAGCAAAGTAATGTTAGAATGGCTTTAAAGTGTTTGGGATTTGGAGTGCTATAAAAGCCTGTCTCAAATTTGTAAATTAAGTCATGCTTATTATATGAATATATTGATGAAATTGTGTCGTTCTTTATCGTACTGTTTTATTCTATTGTATTAAGACATCTTAACTTGTCCTTTCTTGCAGTTGATTTGGAGCAGAGTGTGTAAAATAGTCTGTATTACCATGAACAGATCCTAAAAAAACGTAGTGTCTGAGCCGTAGGTTTGTGCAGAAGGTATTGTTTTGAAAAACAGTGGTTTAACCAGTTTGTTTAAAAGTGTTATGAATAAAATCCTTGGTTATTGTTTTTTCTGCTTCAAATGATAGGATTGCGTACAGAGATGATTTTATGATTGGGTAAAAGATTTCCTGTCAAACCTACATATAGAGTTTACTATGTGTAATGAACAGAAATGCTGTCTCTGATGTGTTTAAACATGATCTGTATATGAATTTCTCTTGTGTTTACCATTAAAGATGTAGACTGATACAACTGAATCTTGAATTTTATGATTAGAGAAGGAAGGTTTGCTTACTTCATGTTCAGCTGGTCTGCTTTGGGTTTAACATATCTTTTGGGAAAAAGGTGTATTTGTAAAGGCTATGAAGTTCTGTTTGACCCTCCTTTCAGTTTAAGGCATTCACTGGACCTTAATGTGAAGTTATGATCCCCTAGCCTGGTTGACATGTAAGCATAACACAGATGGTGCAAAGATGATTCTGATGAGAATTCATTTTTCAGTTAGTCACGAAGATACTTTGATTGCAGTGTGTGTAGGTAATTATAACATAGTATTCAGTGTTGGTCTTTTTGGTAAGGAACATGTGGGAAACAAGTGACACGTTATTCCTGCCCAACAAAGGATGCACTGTGGTGTAACCATTTTAATTTCTAATGCTAGATTAGAAACACAGTATTTGAAAATCTGTCGTAGAGCAAGGTAAATACATTAAGCATAGACTGAATAAAAAGTTAAGTACATAGTTTTGGGCATAAATATTTGTTTTGGAAAGTATTTGTTACTATATGAAAGAAGCCAGTATGCCTGAATTCAGATTTCACTTTGCACGCAGATCACTAGAAAGTCGCATGCTTGTTTCCATGTTTATACGAGTTCTGTTTATAGTAGAGTTGACTTTGTCTTCTATAAAAATTTGCAATGACAGTGCTGAGAAAAAACATTAATAAACACCATTCATGAGATGCAGTTAGAAAATGTATTATGTCTTCATAGAATTTGTTCACGCCCACGTGCTTCCTGATTATGTTGATGGCAATTAGCCAGCAATAAAATGCAAGCACTTAGATAAAGCAATACAGTATGCTAAAGAAAATCATGCCAATGTTTCCTAAAGCAGTGTTCTAAGCAAACTGATATAATTTATAATACAACATTATGTGCTCCGTAGTTAATTTTCTTCTTTTTTGGTCTGTTTCTGCAATAGGATAATTGACCGTCTAGATGGAATTTGTTTGATATGGTCATTGTTGAAAAATCCTAATCCAGATGTTCAAGCAAGTGCAGCTTGGGCTCTTTGTCCTTGCATTGAAAATTCTAAGGTAAGAAATTATTTAAAGTATCTGATTTTTGTATTTGAATCATTTCAGCAATAGTTTGCTGTTTATGACTTACTCTTTATTTTGTTAACTACTATGTTATATAGTAACTTTTCAAATGTGAGTAGTTCTCCACCAAGAACTCATTTTAGTATTGTTTGGTCTTTACAGTACTTACTGTAGTTTGGAAAATATTTTAGTAACTTATCAGGACCGAAACTTACTGTTCCCAAATAAAATCTGACAATGCTGCAAACAGAAAGCTTTTCCTGACAGGCCATGAGTAGCATAGGTAGTTGTAGCTGGTCTCCACTATAAGGTACTTGAGCTATCAAGAGACTCTCATTTGGTTTCAGAGCGTATTTCCATCTCAGTGCCAACGTAATCCTTAGATTTTCTGCTTAGACTGCCAACGGTAAGTGCCAGTTGTGAATAGTGGTTGTTGTACAGGTCAGTTGTGCACGGAAAACTGAGCTATTCATTTATCTCTTGTCAGCTCCCAAACAGAGATAAAATGTGGGTATAAGCTGTAAGTCATCTTCAGTGATTTCTTACTATTGCCCTATGGTAAAAGAAAGCTTTTGTTTCCCATCAGAAGTTTCCTAGAATACTAAGTAGCTTTTTATCCTTAACCCTCGTACAGTAACATTTGCTGTTTCTAATTTACCTCCATATTTAGTGGAAATTTTTCATCTTTTTTATACTATACCACAAATATATGTCCTCCTACATATCATTTGGGATCCTGAATATGTAGACACTGGAAGATTCTTCAGAGAGTTAGACATCCTTATTATCCTCTGCAGGCAGTGTTGCCTGTTTGAATTGAGCACTATGTGGCTGCTAGTAATTTATATAGGTGGATGGAGGTAGATAACAGATATACGGATGAAAATACTGTGAGAATATTTGGTCTTGATTTTTATAACTTTAGCAATTTCTACTACTGCACTCCAATTTCTACAGTGGCAGTTTGCTTTTGTTTTTCAGACATGCTGGTTATTCTGAGTTATCTTTACATTTCCTTTTTTAAAATGCACATTCTAGTAAAAGACAGTCTTTGTGACCTCGCAGTGGGGTGTATACATGTCTACTTTATCAAGATATGACTGTACTCACTCTAGAACAGTAATGTTCTAACTGGATGCTGAAATACTACTGGACTTCAGAACTTCTTATGTGCATGACTGTGACCAGTAGTGCCAGAGTAGAACTGCACATTGCTAAAGCTTCCACTAAAAGCACTTTTTCAGAAACTCAGGGGATAAAGGGTAGCTACTGAAATGATAGACTACATGGCTTTCTTTCTTGCTTTTTTTTTCCTGGGGTATTTGATGAGTGTAAGCTATGTA
The DNA here is from genome assembly GCA_013400115.1 of Rhinopomastus cyanomelas. Classification (NCBI taxonomy): domain Eukaryota; kingdom Metazoa; phylum Chordata; class Aves; order Bucerotiformes; family Rhinopomastidae; genus Rhinopomastus; species Rhinopomastus cyanomelas. The sequence continues at coordinate 282,175 of VXBP01004577.1, forward strand.
CATCCTTAGTGTAGCTATCCTCCTTTCATCTCTCTTGGCTGCCAGCCCAAATGCTAATCTGTGACCCCACAAAGTGTTCTTTGTGTGAGACTGAGGCAGAGTGGCACACTGAAACAAACCTACCAATAATACCCTTTACTCTGACACTGAATGGAAAGAAATATGTATAAAGCAGTGATTATAGCCACACTGTGAACGCGCAGTAACTATTTCTATCCAAACAAAATTTTGGTTTTTCAATTCAAAGTTAATAATTAACAATTTACACCCTCTCCCAAGAAGCATAGATTTCTGTTTGATTCAAAAGCAGTAATAAGTATATGACTTTAAAAGGATTATGTGCTTTCTGGCTTTTCCAAGCCTGTACTTGGGACTGCAAACCATGTTTCAAATGCTGTGAGCTTGGAATGTGAACTTGTTTCCGTGGTCTTTTGTGGAAGCTGTAGTTGTTCTTTTCTTAGTGTGGAGGTTTAGAGATGAAGCAGAACTTATTAGCGGTGTCAGAAGTGGATTTTTATATCAATGTAGTGCAGTACCTATTTTTCTGCAGACATTTTCTGTACATCCATCCTAAAGGTTATTTTCTATGATGTTTATAAAATTGTAGAAGCTAATGTATTGTACTGATGAAGTGGCTCTTGTCATAGTGTGTCACTATTATAGCTCTGACAGCCGTAAGATTGGTTTGGCAGCAGTCGTCACTTCTGTATGCAAGCATTAGTTCTAAATATTTTGAGCTTTAAGAATTTCTTGAGGACTGAAATCTTACAGGTAGGCTGGCAGTGATATAATTTGGGTGATAGAATTCCCCTGAGGAAATTTGCACAGCACCTGCTAGTGCTAGTGGTGAGTCTTAGACAAATATTTCATTATTTTCCAAAGGGAAGTTTATACATTTCTTATAAATATAAGATTTAAAGAGACAATAATAAAGAGACATTTATGTAAAGGAATTATTTTAATAGAAAATTCTTATTAATTAATTCTCTGCTTCCAAAAGGAAAAGTTAATACTGCAGGCAAATTGGTAATGACAAAGTGTAAGTGCGCTGTCCAAGAAACACAACTGGTTATGAAAAATAGCTAAGAAAAGTCCACTCAACTCTATTGTTCTTGGAACAGCAGTATCTGGTGATGATGCCTTTTTGAAGAGCATCAGCCCAAATAGAAAAATTTAAAGAACATCTATAAAGCTGTTATTTGTACAATTATAAAATTCATACAAAGGCTTTCTGCCAATAAGAGAAACATTGCCAGCTTGAGTGTGTATGAAAATACCTATTTCCTTGCTAAGTAGCTTTAAATAGAATATTTTTAAATACTTTTTAAAAAAAGAAAAAAAAAATCCAAAAAATTGTAGCGATTATTTTCTGTCCTCATATTTAGTAGATTTTTAAGTGCAAACATTAGAATAGAAATGGTAGTGTCAGGTGTCATCTTTTTCTCCATCTTTTGTCTGTACCCCAATTTAAAGTTTCCATTTTAGCCTTCATTATGGATACAAGCATAAACCCTTCCTTAAAGAACTTCAGGAAGTCTGCTCTGCGTAGTCTGTCAAAATAATTTCACTAAACAGTCTGAAACTGGGCATTGGTGGGAAGAAAGAGAACATTATTTGGTTTTCTTAAGATGTTCTTGTGAAATGACGTATCGCATTTCTCTGATAAAGGATGATTTCCCCACTCCCCCTAGTTATTGCATCCCTTCTGGGTCTGCAGCACGTTTTCATGGATAAGTTCAGAGAATTTAGGCTTGAGGTGAGGAGAAAGTTCTTCACCGAGAGAGTCATTGGCCACTGTAATGGCCTGCCCAGGGAGGTGGTGGAGTCGCCAACTCTGGAGCTGTTCAAGGCGGGATTGGACGTGGCACTTGGTGCCATGGTCTAGCCTTGAGCTCTGGGTGACAGGTTGAACTTGATGATCTATGAGGTCTCTTCCAACCTTGATGATACTGTGATACTGTGATCCTGTAATCACAGAATCACAGGGTTTGGAAGGGACCTCGAAAGCTCATCTAGTCCAATCCCCCTCCCACAGCAGGATCACCCAGACCAAGTCGCACAGGAACATATCCAGGCGGGTTTAGAATGTCTTCAGAGAAGGAGACTCTACAACCCCCCTGGGCAGCCTGTTCCAGTGCTTCTCACGGTGAAGTTCTTTCTCATATTTACATGGAACTTCCTATTGCCCCTTGTTCTATCATTAGATGACACTGAGAAGAGCCTGGCTCCATCCTCCTGACACCCACCTTTCACATATTTGTAAACATTAATGAGGTCACCCCTCAGTCTCCTTTATTCCAAGATAGAGAGACCCAGCTCCCTCAGCCTTTCCTCATAAGGGAGGTGTTCTACTCTGGCAGGTGGATTGGACTAGATGATCTTTTGAGGTCCCTTCCAATCCCTGATGTTCTGTGATTCTCTGATTCATCATCTTCATGGCTCCTCGCTGGACTCTCTCTGGCAGTTCTGTGTCCTTCTTGAACTGAGGGGCCCAGAACTGGACACAATACTCCAGATGTGGTCTCAACAGGGCAGAGCAGACCATGTGTCTGAAGTGGTCTGTCTGCTTCCTATGTACCAGGAAAGAGCATGTCCATGATGACACAAACACACCCCAAATCAAAACTAAACCAGATTTAAGAGTGATCATGACATGAGTACGTGTGAAGGTCACGTAGCCTTCACTTCTGCAAAAGAAGTGAATACCGAGAAAAACAGCAGACTGCAGTTAACCTGTGGGTAGAAGATATCCTGCTGAAGACCCATGCTATTTAGGAATCCTACACAGATTTTCTTGTTGTGGAAATCTTAGCAATATGTATAAAGCCACGGAGAATTTCTTTGCTAAAATTAATAAGGAAATGTAGTTGAACTTGGAAATTCTTCTGATATTTGACAAATAGTAAAATTATTTGCTGTTTTAAATCCATTAGAATGCTTTATTTACACATTTTGCTGATTTAAGACTGCAGTGTATCAAAATCAGTCACACTCCATAATGCACAGTCTTACTAATTTTTTTGTGATTTAAAGATTTTACTTAATTACATAAGTAGTACTAATAGTTTTTGTTTATCTGCCATTCTTTGGTTAAACCTACAATGTTAGATTTCCCTACTTGAGAATGTACAGCATTTTACAGTTTCTGTGTTTTCCTTGCTATAATTTTTAATTCTATACAGAAAACTTGACAGTTCATATTCAGTGGCCTTACTGCTCTCTTTCCATTTTCCTGTTTGCTTTCTCTAGACATTATCAACAACACTCTCAATAATGAGATTTTATCTCATTATTATGCAGCTTTTAATCCCTGATGTCTTTATGTAGTAGGCTTTTGAACTTCGTAAGCTTCTCTCAAAAGAGTACTAGAAGAGAGACAAAAAGGAGTTTTTGGCTTGCCCTTCATGTCTTCCAGACCATCAGGGTCCTTGGAAGTTTAGAAAACCCAGGAAACCAGACCTGGTTTGATGAGTCTGTAGATGGCTGCCATGCTTGACAGAGTACATGCAGAACCAACCTATCCAATGATTCTTGGCACAGGCTCCCTAGAATTTTAGCGAACCAACTTTTAGCAGTTGTTTGGACCTCCTATAGACATGTTACTTTTCAAAATGCTGAATGAACTGATGTAAATTGCCTTGAGGTCCTTGATCTCTACAAATATAGGGGTCTAGTTTCTGTAAAACACATAACATGAAAGATGGGAATCAAAAGGAAACTAAGAGCATAGCTCATATCTCCCTCACTGGGGAGCCTCAAGTCCTAAGTTCCATGTAAAGCACTTGCTTAAGAGCTTGGAGACCATAGGAAGCCAAACAGCTCAGGAGCTCCCTGAGACCTGGCTTTCCAGCGTTTGGCAGTCCATCAGACAAGACAGGGATTCTGTGAAAACCAGAAGCCAAGCAGCCTGGCAGGCTACTCACCAGCCATCTGGCTGACAAGAGAAAAGACAAAGAGGCACACTACTAATTTAGCCTGCCTTTCTGCATGGTTTCTGTCAAAACTTTTCAAGAAGTCATTGTGTTCTTATGGAAGGTTTTGTTTCCATTCCATTAGCATTTTCTGGTGGAACACTGTTGCACTGGAAAATATTTGACCAGCTTTCCTTGCAACTTAGTTCATAATAGCTATGCATGCCAGTCAACAGCTTGTCATGTTTCTTCTGTACTTCCAATTACACTTGCTAATTGGCTTTTTAGAGCCTGTTAAAATTTAAAACCACATCCTCCTCATATTTTTTCTTTTTTGTATCTTCTTTGTTTTCCCTTTGTGTCCATATCACATTTTTCCTATCTTTACCCTCTCACCTGCCTCACAGAACTTCCAGAGATTTTTTGGGGTAAGAAAACAGCGTGGAGATCATTGTGTCTCATTTGCTGCACAGTACAAACCAGAAAGTTTTAAATGTTTTGTCTAGTGCAGAAGCTTTTGATTGAACGATAACAAACTTCATACTTCATGCTTGCTGTTCAGATTCTCAGTGGTCTGTAATCGTAAGTGGTACAATATGATGTGAATGCTGTCTCATCCACCACCCTAGTCTGTGGAACCACGCTGGATTTAGACACAATAAGTAATTGTAATAATAATTTATTAGTTTGCATTGTCACTGCATTGATTGTTTACACAGATTATCTTGAGAATATTCCAATATTGCTGTCTTACTTATTTACAATTCTGAACTACATATTAGATACTAATATATCATAAACATGTTAATTATAAGAAGTTTGCTTAGACATTTATTTGGATTTGCTTAATCCCTAACCAGTGTTTAGGTTTTCCAGTTATTCAATGGTTTCTGTTTCTCATAGTTGAATTACTAAAGCTTTTTTCAAAATGTGAGAAGGGAAGAATAGGTGTAGTCTTCCAAGCTGAAAAGTAAGGAAAACAGTAGACCAAAGGACTACTAGAAGTTTCATGAGTGATTATGCAGCCTTCCCTCCCTATGGAAATAGACAGCCTCCTTTGTTAAAGAAGAGGTGCAACTTAAAGATGGCTCGTGATGACTAAAGTTTATTTGCACAGCCATACTATCACTATTTTGGGAAAAAGTAATTAAATTTGACAAATTAGCTTTGACACCTTAAGCTTTTTAAGATGTGCTGAGAGTCAAATGCTGCTTGTTTTTAGTGGAGAAACTTTTGTCTTTCAAGTAGGGTATTTTAAAAGATAAACACAATGTGTTTTGGTAATGCAGTGTTTAGCTTTACATCTTTCAAATAAAGAAACCAGTATTCACTTTGGAAGAACTGAGAGAAGGCTTCAGTTACAAAACAATTCAGTAGTTCTTTTACAAGAACTGTATGTCTCAAGTTAAGGCTGATGAACTTTATTTCCATAATGAAAATAACCACAAAAAACATATAATATGAGAACAAGAGAACTCAAAAATCCCAAATGTTCTCCCTGTATAAATATGACAAATATCAAGTTGTTTCTGTCTTTCTGCAAATATCATAATGCTTTCTGCCCCTAATTTAAAAAAACTATGTAAAGCTTGTCTGTCTCACAGTGATAGGCTCATGATTGGCTCTTGGCAGAAGCCAACGTAGAAATAAGTTAAAAGGGAATGTTAGCTAATTTTTTTTTAATAGTCATGCAGTTCAACAAGATGAAAATATGTGATTGAAGAGTAGCAGGATGAGGCTTTTATTAGCATAGCAGGTAACTTTGCTGACCTCAGCATCTATTCCAGATAGTGGGTTTTTTACTGCTTGAGATTTCTAACTCTTTCAGTTGCATTTGATTTTTAAATAGTATTTATTGTACTTTCTGAGGATAAAGACGTTGCTGCCCACTAGTTAGAAGATACAGTCACGTGAAGCCATGAAAAATCCTGTTGTCTCTGTCTTCTTCAACCACTTAAATTGTAGATTAACAATCCGTATTTTTTCATATCTGTCACCTGAGGTTAAATGTTGCATTAGAAGTTATAATAATTATGAAAATTAAATTAAGATATTTTCTTTTAATACAGTAGAATGCTTTTTGCTTTCCAACCCCCACATTTTTTTTTTAGCATTTTTATCTCATCTTTAAATGTCTTTGCATTTGGCTTCTGACTTTGCTCATGTTAGGAATATTGTTAAAGCAAGCATTCAACCTGTCCTTAACCTATATACGTGAATGTATAAAAGAAAATATTTATGTATTTATTTATTTTGCCTACAGTGATATCTACTACGATCTTTAAAGACTGTTTCTTAGCTTTACTCTTACAATGCCATTTTTCTCCTGAAAAAATGCTCTGAGTAGCCAACTAATAAGTAAGGATTTGTGGCAATAGCTAAGGGGGAAGGGTGAATTATATAAATTCACATAAATGCATTTTTCTTTGCTTTCAAGTTATTTTTTGTACATCTGTGTCCTAAGATTTTTCTGAGCTTTGATAGTGAAAAAGACTCAGGCTTTGAATAGCATTTGAAACAGTAGCATTTGCATATTTGCAGTTAAGTTTATTGACTACAGGTAAATAGGGAAGCTAAATGCACATCAATAGCTGGAAATGACAAACATTTAGGGTTAAGTCACATAAAAAGGTAAAAAAATTTCCAAAGACTTATTATATTTGTTATTTCCTCTCTTACATTACAAAAGTAAGTATGGATGAAAGTACCTGAGAGTATTGGAAACTATCATCGCAGAGATTGCTTAAACTTTGTAGCATGAACAGCTCTCTGGTCATTAACACAAGTATACTCACAGAACTTAGATTCAAAAGAATCAAAACCAGACCTCTGCTACCACAGATACGACTTCATACATTTTCTGAAAAATATCTTTACATTATGACAATTGTATGTAATAAATGCACATCTTTCAGAGAAAAGAAAAAAGCCATCCAATTTACTGTAAAAAGCAAGAATATGGTTTGGCTAAATTACACCAAAGAGGTTACATTTGTTCTTTAAATATTTTGGGAGAAAAAATATAGGACATAACGTAATGGATTTTAAAGCTGCCATTTCAGTTTTTCTTTCTTCTCATTGTTCATCAAATTTCTTACTTCTATGCATTTCCCTTTGCCTTGCACAGACCACCAGACTACACCCACAATCACATTTGGGAAGCTTTCCTGACATGTGGTTTCTGCAGTTTCCCTCTGCTTTTCATCACTGGTTGAAGGTTCTGTTCTTGTGTTTAGTTGGTTTCACAGACAATTATTGAAACTCTTTCTTTTACTTGCTGCTGGACTGTTTATAAGTTATTCCATCAATTTAATTGGACTGTACTCCTTTACAAAACATGGAAAGTGTAAGGTTGTCAGAAGAAAAATTGAACAAGTTGGTTTATAATCACCTGGAAAGAAAATATATATTCTGGCATTGTTTCTGTTGACAAGGATCTGAAAAGATTGTCTGAAATAATGAAATTTTACATGGCTGAACATCTTCCCAAAGAAAGAGAGACTTTTTAAGTATTTCTGTTTTAATGGAGTGCAACGAATCTCGGTGTACAGCATTGGTCACTGACTGTGTAATGTCCTCAGTTAAGAATCTGTGCTTAAACAAGACTTAGAGTTACACCCAGTGTGCTTTTAAGGGTATGTGAAGAACCGTATGCTGCATGCCACGTTATCAGATACTGCCAGTTTTTCTTTCCTCAAGGCTACCAAATGCATTCCATACCCCCATTACTTCAGTTTCACAATGTCAAAGCTGCTGGTTTGCTGTGTTTTACACATTGACATGTAAACATGGGCTGGAGGATCTGGTTCACTAATAACCACAAAAAGAACAGCCAATGCTCTGTCAGACCAAAGGGTTGCTAACACAGCATTCTGTTTCTCACGGTAGCCCACAAGGGATGCCTAAGGAAAGGTGGAAGAACAGGACAAACTTGTAGCCGCAATTCCCTCCCCAGATGCTCTTCCACCTTCAAGAAATTTGTGGCTCAGAAACTTTTATACTCAATAAATTTTATATTAAATAATCCTTAATAGATTTTCTACTATTAATTTGTCTATTTAATTTATAACACACAAACTTTTAAGAGCCACTGCAGTCCTGCTCCAAGGACTTCGACATTTTAACCTTCATTTACTTGAAAATAATTTTGGTTTGTACTGAACGTGCCACCTGCTAATTCCACCAGAATCTCCCAGGTCTTCCCTTAGAAGAAAAAACTGTGTTCCTGTGTGACTTGGTGTAGGTGATCCCGCTGTGTCAGGGGGATTGGACTGGATGGTCTTTCGCAGTCCCTTCCAATCCCTGATGATTCTATGATTCTACTCAGGATTCTGCACACCTCTCTCATGCATCTATTTTTCCCTGTTGTAGTTTTGATTGAACTACAGAGCAGTTCCTTACTTTTGATTATCGGTGTCTTTCTCTACACTTTTTCTTATTTTACTGTAAGTTTTTCATCATGGAAAAGATGGACCAGGTCTGCACACTGTGTTCAAGATCAAGGCACATTGTTTAGTTTTCTCTTCCTTTTCTAAGAGCTTATGTAGACATTTTACTAAAGTAGTGTTTGTATTCTTTAGTTACCTTGTACACTGGTTGTTCGTATCCTTAGGTACATCACAGTTGCTGTCACGGCTTGTATAACCTTCTCTCTTAAATATCTCTGAATTTTAATTTGTATTAGTAGAAGAAAATAATTGTATAACTCCTTTTTCTTAGCTATCAGACTTCATATAATAAGTAGAAGACACTGTAAGAGCCTAAACGGGGCTCTCACTGCTGTTTTAGATGTTCTAAAGTATGTGAGGCATCCATGTGGCAAATATGATACAGCAGTTAAGGGAGACCAGCACCCTTTCTGGAGTGACAAGTTTGAGGCCATAAAGAATATCTTGTGATATCTAAAATGACACTAGATACTTTTATTTAGGAATTGAACTTCTGCCTAGATAGTGGTATAAAAAACAGTCTAACTCTTTATGTCAATCAGGACACCTCTGAGTTCTGAATTTGTTCAGTTTCTTGGTGAAGACAACACAGCAATAGCTGCTGTTCTGAATAATCATGTCACACCAGTCCCTTTTTTTAACATTTGCAAATAAATACAGATTAGATATTTTAAAATGTTTCTTTTGATTCTCATCTAGGATGCTGGAGAATTGGTTTATTCCTTTATCGATGGCTTGCAACTGATTGTCAATTTGCTAAAATCAAAAAACCAAGAAGTTTTAGCAAGTGTGTGTGCAGCCATTACAAATATAGCTAAAGATGAAGAAACTCTAGCAGTTATAACAGATCTTGGAGTCGTCCCTCAGTTGTCCAAACTAACAAAAACAGTAAGTAACATCTGAACATATCATGTATCGGAATTTCTTATGTCAGGCTGCATTATACCCAACTAAAAGGTTATGACAAGAGTGATAAATTTTGCAGCAGCTACAAAAAAGAGCTTTAGGATCCTTCTTCTGTGGGAAGGATCACGTCTTCTATTAGAAAGATTGGACACTCTGTGTCTGATACTAAAATTTCTTTGGAAAATGAGCTTCATTTTAATAGTTACCATTGCTAAGTATTGCTGTTGGGAGATGCAGCTGCTGTATGGAAAAATTACAAAGGGCCAAAAGAGCCCATGTGAACCATGCAGCGGATCTCCGTGATGGGGCCGTGTGATACATTCTAATGCTAACCTTATCTAATTTTCAGTCAGTCTAAAAGCACCCTTGAAATAACATAATTCACATCACTCTCTATGGAGAGAATAATAAGGGGATGCCAGCTCCATCTGTTACAGCTTGCTCAAATTTTCAATTGTACTGCAGTTAAACTGAGGTGCTCTAAAGATGTTTGACAATACAGTTCTGCTTTCCTATGAAAGTTTTGTTGTATGATGTTGTCTTTAATTAATTAATTATGTTTTTACCTTTTTCAGAGCAATAACAAATTAAGACTTCACTTAGCAGAGGCCATTTGCCAGTGTTGCATGTGGGGGAGCAATAGAGTTACCTTTGGAGAGAGCAAGGCTGTAGTTCCTTTAGTTCATTACTTGAAGTCAAAGGATCCATCAGTTTGCAGAGCTGCAGCACAGGCTTTATATCAGCTTTCACAGGATCCCAACAACTGTATTGCCATGCATGAAAATGGAGTGGTGAAGGTGAGGTGGGAGTTTTTTCTTATTTGAAGTTCAAAGTATTGAAGGGGTTTGGCATGGTCAAGAGAAGAGATTTTTCATTTGAAATAGTTTCTGAATGCTGCTGTGTAGCTCAAATGTTCTGGACTTTTTTCTGAACTTTATCCTAAAAATGTTTGATGAAGTACTGAATTCAGGAACAGTATTGAGTGTTGAACGTATGCACAGCTTGCTGGTTGTTGAGAATATAAAGTGAGTATTCATCTTGGTGTACTTGACTTGTCTCTGACCTAGGGATGCTGTATCAGTGTTTTGTCATGCTCAAGGGAATTTTGCACTAAATTGGGTTGTCTTAATTACTAGTCACCTAGGATGGCAGAAAGTCACCTAGGAACTGAGTGTAACTGGATTTGGGGACAAGTAGTAATGCAAACTCTTGGTTTACTTGAAGCTGTTTCAATGTATTCTGCCTTTATTTAGAAAACTTCTTATGTTAGGGATTAAGTGTGATCACACTCTGCAGACAACTTACTCTAGAAAGAATTTTTCTCACAAAAAGAACTTTCTAGTCAAATTCTACCTCACTAGTTAAAGCCAGTAGAGTTCCTTTGGTACAGGAGAGGTAGGGATTGTGGTCTTGGAGACAAAGGTTGTAGAAGCTCTCAATTTTTGTACATTTCCTGAAGTACTCACTGCAGACTTTTAATTTTACATCATGTTCAGGTAAAGGTATTGAAAGTAAGCATTGACTTATGATGGAGTGTCACTGTTTGTGTTGAATTTAGCCTGTGCTAAAGGTAGGGTACTTTGTTATGAACAGTTTCAGTTCTGGCGCAGTCTAACAGCCCCGCATTATCATACATGTATCTGTAGTCAGCTATAGCTGTTAAAAAAAGATCCACTGGTCACAAATGTTTCAAGACTCAGTTTAAAGGTCTGTACTTGAATTGACTCAGACCTAAGCTGTCCTGCAGCACTAAAAGTAACATAATCCAACTGTGATAGGAAGATACTGGCTGCACAGCACAGGGGAATTAGACTGAAGTACAGCTCACTTTGAAACTTGTATGTGATGACTTTTTAATCCGTTTAACTTTCCATTCAACTGATACAACCCATTGTCTGCTCTCTGGTTTTAATTATTTTATTATGCCAGTTTTTGGTTTTTTGGTTTCTATCACACTGAATGCACTGTATAAGCCACTTCTGGTGATACCCTCTGTGATAATCCCATCTAGGTTAATCTTTATTTTCAGTCCTAGTTAAAATATTTAGACTAATTTATTTACGTTTGCAGACAAGTAGGGACGTGCAGAATAATATTACAGGTGGGGTTTTATATTATCCACAATATTCTGGAATTACTATAATGTGTTAAGGGAGAGAAAAGAGAACTGACAAAAGGAAGAGCAAAACTACCAAATAAAGGAATGTGGGTTATGTCTGTAGGTTACACGCCTGTTGTGTACAGGAAACTTGTATTTTTGTCATGCCCTGGATGAGCATCTGAATGTGGGGTTGTATGCGGGTGCATCGCGGAACTGAAGTGGAAGAGCCTTTCATCTCATGACTGATGGATAGACTGAACATGTGAGAGGGTACATGACCAATTGTTATCACGTGTTCCGGCACACATATCTATTTGTATCATAGAAGCAGATGTGCAACAAAAGGCAGCTGCATTTGGTGCATGTTGAGACTAACAGGCAGGGTAGCAGTTCTGCTGGATAGGACTTGGAGATTAGCTTCATTGAGCTGAACATCAGCCAGTAGGATGGCTTGGGAGTGATGAAGGCTGACAGGATCTTGGGCTATCTTAGCAGCAGCACAGTCAGTAGGTTTGGGCTGGTGACTTAGCACTTACTAAACCACATCAGGAGTAGCATGTTCACTTTGGGTTTCAAGTCAAGTGGAGGGCCATGATGGTTGGGGACTGAAGCACATGACTTGTGAGGGAACTGAGCTTGTCTAGCTTTGAGAAAGAAGACCTTTGGGCAGCAATGCCTGATAGCAGCCTACCAATATCTGACATAAATTTATTGAGCAAAGAAAGACAGCTTCATTACCAAAGTGCATTGATAGGAGGACAAGAGACAATGATCAGAAATTCAGAGCATCTCATTTCTGTCAGATGGAAAATAACAAAATAATAGGAAACATGGAAAATAGTGATTGATCTTTGCAAACTGCTTCTTCACTGTCTTTTGATTTTTAAGCAGAATTCTCCAGCTTCTCCATGGACTTCATTAAGCCATACCTATGGCATTCTGAATTAGAGAAAACAGCTGTAGATGTGATAATGAGCTTTCCCATTTCAGTACCCAGAAACAGCTTCACTATACTTAGATGGGTATCTCATGAAATGCTGTCAGAGGAACAGATGTAATCACACTGCTGTTTAGAGAACGTAGGGAGATGTGTAAGATAAAGTGTCTGAATCCCATCCTGCATCATTCAGAAATAAAATACTCATTCAGTGCACAGGAAGTTCATTTTAATTTGAGGTTAGAGCTTCAAATGTTTGTGCCTTAAGAGATGTGACCTCTTAGTCTGCACTTAGTGCTCCACCTTAGTGGGACTAAAAGGTTGTGCACACTTTGCAGTATTTCAGAATGCCATGAGGTTTGACTAATCCTCCTCTGTAGTTTGCAGTATCTCAGGGTTTTTTTGGAGAAAGCAGTCTGACTGCAAGCAAAACTGATTCTGTAATGAGTCTTTAAAACGCATCCAACAAGAATTAAGGGTTTAAAGAGCGTCACAGCTGTGACCTCACATTGCCTGTATCCTGCCTGTATTCTGCATGAAAGGCTTATATCCTGCTGTAGCTGGAACAGAATCCCAGGCCTCCTGTAATCTAGAGGCCATCAGCAGTTTGGAGTCATCAGGGCAGATGACTGGAGTTGGCTACAAGTGTATCCCAGACCATAAAGGTCACTCTTGTTATTAGAGGGGAAAGGTTGCTGAGAACCAGCGTGCCTCCTGCTTAGGATTCTCCTGCTCATCCTTCTTCTCCTCCTTCTCCCTGGAGGGGCTTGCTAGTACTAGTGCTTGCTTTTTCTAGTACTATGACTGCAACATAGGCTTAGCTAGTTTTTTTTAAAGCGTGTAGTTTGGTTTTGCCCCTATTTTTCACAGAATGGAATTATCCCTCCCATAAGAGGACTATGTTCATGTCGTCTAAAGATTCTAACATTAAATGAAGCCTGTTTAATTAGCAATTCTCCTGTTGTTATATTTCCAACCACATTCTAATCCTTATATATTGTGTTATACCTAGAATGGTAAAAAGCAAAGGAAAATGAAGCAACAAATAGGCCTTTTGAAAGGATATGTCAGACCAATGAGACACAACAGTGAGGATATCCATATAAGTGAGTTGTGGTAGGCTGTATGAATAAATATGTTCTGTTTGACCTGTGATAGTTTCTCCAGATGTGTTAGTCCAAGTGCTTTTCTGTTGTATTGGCAAAGCTGAGCAGACCATGAAGTGAATCAATGTGTACCATGACAACTGGCCAATCCACCAGTGCTTCTGAGCTTGGCTTCTATGCTAGCAATATTGGACTTACCACTGAGACTCAATTACTGGAGTTTGAGAAAGGCTAAAGAGGCATCCCCAGGAGATAAGGAGTGTCGGTGGAGGAGATGCAGTGGCTCAAATGTCAAAATCAGTATGCTGCTGGGTCTTGTCTGGTCTGTTCCCAGCACAGGTGAGACAATATTTGCACTGTGTCTGTGCTAGTTGATATCTTTGCATTGTGGTTCTGTGTGATGACAGAATGTCCGAGTGCTTTCATTCTCCTAGCCTCTCCAGTGCATAGCTGAATGAAAGCATGTTTTTTATTTATGTAGGGGATTTTTCCAGAAGCAATCATATTTTTGCTTCTGGAAAATTTGTCTGGGTTCCTTTGATATTTTTTTCATGCTTCAACCAAGTATCTGCTGTTTCAGTAATCACAGCTGCTGCATTTGTGACTTGGTTGCGGTTCCTGCATTAATACCGGGTGTTGTTCAGCGTGTGTTTGTGCTCTGTGTGCTTCAGGGAAACATTTACTCTGTGTGAATGACACAGTCACCGAGTGCTTGAACTGTTGGTCAGAGACCTTCTCAATGCATCAACCTTTTTGAGGATTCACTACACAATGTTTATATGTATGTTTCTGTCCAGGAATCCAGAAATGAAAACGTATATGGAAAATAATTTCAGTCAGATTCTTGTATTTCACGTTTTGCCACTGCTGCAAACAGCATTTACTAATTACAAACCAACAAGTATAATGTTCTGTGATTCTGTGGTAGACACCATTGTGAGAGAAAATTGGCATTCCACCTTTAAATCTGTTTGCAACTGCACACTGACTATGTTCATTTTTCTGAAGCAAGGCTGTGTGACAAAAAGGGTAGGAAATGACTGGTGTATATCAGCTGCCAAGTGAAATTCTGAGTGTACTGACTTTTGGAGGAAGTTTAGAAATGCAGTTTATGAAGTTTTTCTTTTATGTTCAGTTCCACGCTCTATATTCTGATGACTGGGAATGAAACAATGGTTATGACCTGTGACGGATGAATCAGTGCTTTCTTTCCACCAAACACCAGAAAATATTTCCTTTTCCTGAACTAAAAACTCATGGCTGTGCTGGAAAATAGATTTGTATTTTCAAAGACCCAGTAATGACATGTGGGGCACTAGAAAGCAGGAGAAGTTTTTAGATTTCAGGCTAAGGAACAGATATCAACCTGAATTCAAAATTGACAATAGCTGTCCACAAATGAAGGGAGATTTGCCCAGACAAGCAGCAATACCAGTCTACGTTCTTCACACTTTGTGTCTGTCATGATTAGAGGGGAAAGAAATAGAAAAAGATCACAGACATCTATGAATGGAAGCACAGCACATAGATATCTGACTGGAAGTGTCCAGCCATCACCACATCCCAGAAAATCTACCTTAAAATGTAGCTCCTACAAAAGACCAAAGACGGCTGACTGCTACAGGAACCTTAAAACAATAAACCAAGCTTGTCCATGAAAAGATTTCCAGTGGTCACCTAAAGAGTTCTCTTTTTATAGAGATGTTCTTTTTAGATGAATTGTAGTAAGACTGCTCTGAAAAGCACAAGCAGATGAGAACTCCTTGTGTAGTGAAACAACAAAAAGCAACTAGTTTTGTACTGAAAAGATGAGTACAAGCATTTTTTAAAGGAAGAATTCAAATAATCTGAAGAGCCTGAAAGAATATTTAAATCATTGTCCTAGAGAACATGCCATCATATTGAATTAATACAATGCTTCTCTGTGTTATAGTCACCCTTTTTCTTGATTATGTTGGCAAGCTGTAGACTGGGATAAGCTGCTGAGGTGAGTGAGGATAGTGGTGTGTGCAGGCACTTATGAAATTGCTGATACTTTCTGAAAGACTTCAGATATTTCTGAAGATTCAAAATGGTAACATATAACTGAACATTCTTGGTCATTCTTACTGTGCAAATGAAGACTAAAGGTAGTTTGAATGACCTCATCACCTACAGGACGTCTTTATATGATGAGGCTAGTGAGACCTCTAAGGTTATTAAAGTAATGAAAAAAGTAAGAATAAGGGAAAAGAAGCACAGAAAATCAGAATGTGGAAGACAAAATTCAAACTTCAAACTAATCATAACTTTAAATGGTCAGATGAATTCTTACAATAGTCAAGGAAGAAGCATAGATTCTTTATTGTGTTTCATCTCTCCTGATGTAGACATTTAGGCAAAGATAAGGCTCCCAAGTCTCTGCTAGCAGTGTTGTCTGGTCTCCTGTGGCTTTTATGGGAGTGCAGGTTCAAAGTTCAGGTCTGTTCATCTATACTGTAGGATATCTATGTGTAGTGAATCTCATCCCAAGGCAGTGGAGAGCTTGTTTAAATAGTCATACCGTCCAGTTCATTATTAGATAGGAATGACAGAATTCTCAACAATACTGCAACAAGAAAGAGCTATTAGAGTTATTTCTTCTCTTAGAAAAAGATAGGCGAGATCCAATTATTTGCTGTGGTGGTGATTGATTAAGCACTATCTGCTCAGCTGTAACTGAAGCACCCTTTGAACATGATCTTATGAGGCCAGACATTTTAAATTAGTGGATCTAACTCACTTGAATCCAGGGATTTTGAACGACATCTTTGGAGTATTAAGGATGGATTTCTTTCATCTAACTTCGGCCACTTTCAGGTGTGGAGATTAAAGTAGTCTGAACTAAGACACCTTCTGTAGTCAGTGGAAAGGGAGGCACCTGCTGACATGTGCTAGCTGAAAATAGTTGCCCAAGCTTTCTCCACTGAGTTTAGAAAGGACCCAGGTTATTAGCTCAGACTAAACAGCTAGTTCTCAGATGGCTGAATTTAAATTAATATCCTCTCGCATGTTGATTTTCACCAAGCGTTGCTGTACAGGGGAAGTAGCAAGGCTGGAAGAAAATTAATGTGCCAGTATTTAAGAAGCCTAAATAAGATGATAGTCCTGTAAAGTGAATACGATTCCCATGTTAAATGATCTTACATACATGCATACTAGAAAGAATTATTGTAATAATCCAATTTGACTAGCCTTGCTCATACAAACCAGAGACATTGCTTCAATTATTTGTTTGGAACAGAGTGTATCTTTGAGAAAAACACTGACTCTTTACTTTAAAAATTCCAGCAATGGAAAATCCTCCAGAGCCATCATAACTTGTTCCAGTGGTTGAATAACTTCCCCATAGGGGGATTGGACTAGATGATCTTTTGAGGTCCCTTCCAGTCCCTAATGTACCGTGATAGTGTGATCGCACTTTGTCTTGCTTTAGCGTCTGCGATTTCGTGTACGATAGTGAGGCGTCACAAACTGAAAAGCCCTACGTAATTCCTGTTCCCGCGTGTGTTCTTTCTGAGTAGGACCGAATTACTCGCCGCATTGCCATCTTTTCATTTAGCTAAGCAAGCGTAATTGCTGATGGCGTTTCTACCTTTTAAATTCTTTACTTATCTATATTTTTGAACGTCTTATTTGGACTGAATTTCAAAATACTTCAAAACAGAATTTGGTATTTCAGTGAAATCTGTATGAATGCTTAAATCAGATAAAAGAACTTCTTGTTTCTGTGCAGGTTCTCTGTGAACATCAAAGATTTGCATTATTCCGTTTGTTCGCAATAGGGACCTCAAAGTTCATATTTGACCACTTTTCTACTTTGATTTCCATGTGTCTTTGGAAATATTTCTTCAGGTTAGACCTTTGCATGCTGTAAATGTTGGCCTTCATGCACAGGAGTTTAAAAAGTGTGTCATTTTGTTAATGTAAATCAGTAACTGAATGTGATCCTTGTGATGTTCAGTTTAGGGTTGTTTTTTTCCCCAGGAAGCTAAATCAGATTTGAGTTGTTGTCAATACACTTTAGAAATGACAGCTGAATTACCTCTCATTTTTGTAAGAGTAATTCACAGTTTAAAAGCAGCTGCAAAATGTATTAAGTAAAAAACTTAAGACACTTATGCTACGTTTACTCTTCCTCTAATGCCTTTAAAACAAAATATTGCCTTTCCACAATCGAAGATTCAAGAGATTTGCTTCATGAGGAAAAGGAAAGACTCTATGATTCTATGATTCACTGGCTGAGAAAGTGAGAAAAGCTTTTGAATTATGTAGACACAAATGTATTCAGGTCTGTGAAAAGAATGCCAGTGGATTTGATTGTAAAGTATGAAGGTACAAAAGCCTAGTCTGCTTGCCAGTGAAATTCTGCAAGTACCTAATCCGATGGTACATAAACACTCTGTAAAACATTTAGGGAAATCTTCCCAGTGGACTAATTTTGGTATATCGTATGAGGGTGTCCTGATGTTTTTGACTTATCATTGCTGCCCAAATTCTGAACTAATTAACTAGTAAGTAGCAAAGATACTAATTTTTCTATTTATTACTGTGTACTATGGTGATGCTTAAAGCCCTTCATCACAGGAAAGTACCTCACTTTGCTAGGCAATGGTGTATATGTGGATAAGAAGCAGCAGACCCCATAAACCTTTCAACCTAACTGGAGCACACAGAAAGGTGTAGTTGAACAAACAGAAAGAAATGGAGTGGTAGGGAAAAAATGGTTTGTATTGATCATATTTGACGTTTTGAGCGAGTCACGATCCAGTTATTGCTAATTCATAGTTGCAACTCCATCATCACAAGTGAAACATAAATATCAAATACTGGCTGTAAGCTTTTTGTGAAAACCAAGGAAACAGGACCACTGGATAGTAGCCAGTCACCCAGACTTTAAGACTCTTGTACCATATGGGAACCATAACTGGTGCTGTTGGCAGTATTTGCGTGTGTGTGTCTGTGCTGAAGCCTACACAAAGTTAGCTCTGTTGAGCTCTGCATTGTTCCTCGTTGTTTTGATTATCCAGACAAGTTTATTTAAAGATAGGATTACTGTGTTGCACTGTGAACATGTCCATTTTCTTCTGTTCTTATTCCCTTTTACATACAGAACCAATNGGCTGGAGGAACAATTAATTAATTAATTGATAACAGTAAATATCTGAAATATGAAAGATCAAACTTTTCATTCAGATTGAAATTTCTTTCCAAAATACCAGTGCATAGAACTGACATTTAGCCTCACTCTCTGATCCACTTGATTGAATGATTTGCGCAACACGAAAACACTCAATTTTCATAATATTAAAAAATATTAATGATTGTCTTCTAGAATGTCAGTTATTGTAGCTTATAGAAACTCTGCCAGAGATGCTGAAAAACCTGGTTTCAAGTGCTTGGTACAATAAAGACAGGCAAAGCAGACACTCGTACTCCTAAGAGTGGAACTTGATTTATAATGTTCATGTTTGAACACAATTTTTTTTAGTCAATCTGAGAGATTTGTTCCTGTCTTCTCATCATGCTATAGCTTCAAGAGAAGCATGGACTTTTATTCAGTTTGTTCACTTCTTTGTTTTTCAAAGAAGGTGTAGCAGATATAAATGTATTTTCTGAATTTTGTGATGAAATAAGACGTATTTATGGTTTTGAATTTTTAATTTTGCAAAGATTAATCACACATTGGCTTTTCCATTCCCTTGAAATAATCTAAGATATAAAACAGTTGGTTTATCTATGATTTATGAAACTTAATGTGAAATGTAGGTTTAATATTTGGAGAGATCTTTTATACTTTGGTGTAATAATTCTTTGAAAAATGCATTTCTTGTGTGTTATTGTGCAGACCTTCCAGAATATTGGTCATTGTTTGCTTGCTAAAGATGGTAGATGTAGATGTGAATTACAAACTGTGAAAGGCAATTACTAGTAATATCTACTGAAAACATTCTAAATCCGACTTCTTACCACACGCCACATAGATATATGAAGTTTAGAAAATCAAATGCAGAAGTTCTGGCGCATACTTCTGTAGGAATGTTTGGCTATGGGCTTGGTTATTTTGGGGATTGACTTTGATGTGAGTACTGAACACAGTATTTGACATTATGAAGCAAGGTTTAAGATAAGACCTTCATAAATCAATCAAGTATTCGATACAATAAATACCCAGTGGTATTTTTGGTACAATACATAGTATTTACATATTTTTATTATAAACTAAGAAGAACCAACTTCTTGGCTGCAATGCTGGCTTTATTAATTTCAGGCTGGCAGTTCAGGGTGGAGATTAGCCCATTCTTCAGGCTGAAGCCTGTTGTAGTAAGCTGATTGTTAAAGTCCTTGGACATCAAGAAGGAGGGCATTAGAGAGCAAAATTTCTGTGTGTCTGCTGTCTGCAGAAAGTATACCAAATCCCTTCATCCACAAGCACATTGATCATGTCACACTGTACAATTTCAGATACAAGGGGTTCCATAAAGTAAGTCCAATACCGGCATATTTTGTTTTGTTTCAGAAGGGTTAATGAAAATTGACAGTGTTACACCACTGGGGCTTTGATTATGTTAGCTAACCAGTAAGCCTTTGTCTTCATAATAATAAGCAAAATTTCACTGTTCATGAAGTAGGGGTACTTACATGTAAGACATTCTGCCTTTGCACCGTTGCCAAAAGTGATGGAGTTTGGCTTCAGTGTGGGTTAAGCTTCAGACTTCAGGTTATTTTTCAGAATTTCAGAGTACTAAAGTTCATGATGCGTAGCAAGTGTTCTGTTAAAATCTGACTGATCCCAGATGGGAAAAAAAACCAGAAGCATAAAGGGAGATCAACTTATCTTTGCCCAAACTCTGTGCTTTAGGAGACCTCTATTTTGGTAACATTTGGATAACAAACCTAGAGGCTGGCGTAAAGTGCCTCTTGGCACATTTTAAACATCTTTTAGTCATAAAAAGAAGCACGTCCCACAAACTGTAGGTTTGTTGGAGCTGTTTAACAGTAGCTGTGCCCTGCAGCTTTTAGTGATAAATGAGCTGCTTCACATAAGTGCAATTGCAGCCAACTGTGCAGAAGGAGTCATTAAAAAAAAATCTAAATAGACATTTTTGAAGCTTAAAAATGCACAAACAAAGTATGTTAAATCAAAATATATGCTGCTCCTTTTAATGGAAAAGATTGCTACTGGTTAAATCTGCCAGATTCAATAGGTGTGCCAAAAAGTCAAGGAATCTGGCAGAGTCCAAAGACAGCAATTCCATCTTTTCATCTATATTTCTTTTCTGCCTTTATCTTGCTTTAGAAAATGCAGAGAATGTCTTTTCCTTCCGACCTGGCACTATTTCTGAACCACAGAAACAGAGAGTAGCTTCTTGCACCGGTCTTATCCTTGTGACTATGAGAAATGTTTCTTTCTAATTTGGCAATAATAAGAAAGAAAACTATTAGAATATTTTTATGTTTTTTTGAATATCTTAGTTAAATTGTCATGTATTAAAATTCATTTTCTTAAGTGAGAGATACTGTGCTTAATGCACAAGGGCAGAGTGCCAGGTAATTATTTTGGCATTCAGCTGATCAAAAATAGTTTCCCTGTACATAAGGAGCTATTGAAAAAAGCTGAATGTAAGAAATACCAAGAGCTATATATAAATATACACACACACACACACACATATGTATATATATGAATTGTCACTCAGGAGTCTTTAATGTACCACATTATGCATTCATTGTTATCATCGATGGAAAGTTCTTTTCTAGTTCTTCCTGTAGAATCCATCACTCGATTCAAATTGGCTTTGAGCCCTAGTCATTGCAAGGTTTTTTGTGTTGCCATTTCAAAGAGCACTCTGCTGTATCTTGTAAGTCATATGGCACATCTCGCTGCTGTCGCTTTCAAGATAAAGGTGCTAAGGAAAATTCCACTATGGACAGGCTCTGGTGTTATTCTGTCCAGTCAGTATTCTGTCCTCCAGCATCAAATCTAAAGTGGGATGAGTACAGGTTTCTTTGATCACTTCATCTCTGTACGTGTATCTGTGCCATCTGCACAAATCCAACACTCATTAGATTGAATCAGTTAGTTCACAGAATTCCAAAGTGATAATTGCTGGACTCCAGGGTTGTTATAGGCTAATGGATATATAGGTCTGTCATACATTTGTGTTGGATTTTCTGGACCTTGCAGAATTATTGAGGCTGGAAAAGACCTTTAAGATCATCAAGTCCAGCCTATGGCCTAACATCAGCACATCGGCTAGACCGTGGCACTAAGTGCCACATCCAACCTCTTCTTAAATGCCTCCAGGGACGAGCACTCTACCACTTCCCTGGGCAGCCCATTCCAGTGTCTGATCACCCTTTCTGTGGGGAAGTGCTTCCTAAAATCCAACCTAAACCTTCCCGGCACAGCTTCAGGTCCCGTCCTCTTCTCCTATTGCTAGTTGCCAGTTGCCCAGGAGAAGAGCTCAACCCCCACCCGTCTACAACTTCCTGGTACATTCACTGCATAGAGAAAGTGTTATCAGCCATTTACTTCTCAATGCATTTTGTCTTTTATCAGTTGTATGGTTATTCATGTGAGTAATCTTGTTGGTATTGGGAATTGTTGAATGGACTGTGCTTGGATTTAATCACCAAAAAAACCCCTTACGTGTTAATCACCAGAAGCAGCATTTAACTGTCACAATAGCGGTGCATGGTAATGTTTTTCCACAACACAGATTTTAGGAAGGCACTGAAATTTCCAACACTGGTAAAAATATTTTAAGACAACTAGATCAGTCTCTTGAGCATTTCTTCATGAGCAGAGACATGGAGTTGTTTATAAGAAATTGACTCCTCAATATAAAATAATTTATTCCTTGTGTTTTTCTCCAGAAACAAAAAAGTAATGGTGTCTCTTTCATTTTATGTTCATCGTTCATTGCTTTAATTTCCTTTTGTGTGTCATACATTTAATTCTCTGATATCATATATTTGAATCTTCAGATGTGACTGAACTGCTTGAAAGGAGGCTTTAGTGAGGTGGGGATCAATCCATTCTCCCAACAAGTGATAGGACTAGAGGAAATGGGTTGTACCAGGGCAGGTTCAGGTTGGATATTAGAAGAATTTCTTCACCAAAGGTGTTATTGGTCACTGGAACAGACTGCCCAGGGAAGTGGCAGGGTCATGATCCTTGGAGGTATTTAAAAGGCATGTAGATGTGGTGCTCAGGACATAATTTAGTGGTGTCCTGGCAATGCTGCCTCAATAGTTGGACATGATGATCTATTTCAACCAAAATGATTCCATGGACTATATGCAGACAGTTGCCCATGAAGAGCACAGCTAATATCTTCGTGACATGAAGTTTTGTATTTGTATGAATAAAACTGAGCTGCATTCATAATCTAGACATCTAGTTATGCTGTGTTCCAACGGAACTTTTCCTAGTGTGTGTACTGGTCTGAAATGAGCCTATAGGTTGAACAGTACCAGTCATCTTGCAGTTTATGTAAATGTATGCACTGTTGCCACCTACACATCTGAACACATGGGATTATAGATCAGCCTTCCTGTATGACACAAAACAAACCAGTTTTTAAATGCTCTGGTTTATTATTTGATATAAGTGCTATTGCATGGATCTGCAGTGAGAACATCCTACTTTTATCCCTAGACTTTTAGGGGTAAGTTTTACTGTCAAAAGCACCCCACTGGTTTAGATTATAATGACCATAGAGAGACAGAAATTTAGCTAAAGCTGTATGAACTGTAGAGATCAAAATCAGTGCTTGGAACTGAACACAGAAGAGAGTTTGAGATCAGTTCACTCGTACCATTAGATCTAACATACTTCTAGAATACTAGCACAGTCAGACTGTGCACCCTGTTCTCAGGATAAGATGCAACTTGGCTTCTCTTGTTGCTGTTCAATGCTGCCTTGAAGGACAGCCTAGTGATAGAGATATCAGACAACCCAGTAGGAAGAAATGTACCATCTTTGCAGGGTGTTGCTGAGAAGTCAGGCAGAACTCTTCTGTATGTGCAGATTAACAGATAGTTTTAACCTCTCTTTTTTATCTTGGACTCGCTGCTGATAGTTTATTTGCAACTGCCCCTTCTTACCTTTCATATACTCTTCACATGACTGTTAGAGACAGGTAAAATTGTAGTATTCATATTAACAGTAATTTTTAACAGATTTGGAAAACCAGTACTAAATCAGCAATTCTTTCTCAATTTCCTGTACTGCTTCAGTAGTACTTAAGCTGTAAAAGGCAGGGTAAAAGTCACGCTCCTGTAAAGTGGAGAAGAAAGCAAAGTGTTAGAAAGCAAGTAGTCGTGGAAGAGAGGCAGGAAATACAAAGTAGAAAGACTGATCAGGCTGGCAACAATACAACCAAATTATGAAAGGAAAAACCATTAGTGAATCAAGTTTACTGTTTTGGATGTCCATTGCATGTAGTAAATAAGTGAACTTAATTTTAAAATCTTAATAACATTAATTTCCAATGAATTGAAAAATGCTTTTGTAAAATGTCACTATACTGAGATCTCAAAAAAATTCTTTATTCTCTCTATCCCACCAAAGGCTTTTATGTGTTAATCTTCTCTTGAAAACTACAATGAACTAAAAATAAAATAGAGAAAGTGGTTCAAATAAAAATGTGTTGTGAGACCCTGGGCTTCATCACTTCTGGATTATCAGATCTGCTTTTTGTGGGATGACTGTCATAGCCCATAAGGCTCTTTGTGCATTGGAATGTTCATGAGGGTTGAATTCTTTTTTGTTATTGCAACAAGCAATAAATAACAGTCTTACAGCAGACTCAAACTGTCTGCCTTTAAAATTGTACCTTTTCAACACAGATCCACAACAATTCTTACTGCTAGTTTTCCTTACCTATAATTATATTTGGGTGGTATGTTTTTATTTAGTTAGAATTACATCCGAAATTGTTGGAAATATACTGAAGTCCCATACACAAGATGGGAAAACCTCTAAACTTTGTGTGTTTTAAAGTAGCATGCCAGTTTACAGTTTTTTAACCCATTTTACATTCCACTGTTGAGCATTTTATTCACTTTCTCTTTGTCACTAATATTCAGAGTTTTCTGACCACTTGTTATGCCTTTGCACAGTAGGGGTGCACCCTTCTCTGAGCAATTAATTGGTTATAAATAATAATTAATACTGGTGAAGCTGAGAACAAGCTGTGGCACTTCTTCATATTTTGTAAATATGTAAAAGCTTGGAAATATGTATGTGTCCTTGAAGTGTGTAACATACTGTGATTCCCTTAGTCATTCAGGTTGTATTTCCCCAAAGTAATGGAATGCAGCAGTTAACCAAGGATTTATCAGGATTGCTGTCCCCATTGTACTAGACACAATTCAGACGCACTGGAGAAATATAGTCCATGTCCCAAACACCTTTCAGTGTACTTGTAATGCAGGAGTTGACTAAGCAAAATATGTAGACAAAACAGAGACAGATAGCAGGTAGGAAAAAAAGAAAAGAGAAACTACATTCAAATCTGTGATGTAAAATTCATAGAAGTTCACTGGAGTTGTGTATTTGAAAGATATAGTCAACACCTCATGGTAAGGCACCAGTTTTTATATATTTAGAGCACTTCACTAAATCTGTCAAGCCCTACTCTTTTTTCTCCTTTGTTTCCCAGAATTTTGTGTGATTCAGCTTACCACCTGCTGTTCTGTCACATGCAGTCATACAGCAAAAAATAACAACTTGCCGAGGAGAAGTCACCTGTCTGAAGTGCTGAGATAGGTGAAACGGTTTAATATCTGGAAGTGCTCTACAAAATGCAGACAAGCTTGTCCTCATCCTGACACATCCTAAACCTGTTTGCAGAAAGTGCGCAGCTTTGCCCACCCCTGTGCTCTATCGCTGGTGTTCTAAGGAAGGAAGGTAAAGATGCGAATGAAGTGACAGCTCCCAGCCAGGCTGCTGGCCACTAGCACTTTTAGGTGTACCTTAGCCCAAGCTGCATCCTTCAGACCTCCTTATCACAGTATCACAGTAATGATAAGGTTGGAAAAGACCTTAAAGATCATCCAGTCCAACCTAAATCCAAATAAACCCAGTAAACCTAACATCTAACATCTAGATCATGCCACTCAGCACCTCATCCAGCCTAACCTTGAACACCTCCAGGGACAGCGACTCAAACACCTCTGTGGGCAGCCCATTCCAAAACCAGATCCCTCTTTCAGTGAAAAATCTTTTCCTAATGTCAAGTCTAAACCTCCCCTGATGGAGCTTAAGACTGTGACCTCTTGTCCTGTCTCCAGTGGCCAGGGAGAAAAGACCAACCCCTGCCTGACTACAACCACCTTTTAGATAGTTATAGACAGCGATAAGGTTGACCCTGAGCCTCCTCTTTTCCAGGCTAAACAAACCCAGCTCCCTCAGCCTCTCCTCGCAGGGCTGATCTTCCAGCCCCTTCACCAATTGAGTTGCCCTTCCGATCCCTCCTAGTCATGTTTGGGAGACTCACAAAGGTTGTTTAGCTTTTTCCATGTCTATCAGAATGGAGATGTGTTTCATGAGAAGAAAGGAGAGGAAGGAAAACAAAGCTAGGTCCAGGCTTGCTAGGATTTGTCCCTCTTCAGCCAGAAAGCTTCAGTTCCCACCTCTTTCCATTCAGAGTGAGTGAACTAGGCTTCACCAGGGATTGCTCTGACATCAGTCCCACAGATGTGAGACAGTGCCAAGAGGGAAGTGCCCCAGTGTGTGTCTGCCTTGCCCATCTTTTGCCTTTACTAGAATTTCTTGGTACTGAATTTGTAGATCTGCTAGTTCAGTGTTCGCTGACACGCAGGGCTTTATGTCTGAATTCTGTTCTGTTTATGCTACATAAGAAAAACAATATCAGCAAACACCCCAGAACTTACATGAGTATCTTAGGATGCTTGAGCACAGGACAGGTTGCCTTTCCCTTTCATTCAGCTGAAAGAGGAAATCTGGGCACTGACTTGAATTTCAGTTTAGAAACAGTGACTTAGCCTAACCTTCATTAGGCTTTGATTTTAGAGTAGGTTTTATTATTTACAGTTTAATTTTATAAGAAGTATTTCCATAGGACTATGTGTAACGTAACACTCAAACTGAATGCTTTAATATTTTCCAGTGTACAATATGGTGTTGAAAGTTAAAAAATGCTGCCTGGATCTAGACTGATACTTTCTTGGATAAGCTTCTACCATATGCTTTTCTTTAAAGTATTTTTTCTTTTAGATTAGATTTATAAAAAGCATGTGAAAAATGTCTTTTTTGGAAATGAAGTGTTAAACAATTAGAAAATCATAGTGTTAGAAATTCAGCATCCTTTAGGAAACATTGCGTCTAAAAGAAGTCAGATGCTAAACCTAAATTTAAAAACAAAAAAAAGCAAGTCCTACCACCAGCTAGAAATGCTCTGTCAATCTACAAGATGTTGTACTGGAGTGAACGTCTTCAGTTCCAGGAATTTAGGCTCTGTGTGAACTCTGACGAGTTTTCCAGTATAGATACAAATCTTGTTGAATTTGTTTGTCCATATTTCATTCTTACTAGAAATAAAATCAAATAAAATTTGTTTTACAGGGCAGAAAACCTAAAGGAGCCAGAAAAAAAAAAGATAAATATTTTGTAGTTTATTTCTTTATTATTTGCTTTCATGTCCAGAGACTCCAGGTTATTCAATAAGCTGGTGTTTATCTGTTTTGTATGAGCAAGCAAACCTCTTTGCAGGTTCTGCACTTTCCACTGCTTTGGAGAGCTTGTAGACACCCGACTTGTGTCTCCTTGTCTACAAATAACTCCTTACTTAATGATTAATAGATGCAAAACAGTATTCTTTCTGGAAACACCCCTTCCTGAGGAGCAGTTTTACTGAAAAGGATGTGGAGGTTTTGGTAGACGGCAGAACATTAGCCAGCAATATGTCCTGACAGCAAAGACAACGCAATACTGGGCTGTAAAAGCAGGAGCACAGCCAGTAAGTAGATTGAGTGAGGTAGTTGTTCCCCTCAGTACTTGTGAGAGTACACATAGAATGCTACACCTAGCTTTGGCTGTCAGTACAGGAAAGATATGGAGCATAAGAGGTTCCATATCAATATCAGAAGGAACTTCTTCACAGTGAGGGTGACAGAGCACTGGAACAGGCTGCCCAGGGGACTTGTGAAGTCTCCTTCACTGGAGACATTTAAGACCTGCCTGGGTGTGTTCCTGTGCAACTTGGTCTAGGTGATACTGCTGTGTCAGGGGGATTGGACTGGATGATCTTTCAAGGTCCCTTCCAATCCCTAATGATTCTATGATCTGTGAAACTGTGATAGTTTCAGCAGAGGCCCACTAGGATGATCAAGAGCTGGAGCACTTGCCCTATGAGGAAAAACCAAGGAAATGGCTTTTTCATCGTGGAAAAGAGAGGTCTTCAAGTGGATTCAACAGTAGCCTTCTGGTACCTACAAGGAGGTCAGTCATCATAAAGACAGAGCTAGAATAACCATGGCAAGAGGATGAGGGAGAACAGGCATAAAATTGAAACCAGAGTTAACTGAGTGTGAGGAAAACCTCCTTCTCTACACGGATAGTTGACCACTGCAATAGATTGTTCAAAGAGTCGAGCCATCTCCATCCTTGGAGGTTTTCAAGATCAGGCTGGATAAAATGTTGAGCAACCTGTTCTAACCTTGTAGCTGACTCTGCTTTGTGCTTGATGTTGGCCGAGAGACCTCCTGAGATCCCTTCCCTTCTGAATTATTCCATGATTGTGCCATCCTAATATAGGGTCACAGCTCTGAGCTATTTTAAAGCTGGGATCGTAATAGCAACATCTTAATTGTTCTGAACATTTAAATGATTTGTCTGTGCATTACTCTTGCTTTTGGATTCCAGCGATTCTACATATGCTCTGTACGTTCTGTACGTTCTCCAAACAGCTTGTATTTGTGCTTATTTGCTGGTGTGACTTGCTAACTGTGCAAAAAATATTGGACTCTTGCCTTAGTATGTAGATACCTGCCAACAGAAGATGAAGGCTACATGGTGCTGCAAATGCTGTCTCTATCTATGGAAAGTGCCTCCTGGGCACCAGAAAGAAGCATTTGCACCACGTGCTTTTTACTGCTCTCTGCAACTGTTAACATTTACACGTGTCAGAAAACAACATCTGCACTGTAAAGGGAAGGGATACATCAGGTTCAAGGGCGCTGCGTCAAGAAAAAGAGCGTTACATATATTGCAGTGGTGCACTGGAATACAAACAGATTTCTTGGGCTTGTCAAGCATATCTGTGTGGCTGCAGTCTGTGGATGCCATCTGTAAATCCATTTCCATACCTGAACTGAATGACCCAAATTGTCACTAAATTGAGCTGAACTCGAGGGAGGGTTAAGGAATGATGGTCAGTAAGTGAAAGTATTTCAACTGGCTTGGCAGGTAAAACACGAATAATATTTTTCTTCATTTAAGGTAGGTTTTATGTAAAAATCTTCAAAGTTAGATTTTTAAATAGAGAATTAGCTATATCTATTGAAAGTTTTTGCATTTTCAGTAGTCTTCTCTTGAGCTCTCTTTTTGTTAGCCCTGAAGGAATAGGCTGACTGGCAAATGTTGCTGTGTATCTGCTGCGGCAGCTACTCCTGTGTTTCCAAGAGTATTTCTTTGAGGTTGTATTGTGTAAATGCTGAATCACAGTGTAGTACAAGCTTTTGTATGACATGGCAAGCAGTTTAGAAGAACAAAAAATTGCAGAGCAGCTGATTCTTGATCCCCTGAACTCAGAAGGAAAAAAAAAAGATCAGTATTTGATGGCTTTGTAAAATCAGTTTCCTTTGCTTGCATTAGTATCACTGATTGGTTTTTTAGGTACCTTGAACCAGTGCCATAGTGTTATGTTCTGTGATACCTAACCCTGATTTCCCAAAAAGTACCTGCAACAAGGAGCACAGAGCCTCCCCTACAGCCACTGTAATTGCTGAATACTGAATCATAGAATCACAGAATCATTAGGGATTGGAAGGGACCTCGAAAGATCATCTAGTCCAATCCCCCTGCCACAGGAAGGTCACCTAGACCAAATCACCCAGAGACACGTCCAGGTGGGTTTTAAACATCGCCAGTGAAGGAGACCCCACAAACCTCTGGGCAGCCCCTTTCAGTGCTCTGTCACCCTCAGTGTGAAGAAGTTCCTTCTCATATTGATGTGGAACCTCCTGTGTTCCAGCTCACACCCATTGCCCCTTGTCCTACCATTAGATGACACTGAGAAGAGCCTGGCTCCATCCTCCTGACACCCACCCTTCACATATTTATAAACGTGTCTTCTGAGCCTAGAAAGAAGTGGTGACTCAAAGTAGAAATAAATAACTTTGGATCAAGTCCTACCTAACACATAGTCACAATAAAGGCAAAGGTCTGTTTTTGCTTTTTTTACTGTATTTCTTCTACAAGATACGTCTCCAAGGCATTATTTTTAGGAACTTCTGTTCTGATACGCTGATCGCAAGTCTTCTTACGAAAGCTTGAGTTCCACCGTCACTATGCTGACAAACGTTAGCATTAGATCTGTGAATCCTTGCCCCCAGATTTGAAACTTGTGACTTTACCAGAAGCACCGTGTGAACAGTATGTGCAAACATATTTTTGGGGTTGAGTCAGTGATATGAAGGATCTATATCAGTTTTCCTCTGTAAGTTACACAAGTGAGTTGTGAAGCATCCAAAGAAACACCTTATGGTTTAAGCCGATGAGAAAACACCTGATGGAAACTAGCAAGGAAAATGGAAAGATCTTCATCCAGTAGTACCTCTTAAGAAAGGAAAGGAGTTACGTTTGTGGTAAGACTTGCATTCTGGCCTTTGTGCTTTGTAGAGCAGTTCTATCATTACACAGAGACGTGCTACTTGCTCCTGCTTCCAGCTGAAGTCGGTGGTGAAATTTCCACTGACGTCTCTGGTTGCTGACCCTGGCCCAACTTTTGCAAATAAAGTGTAAGAACGTAAAGATTTCTCAGATCATTTCTTCTCATGTCATTTTAACTGCAGCATGTGCTCTCGCAAGCGTTCGTACTTTATGAGTTCTGGTCTAGCTACTTGTGCATAGACACCTGAAATTATGGAAATTGCCAGAAAAGGTGATCACTGACTCAATACTTGTTTTGACGTCATTTGGGCCTATCACAGTTACAGGGAGAGGTCAGAGGGTGAAAGGTGACTGGCAAGATGCTTGTTTTGTACATTTGGCTAACACAAATACTTCCTCGAGTATAAAATGCTTTGATCTCTCGAAGCAAATGCCATATGTGTGCAGCTGTGGCCCAAGCCTCATGATTGCTGAAGGTTAGAAAAAGGTAGCATGCGAACTTGATGTCTGCATCCAATTTATGCTTTTATATTTAGCAGTTCATAATTTTGTGTAATATTTTAGCTGTATGAAAAATATGTGGTGGAGTTGAGTGATAACAGATTTCTCTGTGGTTTGACTCGATATAGTTTGGGTGAGCACAGAACCCTAACCACTGCAGACTGAAAATACAGGTTTTAATTAGAGCTGTCTGAACTTCAAAATACCTGAATGCACATAAAGTTTGGCAGATTTTCAGAAATCTGAGGGATGCATGGAGCTGATTAAAGCTAAGCAAGAGTCTTCTGTGTTCCAGCACATACTGCATTTTGAGTTGCATCACTGACTTGCCACACACTGGAAAAGTGAGATCCAAAACCTTTACTAATGGCTTTCTGATATGTAAGATGTTTTACCCTCAAGGTCTATCTTGTGTCATACTTGTGTTGGACACTGCCTTACCCCAAGGAACTTCCACTGAAAAAATTCCAGCGTAAAGGATCTACTCCACATCACTAAAAAGCTGAACCAGCTCTAAAAGTTTGGCACCTTTCTTGAGCTTTTGTTTTTCACTTTTACATGTAAATGTTTAAGACTCACATTCCCAGATCTGTGCCTCAAGTTGTTTAATGTGAGTGGTTTGCTGTGACAATAAACCAACTGCAGTCAGTGGGACACAAGGTTCCATTCACACGGATCCAGTTTGACGATCCACCCCAAAGCATGGCTTTGTTTATTAAAAGTCTTGAGCATGGAGGAGCACGCTAGTGTACCTCAGGAGGGAAGCCTGTGGTCTCACATGAGACAAGTGCAGTTTCTACTTTGAATAAATAAATCTGTTTCACAACCAACGGACAGACATGATACCATAACCAGCAAATCAGACCTGAAACTATCAATTCACAGGTACAAATGTGGTGGTTACAAAGCAATGTGCTCTGTGTGTATGTTAACACATAAATGTGGAACAAAGAACGTGCATTTAAGGACACGCACATATATAATACAGGGCTAATATGATTTTGGACATCTTGCTTACGTGGGGGGGTTCATTCTTGCAGTTGCTCTAGATATGATTTTAGTGTTATTTAAATAGTGGCACACTGATTTGCTTTTCTTACGCTGTGTCTCTTTTGTGTTTTTGCTAGCTCCTCCTGGCGATGGTAGGCTCTACAGATGAAGCTTTGCAGGAGGCAGCAGCTGGTTGCATAGCAAACATTCGCAGATTGGTACTAGCAACAGAGAAAGCCATGTATGGCTGAGGCTTTGGCAGCTTTTACCAACACACTTGTTTTGCAATAAAGCTGCATCTAAATGCATGGTTTGTCCTCCTAGCATCTGTATTTCACAGCAGCTCTGATTTCGATGAGCGTAGTTGAGTAACAAAAATAAACCCATGGAAAAGGATGACTGTTTTTACATTACTGGTTTGTCACACCTGGATTTCATAAACCAGCCCTTGCTTCGTGTGTCTTTTAGTATCACATCTTTCAAAAGGCTCTCAGTGAAGGTATGTGAACGACAATTTCTGCAACTACTATGCTTGTATTTGAAATTCATTGCAAACATAAATGGTTTTGCTTCTCTGTGACATTACAATAAATTTTCCTTCACCATGTGTGGTTGTGCAGCGCTTTATGAATGTCTTGGACAATTCCCTTTGTGCTAAACTTGTCCAATCATCCTGTCATTATGTTTTTGCCTGTTTGATCACTTGCAATTCACAGGAGAGGATGAAATGCAGATACATCATTCTCACATCTGGTGTTACATAAGGACTGCAAACAGCTGTTCAGTACACATCACCCCACATTTCCTGTTCCTACCAACATAAAACAAAATAGTGCTTAATTTTATAAGTAGCTAGTGAAATGTCTTTTAATTAACGTGTTTAACTCAGTATTTACTATCTGTAAATAAAAAGTGGTTTTTAATAAGCATTTACATTTACTTATTAATTGTTGTGTTTTTGTCATTTTTAGACTGCAGACAACACTCTGTTGACGTGTTCAGCAACCACTGACCAAGTAAATGCTGCTGTACGTATTTTCCAGCTCTGTGCTGGTATATTACTTTGATTAAATACCTTCATACTCTCATGCTGATGTCACAGCTGTAGTATTATAATAGGCTTATTTGCTCTTCTCCTATAGTAAATGCTAACTGACAAGTTCATTTGGAACAGGACAGGCTTGATTTTGTCTTTTCTGTCAGAGAAGCTGTCGCTACAAATGGTTTATGAAAGTCTTGCTTATAATTAATATGTGAAATAGTGGCTTATTTTTCTAACTGTTGAGGGGAAGAAAAACCTTCTGGACCTGTGTGACTTGGTCTAGGTGATCTTGCTGTGACAGGGGGATTGGACTAGATGATCTTTCGAGGTCCCTTCCAGTCCCTAATGATTCTGTGTTTCTATGACAGTAACTGTTGCAGTTAACATGACCTCTTAAGGCACTCCTGACCGTGTAGTGTGGCTCTCAAATGGAGCAAGTGCTTAAACTGAGTTTTATGGTACAGGTGTCAGGCATTGAGTGTTGTGAGACTGAGATGGCCTCAGCTTGCGACTGTCCCTCAGATTCATAGACCATATGCCTTGGAGTAGTCCACCTGAAGTCTTTAAGACCTCAGGCAGTTCATCTCAGGCTTAAGCTGGCTGATTTGTGCTGTTTTCCTTCACTAAACCTGCAGTTTTTAAGTTCTATGTGAGGAAAAGAAATGTTAAAAATCACCACAAAAGCAAAAGATCAGTATTAAAAATATGCATCCTTTTTGGTCAAAACTGGTGAATTCCACGTAATGAATATAAAGAGATGTAGTTGCTGGAAAATAAATAAATGACTGTGGTCCCTGACCTCTCTGAGCAGTGTGGAACAGCATGTACAATTGAAAAGCTTCCACTTGCTCTGCAGAGCTGTGTTGAGTTTCACAGCACTGCAGCCCTCTGAAAAGGGATTCTCACAAAGCTGGGTCCCACTTGCTGTCACACACCCCTCCTGGCAGGGCCCGCCAGCCTATTCAAGGGTTGGCACCAGCTCGAGCAGCCGCAGCACCCAGGACCGGTGTTCCCACCGCATATAATCGGGCACCAACCCGCTTCCCAGCTCCTGTGCCGGGAAGGGAAATGGCTTCACTCCCTTCCCTTTCCGCCAGCTGCTCTTTGCCCACAAGAACCTGTAGCCTCTCAAGAGATGCACCAAACACAGGAGCTCAATATTGCGTTCAGCACAGAGCAATCTGATGCATCAAGTCACTATAGACTCTTGTTTCAGTTGCAAAAGTGAAGTGGCTTAAAGAGTGGGGGGAGAGGATGGGGTAGGGGGAGCACGGCCTCTGCCATTTGCATTTGCCATCATCTGCTCCCTCCTTGTTTGCTCTTTGTGATTCCTGTGTTTTCACAGACTGGTACTGCGGGAAGGAGGGGAAGAGTGATGTTTCGGTTTATTTACTTTAACGTTACCATCAGTAGGGAGTATCCATCACTTGTCACAGTTTCAGGAGCCAGCTCCCGGCTCCACAGAGAGCTCCAAGCTCCAACCAGCTGCCACAAAGCCAGGCCTCCTCTTCACCGGCTGCTCGTTTTCACTACAGTGTCAGAAAACACAGAGGCCGAGTAAGAAAAGTTGTCACGAGAAGGCGTTGTTTGGAGCATGGAAGTACTGTAAGTGATGAGGAAAAACACAGGACGAGACATCTTTCACCTTTGTGCAATTATTTCTGGAACCTTAAAGGCCCCCCGCATCTTTCAGTCTGCGGATCTGTCAGCAGCAGGATAGCTTTTCATCTACTGCACCCAGACTTTATGATTTATGGCTTGGTGACAGATAACCATTATCAATAATTTAATCGTCCCAGGATGTTCAAGCTACACACTTGAGTCTGGGATTTGTGTTAATTTCCTCTTAATGTTCATGCTAATGACAAGTGCGTGTGCTCTGACACCCCACATTGTCTCCAGGTTGTTTTAGGGAAATACAAACTTCACGGCCTGGGTGCAATGGGTCTGTGAGGCTTTGTTATTCTGCTCCATTGCTGAAACTTTCCTTTGGCACATAAATGAGCTTGAGATTCACAGGGCTGCCTTGAGATTTGACTCGCAAATTAGCTTTAGACTGACTGATCACTTTGTGTGAAAGCACCGTACCTTTTTCATTCCACATCTACTAAAATGAATCAAACGAGCTGCTGATGCCAGGGGTCAGGTGTGAATGGTCCCAAGGAGGCTGAACTAGATAATATGTTAGTTTAAGGATTTCATCTCATAATAAATTACACAGTTGTTCCTTGCATGTTTCCACATCTTTGTTTTACACACGACAGCAGGATGACTGCAATGGAAACATGCAACGTGTTTCCTCAGCAGTGGTATTTGAGTTTCCATGCAGGCCAATTGCGGAGCTCATTCCAGAGTCAGAAGCCAGCTGCTCCCCAACTGTAAATTGTGGTTTGTCTCTTCTTCAGCCACTTAGGCTTTGCCACACACTGCTCGGGATCCAGAACAACAGAACTTGGCCACTTTTCAATTCAAACAACCTAGTCTGCTATTCAGTGACCTGATCTGTACCAGGACCAGTGTGTCTGCAGATGTAGCTGTTGCAGGAGGACATTATGTTGCACCAGTTTTGAATGTGTTAATTTTACCAACCATTGTTCCCTCCCCTGCTTAAGCAGGGATGTTCCTCAGTACCTTGATGCTTTGGAGCCAGAAAAATGTCACCTATTTTTATGAACTTTTTCCTTGAGAGCAGTTTTACATCGTAGCATGTGCTTTTCGTCCTCTTGCTTAATTACCCACTCAGTAACACAACTTGCTGGGAAGGTTTTCTATGGACAGCATCACCAAGCCTTGTGTTTATCCCTGATTTGTTTCTGTGTTATCTGCCAGACACCTTTCACTTGGCAAGTTGCTCTCTCTTTTCCAGTTGTCATTGGCAAGTTCTGTGTTTTAGCCTAGTCTGCATGGAGCACGGTACCCCTCGGCTGCTGGATCTTTCTTTTACAATGAGAGTCAATTCAACATTGAAGACAAATGTTTTCTTTCTGACAGGCTCATAAACCCACATGGGGGAGCTTTGGCTTTGGCCATCATGCAGTATGCTGTGGCCTAATCCTATCACTTTCACAGTTCTCCAGTGGCTCCAACGGCCAAGCCTTGAACTGCATGTTCTAATGCTCCGATGAAATAGCTAGGGATTTGTGCACTGCTCTGGGGAGGGGGAGGAAAGACTTTTTAATTAAAATGTTAATTAAAAACTTACAGATGCTGATAAAATTAAAAACATATGATATGGAATTGAAGAGCTTTAGCGCTGAAAAATGTTGGTTGATTCAGTAGTAGTTAAATTTCCAAATAACTTGTCTTGAACAAGCAAATCGTTTTAAGTATTTGGCTATGTGTCTTTTTAAAAAAGACTGAATACAGATCATGTTGCTGGTTCCCTCTACCACAGACTGGTAAAAGCTGCACTATAAAATTAGTGCAGTAAACCACTCATCTTTCCAGTTGCCGCATTCCCTTCTCCAATTGACAGCCTTTTGGGGCCTCCTTGGCTCTTCAGCAGAAAGCACCAAATGCAGTTCAGTTGCTCTAATGAAAAAATAACAACAATGTCTGGGAAGCCACAGAATGATGCAATA
This sequence comes from Rhinopomastus cyanomelas, assembly GCA_013400115.1. Taxonomy (NCBI): domain Eukaryota; kingdom Metazoa; phylum Chordata; class Aves; order Bucerotiformes; family Rhinopomastidae; genus Rhinopomastus; species Rhinopomastus cyanomelas. The sequence goes on from VXBP01004577.1 coordinate 318,580, forward strand.
ACCATGCTGCTCTGCTTCCTATAATGTGATGGAGCTTGCAGAGTTGCCTGGCCCCAGTGTTTCACTCCTGCCAGTATTGTACTGTAAAGAGACTTGGTGGAACACGTTCAAAGGCTGCTCATGGTTTTCACTCCATGTTAAACCTTCCAGTGACGGAAGGGTGGGGACAACACGTATCAGGACTAACAGACACTGCAAAAGTGGGGAAAAACAAAAAGAAAGAAGGAGACTGGTGGTGCACAGTCCACAGTTTAGTAGAACTCGATTCTTGGACTGCGATTGATTAAACCCAAGCTGAGACCCACTAGAGGACAATACCGTGTATTAAACCAGTGGGTCTTGTCTCCCCACTTTGCAGGGGACAATCAGCCCAGAGGAAAAAGAGTTCCTAGTGTTCTGAGAGAAGATTGGTGTCACTTTAATCTGATCCTTGAAAACAGTCACGGTGGGTGCAGTAGTGCAGAGGCTCTAGAATTGCCACTCTTTGTGCTGTGTTTGCCCTTTGTAAGGAAAATTCCTGTCCCCATGGCTGCCGGTCCTGCTCTGCAGACCTCCGTTGAATTGACTTTCCTTTTAAATTAGCCCATTTGGACCTACTCCTTGCCCTTGCATGAAGTTGGGCAGGAAAGTATTCAAAGTGGAGCTGGAGCAGCTCTTGTAGAGAAACGTTCCATGTGCACTTGCAGATGAGGGGCAAAATATGTTCAGAACCAGAAACCATCATCGGATTGATGCCTCCTTCCAGCCCATTCCACAACTGTCTGTGGTGGGGTGTCGTGTAAAAGGAAAAATATTTGGGAAAGCGGACATCTGTGGGCCTTGGTAGGCTTCCCAGAATGTAATGACTAGGTGAATGTTTTTCAGCACAGCAACTCAGGGATATAGGTGACTGCCAAGCGCTGGATCTGATGTGGTGTGAAGAGGTACAAAACAAAGAGCAGTGATTTCTCTGAAGAAACCAAGGCCTAATTCTTTCCAAACTCAGCATTAAAAGAACCAAAACAACCCAACAGAAAACCAGAACTATTTTCAGTGCCCCTGCAATACTTTTTGGATTTGTTCACGTCTTTAAGATACTTCCACTGTGTGGATGTGCTTGCTTTCACCAGTCTCAGTGCTCTGCCAGTACCGGTGTCGACTCATTACCATCAACATTTCTAAACAGCCGCAGTGAGTGAGATCTCTGCGAATGTTTTGATTCCACCGGCAATTACCGATATCTAATTACCACTTAATCTGTTCTGAACTTTGTAGGAATGTGTAATAGGAACCACTCTAACTTTTGCTAAAGTGAATTTCAATCATGTGTCTCCTCTCCGACACAACTGCCACTTCTACAACCACCATCCCAAAGAACTAACATGTATTTCATCTTTAAGTGAAAACTGCTCTCTCCTCTAACATGCACACTGTTGCTCTGTGAGCTGGGAGATGCTGGCCCTAGTGTCCCGAAGCACCCTCAGATGCTCTATGAATCTCAGAGAGTCTCCATGATTCTCAGAGCAAGCAAGGACCCTTGTGGCCTGAGAACAGCTAGTTCTGTATCACGGACAACACTTGCAATGAGGACAAAATGCAACTGTGATGCTGGGCTGGCCAAAATGCTCAACTCCAGAAGCAGCTTTAGGAATGTGAAGCACATTTTCACCATCTTTCCCTGGGAAGGCTGAGATCAAGAGCAGGGATTCTTCACAGCGATTCCCAGTGCCGCCAGACCAGCCAGAGATCTGCAGAAGCACACAGGGGCTGGTAAGCAGCCTGAGTTCAGGGCCTCTACCATGCATCTGGCAGGGTGTGTGCTGGATGCAAAGAGGCGTATATTTTCATAGCAAATCCTTGTGCCAGTTTAGAAAAGCTGAAGCAGCCAAAGAAAACCCCAAAAACCCCACAGGATGAAACAATAAAAATGCCTAAGAATGTAATCCAATGAGAAAGTTTCTAATTGTCAGAAGTCCACCAGATTTACGTTTCTAAAATGAAAACAGGCCAACGGAGTAACAAGATTGTGCTTCTATAGTCAACCAGTAGCAGTTTTACAAAGCAATAAGAGTGAGGAGGCAATTCCATTACGGAAAACAACTGCCGCCTGCAGGCACCCATCAAGGTTTTGGTCAAGGTTTGTGGAAAAAAGGGGAAAATCTCACTTTGCTCGGGCAGTTTTTGTGTTAGTCAGTCAGAAGTGTGATGTGGACATGGGCATGTCTGCAATGACTGTGCATTAAATGATAGCAAGACAGCTGAGTGAGAGCCCGAAGGAGCTGCGGGCTGCCCCAGAGAGCTCCCACTCTGCATCCACAGCAGCACAGAGAGGTACTGCTCAGTGCATGGAAGGAAGTGGAAATAACATTTTATTTAGGAAGGGCTTCATTAGGAAGCAAAGAAAGATGTCTTAGTGTCTTGGCTTGCTAGATGGAGATTTTGGGTTGCTGAATGGCAGACTGAGTACTGTGTTCAGTTTTGGGCCCCCCGGTTTAAGAGTGATGGGGATCTGCTGGAGAGAGTGCAACGGAGGGCTACGAGGATGATTAGGGGACAGGAGGGCATGGCTTATGAGGAGAGGCTGAGGGACTTGGGGCTTTTTAGTCTGGAGAAGAGAAGACTTAGGGGAGATTTGATCAATGTTTATAAGTACCTGAAGGCTGGCCAGGAGGGGGGGACAGGCTCTTTTCACTTGCTCCCTGTGACAGGACAAGGAGCAATGGGTGTAAGTTGCAGCAGAGGAGGTTCCGCCTCAACACAAGGGGGAACTTCTTTACTGTGAGGGTCACGGAGCACTGGAACAGACTCCCCAGGGAGGTCGTGGAGTCTCCTTCTCTGGGGACTTTCAAGGCCCGCCTGGATGCGTTCCTCTGTGATCTGTGTTAGATGGTTTTGTCCTGCTCTGGCAGGGGGGTTGGACTCGATGATCTCTTGGGTCCCTTCCAACCCCTAACATCCTATGATCCTATGATCCTATACTGGCAACCCAGGCTGCCAGGCTCCAAAGCTAACTCCTCTTTTGGCGACTCCTACCAGTCAGCAGAGGGCATGAAACTGGGCTGCTTCTGCTTTGGAAGAGGAAATTTGCCCTATATACCCTTCACGCTGCTCACCTTTCTGTGGTGTTATGCTATGAGAAGAGAGCTCCAAAAACCCTTGCATAGATTTTTCTTGCAGTTGGTGATGCCAACAAGATCTGTGAGTTAAGTGCCTCCTTGTATCACAGCATTCACTGAATTTCATGGGGATGCATCTCAGGAGGGCTTGCCTCCAGCCTGTCCAGCCCCTGCTGCAGTGAGACCTTGGGTTTGCCAACCCTAACAAGCAGCTGAGCCATGGGGAAAGCAAGAGCACTTGAAGGCTGTAAATGTGCATTTAGCTGCACAGGCTGTTCTGCCTCCAGCTCAGACTATTTCCTTCTGTCTCAGTCTGATAATTGTAGTCACACAAACCTTCTCAGATGGCTGCTGTCCTGCAGATCCCAACAGAAGCAGGGTAAAAGAAAGCTTATCTCTCTGAGCAGTCTCAGTCTCTGGTAGATTAGCAATGCAAACAAACGAAGGCTTCTTGGAACTAAGCAGATACTTTTGGCAAACCCATGTTTGTGACTGCTGCCTTCATTGGAAATGATTGACACGACTGTGTCCCTTCCAGGCATTCTGATCATTTCTGCATTATCAACCACCTTGTCCAGAGCTGAGAGTCCATCCAAGAGAGGACTAAGGCATGAGGGCTGCTTTCAGAAGCTCCCTGGGTGAAAATCTTAAAAAGCTGGATCTTTTGTGTAGGAAGTCGTATTACTTGGCTAGTTTGTAAATGTTCATTAAGAACTATCTGGTGCTTCTGCCAGCCAGAATTACCTTAACTGGGACCTTATGGCTCAGTCCATGGAGAGTCTCCCACATAAACACAGGCATGAATCAAAGCGCCTTTTTTTGTGGAGAGCTTTCTGAGAAGACCCAAGCACCTCAGTCACAGCCTTTTACAGGACAGTGGCTGTGACAATACTGAAAAGGGTCTCACCGTTGAGTTCTCTGGACTGCAGGAGGCCCAGCAGTACTGAGGATGTCCTCTTCAAGGGTTTCTTCTTCAATAAAAGCAGTAGTGTCTCACTTGTTCACTGCAAAAGAATGTCTGTCTGTTCCTCCCCAGATACCTACATTCAACCACACAATCACAGAATTATCAGAGTTGTAAAGGACCTCTACAGATCATTGAGTCCAACCCCCTGCCAAAGCAGGCCTGTCTAAAGCACATTGCACAGTGCTGCATCCAGGTAGGTTTAGAATATCTCCGGAGAAGTAAACTCCACAACCTCTCTGGGCAGCCTGTTCCAGAGCTTTCTGACTCAAACTGTAAAGTTTTTCCTAACTTCTAAATGAAACTTCCTGTGTTTTGGCGTATGCCCAGTGTTCCTTGTCCTGTCACCGGGTGCAACTGAAAACAGTCTGGCACCATCCTCCCTACAGCCACCCTTCAGATGTTTATAGGCATAGGTCTGGCCTCTCTCAGTCTGCTCAAGACTAAACCCAGCTGTCTCAACCAGTGGAAGCAGATGTAGGCCACTGAAGAAGGATCAACAAATGTTGAGGAAGAGGTAAATTTTCCACTCCAGTAGATCGTAGTCACGTGGGTTTTGCCTTGTTACTGTCTGGAGAAAGGTGAACAGCAAAACCCTCTACCGGTATGGGGCTGCTCCTGAAGTTCCCAGTCTGTGATCCTGTGGTTCATAATCCCAAGGCTGAATCCACAACCCCTGAATGAGATCCAGTAAATGACTTGGCCACGCAAGCCTGGCAGGACCTGATGGGGTGACATCTTCCCTAAGAAGACCAGGTGTTGGAGCTAACTATCTTGTGATATGTGATGATCTGAGGTTACCAGTTGGTGAACAGATCGGTTCTGCTTTTACCACTGACCTGGGCAGTCTGAATTTCTGTTAATTTCTCCTCTTTCTGGAGAATCCAGTTTATGGGTGAGGTCCCTGGCTCCTCATTAGGAAAAGCCTGCTGGTGGCAGCAAGGGATCCCTGCAGGTGGTGCATGGACAACCTGCTCATCAGATCCCCACATTTCTTTCCTTAGTAAGATGATGAAGATGAAATAAAGGAAAGATGACCTGGTCTATTAAAATAGTTGTGGATGTGGTCTTGCTTCAGCCTGATGGAGAAGGTCGAGTCCAGTAGGGTTTAGCTGGCCTCTGCTGCATCCTGGGAAGCCTCCCTCTGCAGAGAAATCTGTGACCCTGGCTAATGCCACCACAGCTCCGGTGTGGGCAGAGAGCCTCTCTTGTGGAAGGTCCAGGCCTGTGGGCAGAGCGCACGTTTGGACTGTTGCTCTGCAAAGAGGCAGGACCACTTCACAATAGTGCCCCAAGTACTGTGGCAGGCGCTGCCAGGACAAGGCAGGCACAGCCCCAAGACCTGCCCCAGCCCTGACAGGGCCATCTGCCTGGGGTTTGTCCTGCACCAGAGGAGCACAGAGGAGCCCACTGCGACCCAGTTTCGTGCTCACGCTTGTTCCCAGTATTTACCCTGGCAGCTGAAACAGGAAACTTTATACCCTTCTGCTACTTTGTGGAAACACTGTGAGGTGACTGGCACCTGAACTTGTTGACAGCTTTGAAGGAAACAATTTAATTATGCAAACCTGAAACTGATTCTGTCCTTATGCCTGGGGGCACGTCCCCAGTGATGGCAGCTGCAGCCTTCCCCTGGGCATCTGAGGGCAGCTTCTGTCCCAGTGCAGCAAACACACGCTGCATGCTTAGTGTCACACAAAAGCGAAGGCTTGCGAAGCCGGGGGCAGCCAGCATTCATGCACACAACCAAATGTGCAGTTGGGGGCTGAGCGCTGTGTCATATTCTTGGCCCGTGTTTAAAAAAGAAAAGAAAAAAGAAGAAAACCCACAAATCACATTGAAGCTACCAGAATGATTTATTTAGAGGGAGGAAAAAAAAAACACTGACGGGTTTTTGAAGTACCGAAAGGGTTGAAACAGTCTGAACAGAATAAAAATTGACACAAATTTTTACCGCAGCGCAAAAGGAACTTGAACTATTCTAACTAGAGTTTGCTTTAATGTTCGTGCATGTCTTCACATCCTGCTCTTGGCAATGGCCAGAAATGAACTACTGAAGTACTGTGAGAAAAGCTGTTCTGATGTTATTTCTGGCCCTGCTCTTAATGCGTTAAATCAGGACATCTCATGAGAGAGACTGATATTCAAGATTTTCAGTCTGTTCCTCAGAAAAAATAAAAAAAGTCTGATTATGTATCTAAACTTCTGGATTGAGTCATGGCTAGGTCTCAAAGCAACAGGACAAGTATCTCTGAGGTCACAAGTCAGATAGTCACAACACAGAAGAAAAGATAATAGTTGTACTCAAACACATAACTTGGAGGGGAAAAAAAACCCTGCAAAGCAAATATTCACTTAACGTGCTAAGGTGGATGTCTCGTTCTCAAAATAGCCCTTACTGCCATCGGGGAGTTTCTGAAGCTTATTCATAGAGTGGCGGCGGGTTATGGCTAAACCTAAAGAGCTTGAAGACACCAGTGAGTGTCACAGGGCTGGTACTGTGTCCGTGTGTGGCTCTAATCTGTCTGAAAATCGTTTTTGATAAACACCTCCGGGATCCACACAGCCGAGGGCTCTATGAACTATATGGTTTCTGGTGCCTCTGCCAATTCCGAATAAATACGCTGTGTGTGTAGCCAAGGTCTTGGAGAATTATTTCCTGAAAACTACTTTAGAACCAGAAGGAATTAATGAAGATGTGCCAGCTATTTCGTTTTCTGGCTTGCATGCCTCAGCCTCACCAATAGTAAATAGTAACGGTTTGTACATGAGTTGTGCTGCTGCACCTCGTGTTTTGCGTCCTGCAGAACTCATCCTTTCTGCACACCATGAACAAAGGAGAGCACAGAGAGTGAGCTTGTTGCTTCTCCCTGGGCATCAGCATCTGAGTCTGGGAATAGCCAAACTGCAGTTTGGCTCTTTGGCTTTAGCCTCTGCACAAAATAGCATTTGTGTGTTTTAAACCTCTTTACGGAGGCTTAACTTCAGTTCTGCGATAAAGGAGACAACACAGCTATCAGCACTAGTTAGACAGATTAGTATGATCGGCCTGACTTCTTGATCTACTTGAATAAACGTATTTATTATTATGGGAAATTTTTTAAGGAGCCTTCAAAATCATTAGAGATTTAAAAGTGATCAATTATGTAACAGCCAGAGCAACTAGGGAGATGGTTTTATGTGACTGCAATGAACAAAGAAGAAGATTTTCAAATTTACACCAGAAGCATCTACTGCCAGTCACCTTTAGAAAAGTATCTCTGCAAACTAATTTTCTCAGGCTTCTTCTGTGGGAAAAACAGCCCACTGCTGGGTGACTCCTGAGCACAGCCAGAGAGAGCAGGATCCCGTGTCCTGGAGGGAAGTGTCCCCATGCAGTTCTGGGTGCCTGATCCTGTACCGTTTTCCTAGCAACTGGCATTAACTTTGGGGTTTTCCTTCAGGACACAAAATCCCCTCAATTACACCCATGTTGCCGAGGCAACATGCTCCAACTCCTGCCTGTCCTTTCCAGGACCCAGAATCTACTAGAGGAACTTTTAGACAGAAAATCATCAAACCCCTGACTCAACCGCACAAGGTTTTACACCGCGCAAGCAGCCAAGAGGCTGAGGATATTTCATAGTATTTTTATACAGTAACTGGAGGGCCATCAAACTGAAGCATGTTATGACTACTTCTCCCTGTTTGAAATCCTAAAAGTCAGCCTGAATCTTGCATCATCTCTGTCTTGTCTCCGGAAAACGTCTCCGATTTGGGGTTGAAAGTGAATACGCTCTGCGCTGACGTGTTGGGAGCTGCCGCCCCGCACAGCGCTTTGTCAGTGCAAAGGAAAGAGGAAACGTTTCTGCTGGTATTATTAACATGTCAGTAGCACTGATAGATTCCAACTGAGATCAAGCCCTCTCGTATTAGCTGTGTGCCAAAAGCAGAGTAGGAAGCAGAGAGCAGGGAGGAAGCATTATTATTCCCATGCTACAGCTGCAGAAGAGAGGCACGGGGATTGTGAAATCCTTGAGGTCACGCGAAACCACATGCAGCTCGAGTGGGGAATAGTCAGCCCCTCACAGCTGCATCTTCTGTCCCCTCAGGCCACGTGCATCTCCACACCTTGCTGGGCTGGTTTACATTTTCAGGTGTTTGCAGATGCTGGAGACTTGGGGCTGGTAGAGTAAGTCCCAGGGAGCTGCTCTGTGAATTGTGGTGACCCTACCCCTGCCTTCATCCCCTCTACCCACACATGTCCTCTTCTCTTCCTGCCCAGACAAGACAGACGTACACAAAAATTCACCACTGTTTGAGCCATTCTCCCTACAATTATTTAAAATTATAGGCTGACCTCTGTATGTGAAATGCTGAAGAATACTGGTGGTAAAAATACCTCACTTTATGCTTTCCAGAGGACTTACATGGGAAAACAGGAGTAAAGGGCTTGGAATTCAATAACACAGCATGCAGTGTTTATTTTTACACAGGTGGCTGAAGAAAAATTAGAAAGATAATTATTATTGTTATCAGCTGCTCACCGTTTAGCACGACATTGTTCAAGCAGTGATTTCTGCAGGGTGACCTGCAACCATTAATGTTAAATCTAAAACAAATCCACGTTCATTTTTCAAAGGTAGCACAGCCATCAGCCATCTGAGACACTGCATTAAATGGAGCTGAATCACTCGCTGGCCAGTAAAGACACTGGAGCCGTGAATTTCCTCAGTGAGTATTAAGTGCAGATTTTTAACTGTTTTGAAGGAAATGTGGTTATGAAAAGAATGAAATATGTGTAACACAGCAAACCTAGCAATTTTCATTATATTGACACATGAGGAAGAACACCAACTTCTTCTTGGATGTTTCCACTCCTGTTGGTACACAAACAAGGGCTCATGTACCTATTGAAGCCTTGTGTCTCCGGCATTGAATTCCTTGGGGTGAGGTGAAAATGAGACGCACAGGAGGGATGCTGCAGACTGGAGCAACCCACACAGCTTGACTCCACGGAGCATAGAGAACAGAAGAAACCAGGTGGGCTGTAAGAGCCACAAGTGAGGTCTGCTGTAAAGCACACAGAGATCCCACAAGCACAGTGTGGGTAACAGCTCACACACATGAATGAAGCCTAACAATCAGGAGGACTGATCTTGAGCCACCGACTCTGCTCGAGACTGAACTGCAGAGCCTCTCCTACTAGCCATATTTCCTCCAAATTCAGACCATGTTACACCACACTGTTGTCATCCGGTCTCTTTTGCCCTTGTGGCTGGTCACAGAGCCTTGACAAAGCTTGAGTTAAGACGTGCTGGGAAGACACAGATCCTGCAGATGCCATGGACCTCCTTCCTGTGTGTACTGCATGCAACAGCCAAAGCGCTGAAGACACCCAGTAGAAAGTGCTTTATTTTGCTGAAAATCTAAAAAACACAATTAAAAATGGAAGTGAAACAGAGCAGCAGGAAAAAACAAAGCCCTTGAGCTTGTTTTTCTGACTCTATGGGGGAATTCACATGAAAGTACAAAGAACCGAGACCTGCTCCTTGCTTGGAGATCCTGTGATGGTTTTGCTTATTAATTCTCAGGAACAAAGATGCAGAACAGCACAGGGTCCTCCACTCTCCTAAATGAAAGCCTATCTTTGATTTCTAGCAGACCAACATAATTATCACTCCCCTAGGTGCTGTATGCCCAGTATGACGCTCCTATGGCTCCCAAGGATGGCGTACGGAGCTTGCTTGAACCCAAGGGCTATTCCAGGCATCGGTCCTGCAGAATGTTCAGTGGGGACACTGGATATTATATTTAACAAGACTCCATGTTATAAGATTTAACTTCACCTCTACTTTATTTCACTCTAGTGCTTTGGGGACTGCCAGACGGAGCAAGAAGAGCCCCCACTAAGGCTGTGGTTCTGCCAGCACTGGCTGCCTGCAGAAGCAGACGAAAGCCCTTAGGCACCATCTCAGCCAACTCAGTTAAGCAGGTTCATCCCTGTCTATGTGTGTCTCGGGACTTCACTTAGTGCTGACCCAGCTGCTGCCGTGGATGGCAGCAGGCAGCTGCTCTCCTTGCAAGTGTGGCTATTTTGCAGTATAGATAACACCTCATTTTGCATAATCCTAAACAATTTCTCACCTACCCAACTTCTCAGGCCCTTTGACATAGAATGGTCGACATACACGGTTGTAGGTATTCAGCCACCCAGCACGCTGTAGCACCAAGTGTACCCAGGATGTGAGGAAATTCTTTGAATTTCAAACATATATGTTTACTGCAGAGGAATCAGCAGCTGTAGAGGAGAGCTGTGGGAATGTAGCACCGAGGAAATGTTTGCTGAAGGTATTTTAAAAGTAATCAGAGCACAAAGCAAGGGACAAAAGCAATGCTTTGCTCAGAGTGCAAAGAGAAAACAAGGACTGCTCCTGGTCCGGGAGAGGGGAGAGGGCAGAGCAGCACTCCAGCCTGTCCTGGCAATGTCAGATGGACTGTCCTGGCAATATGAATTGGGCTGTGCAGGGTGACCGCCTGCAACAGGCAGCCAGGCCAGGGCTGCAGCCTCACGGGTGGCTGGACTAAGGCTGGTACTGTGCAGCTCTGACACTTGGAGCCTCAGAAGCACATTCTCCTCTCAGCCTGACAGCACGGTTGACTTTTTCCTGGCTCCTCCAGTCAGACAGATTAGGCCCCAGAGCCTACTTTTGGGCTCTTTCTGCACGATATCCCTTGGAAAGATGCCTTGCTGCCACTTTCTGCCATGCCAGCCTGGGTGTGAGGGGTGAGAGAGAGGGTGTTGCAAAGACAGTCAAGGAGCTTCTGCAGCCTCAGTCCAGCAGGTGACCGAACTCCTCTTGCACCCAGGGCCCCTGTGCTTCTGTGGGATGCATAGGAGCCCCGGTGTGCACATCAGTCGGCTGTGGACCATCCTCAGGGGAGCCAGCTGCGGGCTGCGGTATGCAGCCAGCAGCTATTGACTTATTTTTCCGTGCACGGCCGAGTAAGTAACCTTAATTAAAAACATGAAGCCCACAGTTTGTATCACATTCATGATGTTAAACAAGCTCTGGAAATAGAAACCCTGTTTTCATTTAAGCTTTTCAACTGTGATCTAAGTAATAAAATATGGAGGGGGCGGGCATGTGTGAGATTTACATGTGATGATTTGGGAGATCTCACCACTTTAGAGGCTTGTAAGGCACCACAGTGCCAACTGCTCCTGCCACTGCCTCGCTTCACTTGGCAGTGCCTGCCCCACACACTTTTGGTTTTTTCCAGAGCTGCTTTCCAAATGCTGATTTCTGCCCTCGGCTCTTGTTGCTGTGATTTATTCTGGGTGCGGGTGTGGGATCTGCCAGGCCTTCAGCAACCTGCTGCCCTGGCTGCCTATGCTGTGCCCAGCTCTGGGCAGACAGACAGGTGGGCAGCATGCACTACCACCACTCCCAGGGACCACAGATATCCTCAAGTACAGCCACATGTGCTGCAAGTGCAGTGATCCCCATGGCCAAAGAGCACTATTTTTAGAAGACCCAGGACTCCACTTGAGCCACCTATCCCAGCATGGCAGGCAAGCAGAGGCTCTTTCGAGGGCTCCATACCTTGACATTCCTTGGGCCAACCCTGCTCTAGAGGCTGCCTCATGCTGCAGGACCCACAGAAACCTGCTGTGTCCCTGCCATGACAGAGAGGCTGGGAGGGGAACGGGCAGGCAAGAGAGCAAACACTGTATGAGGCTGCAGACAGCTGAAATCACTTGTCCCTGGAGCCGTCTGGATCTTGCTTTTGATCAAGCCTGACACTTTCTCAGTCTCCTTTTGCTGTAATATAGTTATAAAGACAATTCCGAGGTCATAAACAGTTCAGCTGGGCATAGCCGTGATGGGAGCAGACTGTTTTGCAACAAGCCCCTGAGAAGCACCTTAGCCCGGCCTGACAGGAGGCTTTTCATCCCACGATGCTCCCTTGTGTCCCCTTCACCTCCCGCTGTCATTGTGGGGAGCCTCGAACAGGGCCCGTGGAACGCGGGGTGCGCGGGGCATTCTCGCGGTTCCCCCGCCGTTGCTACGGAATAACCGCGTACCCGCTCCGCGGTGGCCACCCCGGCCGGGAGGAGGGGAGGGGGCGCGGCCACGGTGATGGACGGAGAGGGAAGGGATAAAGCCGGCAGCAGCTGTGGAGACTCAAGCGCTTTGCGGTCATGCTTGCGGCATCAGGGAAGCCGCGGGAGGCGAGGTGCCGAGGAGGCCGTGGGTTGCGCTCACGGGGTTCCGCGCCGCGCACGTCCCGCAGGCTCCGCGGGCGCAGACGGCTGCTGCCCGGTCAAATAACGTCTGAATTACGTCCTTGTAAATATTGACTGTGGCCATCGTCTCCGTTTCTGTGCACAGTAACCGAAATGTTAGGCGGGGCGGCTGGGGGTGCGGGAACAGTGGAGCTGCGAGGCCAGGGGAGCCGTGGGGGCGCACGGGGAGCAGCGGTGGGAGCGGGCCGGGGGTGCTCACAGACCCTGCCGGCGACCGAGCATCGTATCTGCGCCGGAGTGCGCCGAGGATGCTAAAAGGAGCGGATTGTCTCCCGGTGTAGTTTATAATCCTTGTAAGCGCGGGGAACACTACACGCAGGAGGAGACGAGGAAGAGCAGTGGGTTTCCCAGTCCGGGTTCATTAAACGCCGGCGATAACGAGCGGTGCGGGGCTGCGGTTGACAGCACAGCCTCCGCTGCGCCATCTGTGTCCCCTGGCCTCTGACGGAGTCCTTTCCCGCGGACAGCGTGACCCCAGCGGTGTCCTCAGCCGCCTTCCCCGGCGGACATCCCATACACGCCGGGGGCTGCCCGGCCGTGCACTGCCGTGTCCCCTCGGCTTCCCCTCACCGGGCTCTTACTGCCCCTCACGCACCGCCCCGCGAAGCCGAGCTGCCCGGGCGGGGCCCGTGCCCTTACTGGGGCCGCTGGGGTCCCCCGCCGGCGATGTCCCCTCCTTCCCGTTCCCCCCCCCCCGCGCCGAGGGATGGGAAGCGGCCGTCCCGACGGTGTGAGAGGCTACGCGGCGGCTGTGCCTCTCGGCGCTGGCTCCGCGCTTTTGGTGGTCGTTAAAAACAATTTGTTTCCCTCCCCGTTTGGGGAGGGGGAAGAGGAAAATCATTCCGGGGGAGGGGAAGGGGGAAAAAAAAGGAGAGAAGGGGAAAGAACGAGACAGCAAGCGGGGGAAACACCGAACCCAACGAAAACCTGCGCTCCCGACTGCAGCGACACGGAGCGAGGAACGCAACGGAGGCTGGCGGCGAGGTGCGAGTGGGAACGGGCCGGGCCGTGGGAGCGGGCCGAGCCGCGGGAATGGACCGAGGTTGGGTGGGGGGCCGTGGGA